>JBAIZL010000006.1:119766510-120366510 GCA_036971475.1 Prosapia bicincta
TCATGATTGTCTGTCCAACAGCTTCAATGATTACCAACAATTTGTTCAAAATATATAAAATCGGCACTAGAACTATAAAACTGCATTTGTTTAAAAACTAATTTGTATTTCATTGTAATGTAATGTTATTTTAAGTTTTGCAGTTATACATAAAAATAAATAAGCAATTAACCTTAGCTGAGTGTTATTTTTAATCTTTCTCCAACTGAAATTAATTTCTCCATCTTTCTCGACAATTATTTGTTTTTCCTTGATGTTCTAAAACACATGTCTTAAAAAGTTGTCGTAACTGCTAATGCTCATACAATAATACTTAGAAAATTTGTTTGGATAATTTCATGAATTTTCAAAGCAATATATTGACTTTGTCTCTCATTATTACCGTTATAGAGGTGTAAGCCTACACTGAATTGCCTTTTTGTAACGTTTTTGTAATTTCTTTCTTAAAATATAGGCAATCTTCCTCTGATGACGTCATAACTAACAACTAAACTAGCAACTTTATATGAACAATCTTGTAAACCAACTAGCAACTTTTCTAATAGCAACTCAAGTTTACGTTGCTATTATATATATTTTTAATTTTCGTGAAAACATCCTAAATAGTGCCTGAAAAGAGCAACATTCTAGAGGGATCTAAGAGTTGTATCCTTCCCAGTTTTCTACTCTATATTCTACACCAGAGGGTTTCGGCATATATTTTTAATTTTCGTAAAAACATCCTAAATAGTGCCTGAAAAGAACAACTTTCTAGAGGGATCTAAGAGTTGTACCCTTCGCATTTTTCTACTCTATATTCTACACCAGAGGGTTTCGGCATATATTTTTAATTCACGTGAATACATCCTAAATAGTGCCTGAAAAGAACAACTTTCTAGAGGGATCTAAGAGTTGTACCCTTCGCATTTTTCTACTCTATATTCTACACCAGAGGGTTTCGGCATATATTTTTAATTTTCGTGAATACATCCTAAATAGTGCCTGAAAAGAACAACTTTCTAGAGGGATCTAAGAGTTGTACCCTTCGCATTTTTCTACTCTATATTCTACACCAGAGGGTTTCGGCATATATTTTTAATTTTCGTGAAAACATCCTAAATAGTGCCTGAAAAGAACAACTTTCTAGAGGGATCTAAGAGTTGTACCCTTCGCATTTTTCTACTCTATATTCTACACCAGAGGGTTTCGGCATATATTTTTAATTTTCGTGAATACATCCTAAATAGTGCCTCAAAAGAACAACTTTCTAGAGGGATCTAAGAGTTGTACCCTTCGCATTTTTCTACTCTATATTCTACACCAGAGGGTTTCGGCATATATTTTTAATTTTCGTGAATACATCCTAAATAGTGCCTCAAAAGAACAACTTTCTAGAGGGATCTAAGAGTTGTACCCTTCGCATTTTTCTACTCTATATTCTACACCAGAGGGTTTCGGCATATATTTTTAATTTTCGTGAATACATCCTAAATAGTGCCTCAAAAGAACAACTTTCTAGAGGGATCTAAGAGTTGTACCCTTCGCTTTTTTCTACTCTATATTCTACACCAGAGGGTTTCAACATATATTTTTAATTTTCGTGAAAACATCCTAAATAGTGCCTGAAAAGAACAACTTTCTAGAGGGATCTAAGAGTTGTACCCTTCGCATTTTTCTACTCTATATTCTACACCAAAGGGTTTCGGCATATATTTTTAATTTTCGTGAATACATCCTAAATAGTGCCTCAAAAGAACAACTTTCTAGAGGGATCTAAGAGTTGTACCCTTCGCATTTTTCTACTCTATATTCTACACCAGAGGGTTTCGGCATATATTTTTAATTTTCGTGAATACATCCTAAATAGTGCCTGAAAAGAACAACTTTCTAGAGGGATCTAAGAGTTGTACCCTTCGCATTTTTCTACTCTATATTCTACACCAGAGGGTTTCGGCATATATTTTTAATTTTCGTGAAAACATCCTAAATAGTGCCTGAAAAGAACAACTTTCTAGAGGGATCTAAGAGTTGTACCCTTCGCATTTTTCTACTCTATATTCTACACCAGAGGGTTTCGGCATATATTTTTAATTCACGTGAATACATCCTAAATAGTGCCTGAAAAGAACAACTTTCTAGAGGGATCTAAGAGTTGTACCCTTCGCATTTTTCTACTCTATATTCTACACCAGAGGGTTTCGGCATATATTTTTAATTTTCGTGAATACATCCTAAATAGTGCCTGAAAAGAACAACTTTCTAGAGGGATCTAAGAGTTGTACCCTTCGCTTTTTTCTACTCTATATTCTACACCAGAGGGTTTCGGCATATATTTTTAATTTTCGTGAAAACATCCTAAATAGTGCCTGAAAAGAACAACTTTCTAGAAGGATCTAAGAGTTGTACCCTTCGCATTTTTCTACTCTATATTCTACACCAGAGGGTTTCGGCATATATTTTTAATTTTCGTGAATACATCCTAAATAGTGCATCAAAAGAACAACTTTCTAGAGGGATCTAAGAGTTGTACCCTTCGCATTTTTCTACTCTATATTCTACACCAGAGGGTTTCGGCATATATTTTTAATTTTCGTGAATACATCCTAAATAGTGCCTCAAAAGAACAACTTTCTAGAGGGATCTAAGAGTTGTACCCTTCGCATTTTTCTACTCTATATTCTACACCAGAGGGTTTCGGCATATATTTTTAATTTTCGTGAATACATCCTAAATAGTGCCTCAAAAGAACAACTTTCTAGAGGGATCTAAGAGTTGTACCCTTCGCTTTTTTCTACTCTATATTCTACAGCAGAGGGTTTCGGCATATATTTTTAATTTTCGTGAAAACATCCTAAATAGTGCCTGAAAAGAACAACTTTCTAGAGGGATCTAAGAGATGTACCCTTCGCATTTTTCTACTCTATATTCTACACCAGAGGGTTTCGGCATATATTTTTAATTTTCGTGAATACATCCTAAATAGTGCCTCAAAAGAACAACTTTCTAGAGGGATCTAAGAGTTGTACCCTTCGCATTTTTCTACTCTATATTCTACACCAGAGGGTTTCGGCATATATTTTTAATTTTCGTGAATACATCCTAAATAGTGCCTGAAAAGAACAACTTTCTAGAGGGATCTAAGAGTTGTACCCTTCGCATTTTTCTACTCTATATTCTACACCAGAGGGTTTCGGCATATATTTTTAATTTTCGTGAATACATCCTAAATAGTGCCTGAAAAGAACAACTTTCTAGAGGGATCTAAGATTTGTACCCTTCGCATTTTTCTACTCTATATTCTACACCAGAGGGTTTCGGCATATATTTTTAATTTTCGTGAATACATCCTAAACAGTGCCTGAAAAGAACAACTTTCTAGAGGGATCTAAGAGTTGTACCCTTCGCATTTTTCTACTCTATATTCTACACCAGAGGGTTTCGGCATATATTTTTAATTTTCGTGAATACATCCTAAATAGTGCCTGAAAAGAACAACTTTCTAGAGGGATCTAAGAGTTGTACCCTTCGCATTTTTCTACTCTATATTCTACACCAGAGGGTTTCGGCATATATTTTTAATTTTCGTGAATACGTCCTAAATAGTGCCTGAAAAGAACAACTTTCTAGAGGGATCTAAGAGTTGTATCCTTCCCAGTTTTCTACTCTATATTCTACACCAGAGGGTTTCGGCATATATTTTTAATTTTCGTGAAAACATCCTAAATAGTGCCTGAAAAGAACAACTTTCTAGAGGGATCTAAGAGTTGTATCCTTCCCATTTTTCTACTCTATATTCTACACCAGAGGGTTTCGGCATATATTTTTAATTTTCGTGAATACATCCTAAATAGTGCCTGAAAAGAACAACTTTCTAGAGGGATCTAAGAGTTGTATCCTTCCCATTTTTCTACTCTATATTCTACACCAGAGGGTTTCGGCATATATTTTTAATTTTCGTGAAAACATCCTAAATAGTGCCTGAAAAGAACAACGTTCTAGAGGGATCTAAGAGTTGTATCCTTCCCATTTTTCTACTCTATATTCTACACCAGAGGGTTTCGGCATATATTTTTAATTTTCGTGAAAACATCCTAAATAGTGCCTGAAAAGAACAACTTTCTAGAGGGATCTAAGAGTTGTATCCTTCCCATTTTTCTACTCTATATTCTACACCAGAGGGTTTCGGCATATATTTTTAATTTTCGTGAAAACATCCTAAATAGTGCCTGAAAAGAACAACTTTCTAGAGGGATCTAAGAGTTGTATCCTTCCCATTTTTCTACTCTATATTCTACACCAGAGGGTTTCGGCATATATTTTTAATTTTCTTGAAAACATCCTAAATAGTGCCTGAAAAGAACAACTTTCTAGAGGGATCTAAGAGTTGTACCCTTCGCATTTTTCTACTCTATATTCTACACCAGAGGGTTTCGGCATATATTTTTAATTTTCGTGAATACGTCCTAAATAGTGCCTGAAAAGAACAACTTTCTAGAGGGATCTAAGAGTTGTATCCTTCCCAGTTTTCTACTCTATATTCTACACCAGAGGGTTTCGGCATATATTTTTAATTTTCGTGAAAACATCCTAAATAGTGCCTGAAAAGAACAACTTTCTAGAGGGATCTAAGAGTTGTATCCTTCCCATTTTTCTACTCTATATTCTACACCAGAGGGTTTCGGCATATATTTTTAATTTTCGTGAATACATCCTAAATAGTGCCTGAAAAGAACAACTTTCTAGAGGGATCTAAGAGTTGTATCCTTCCCATTTTTCTACTCTATATTCTACACCAGAGGGTTTCGGCATATATTTTTAATTTTCGTGAAAACATCCTAAATAGTGCCTGAAAAGAACAACGTTCTAGAGGGATCTAAGAGTTGTATCCTTCCCATTTTTCTACTCTATATTCTACACCAGAGGGTTTCGGCATATATTTTTAATTTTCGTGAAAACATCCTAAATAGTGCCTGAAAAGAACAACTTTCTAGAGGGATCTAAGAGTTGTATCCTTCCCATTTTTCTACTCTATATTCTACACCAGAGGGTTTCGGCATATATTTTTAATTTTCGTGAAAACATCCTAAATAGTGCCTGAAAAGAACAACTTTCTAGAGGGATCTAAGAGTTGTATCCTTCCCATTTTTCTACTCTATATTCTACACCAGAGGGTTTCGGCATATATTTTTAATTTTCTTGAAAACATCCTAAATAGTGCCTGAAAAGAACAACTTTCTAGAGGGATCTAAGAGTTGTACCCTTCGCATTTTTCTACTCTATATTCTACACCGGAGGGTTTCGGCATATACTTTTAATTTTCGTGAAAACATCCTAAATAGTGCCTGAAAAGAACAACTTTCTAGAGGGATCTAAGAGTTGTATCCTTCGCATTTTTCTACTCCATATTCTACACCAGAGGGTTTCGGCATATATTTTTAATTTTCGTGAAAACATCCTAAATAGTGCCTGAAAAGAACAACTTTCTAGAGGGATCTAAGAGTTGTACCCTTCGCATTTTTCTACTCCATATTCTACACCAGAGGGTTTCGGCATATATTTTTAATTTTCGTGAAAACATCCTAAATAGTGCCTGAAAAGAACAACTTTCTAGAGGGATCTAAGAGTTGTATCCTTCCCAGTTTTCTACTCTATATTCTACACCAGAGGGTTTCGGCATATATTTTTAATTTTCGTGAAAACATCCTAAATAGTGCCTGAAAAGAACAACTTTCTAGAGGGATCTAAGAGTTGTATCCTTCCCATTTTTCTACTCTATATTCTACACCAGAGGGTTTCGGCATATATTTTTAATTTTCGTGAATACATCCTAAATAGTGCCTGAAAAGAACAACTTTCTAGAGGGATCTAAGAGTTGTATCCTTCCCATTTTTCTACTCTATATTCTACACCAGAGGGTTTCGGCATATATTTTTAATTTTCGTGAAAACATCCTAAATAGTGCCTGAAAAGAACAACGTTCTAGAGGGATCTAAGAGTTGTATCCTTCCCATTTTTCTACTCTATATTCTACACCAGAGGGTTTCGGCATATATTTTTAATTTTCGTGAAAACATCCTAAATAGTGCCTGAAAAGAACAACTTTCTAGAGGGATCTAAGAGTTGTATCCTTCCCATTTTTCTACTCTATATTCTACACCAGAGGGTTTCGGCATATATTTTTAATTTTCGTGAAAACATCCTAAATAGTGCCTGAAAAGAACAACTTTCTAGAGGGATCTAAGAGTTGTATCCTTCCCATTTTTCTACTCTATATTCTACACCAGAGGGTTTCGGCATATATTTTTAATTTTCTTGAAAACATCCTAAATAGTGCCTGAAAAGAACAACTTTCTAGAGGGATCTAAGAGTTGTACCCTTCGCATTTTTCTACTCTATATTCTACACCGGAGGGTTTCGGCATATACTTTTAATTTTCGTGAAAACATCCTAAATAGTGCCTGAAAAGAACAACTTTCTAGAGGGATCTAAGAGTTGTATCCTTCGCATTTTTCTACTCCATATTCTACACCAGAGGGTTTCGGCATATATTTTTAATTTTCGTGAAAACATCCTAAATAGTGCCTGAAAAGAACAACTTTCTAGAGGGATCTAAGAGTTGTACCCTTCGCATTTTTCTACTCCATATTCTACACCAGAGGGTTTCGGCATATATTTTTAATTTTCGTGAAAACATCCTAAATAGTGCCTGAAAAGAACAACTTTCTAGAGGGATCTAAGAGTTGTATCCTTCGCATTTTTCTACTCTATATTCTACACCAGAGGGTTTCGGCATATATTTTTAATTTTCGTGAAAACATACTAAATAGTGCCTGAAAAGAACAACTTTCTAGAGGGATCTAAGAGTTGTATCCTTCGCATTTTTCTACTCTATATTCTACACCAGAGGGTTTCGGTATTTATTTTTAATTTTCGTGAAAACATCCTAAATAGTGCCTGAAAAGAACAACTCTCTAGAGGGATCTAAGAGTTGTATCCTTCGCATTTTTCTACTCTATATTCTACACCAGAGGGTTTCGGCATATATTTTTAATTTTCGTGAAAACATACTAAATAGTGCCTGAAAAGAACAACTTTCTAGAGGGATCTAAGAGTTGTATCCTTCGCATTTTTCTACTCTATATTCTACACCAGAGGATTTCGGCATATATTTTTAATTTTCGTGAAAACATCCTAAATAGTGCCTGAAAAGAACAACTTTCTAGAGGGATCTAAGAGTTGTATCCTTCGCATTTTTCTACTCTATATTCTACACCAGAGAGTTTCGGCATATATTTTTAATTTTCGTGAAAACATCCTAAATAGTGCCTGAAAAGAACAACTTTCTAGAGGGATCTAAGAGTTGTACCCTTCGCATTTTTCTACTCTATATTCTACACCAGAGGGTTTCGGCATATATTTTTAATTTTCGTGAAAACATCCTAAATAGTGCCTGAAAAGAACAACTTTCTAGAGGGATCTAAGAGTTGTATCCTTCCCATTTTTCTACTCTATATTCTACACCAGAGGGTTTCGGTATTTATTTTTTAAAAACATTCCTTCAATATTAAATTACATTTATGGTCTTTCCTTAATCTAACCCATATATACACAGTTCCGTTCCCACTCTTAGTAGGCAACAACATTCATAATGTCTCACCTTCTTAAAATTAGAATAAAAACTAATCTTCAATGCGATATATATTTTATTGTTTCATCTTCGTGAATTTTAGCACGTCATAACGAGTTTATTTATAAAACTAATAGAATAATTTATTATTATTGATACATCCTACTATTTTTTTAAAAATTTAATCAAATAATTAAACGTTTTGTTTTATTCTTTTCCTAATGTTTTTATTGATTTTTGAAAACAAACTTGACAGTTAGTTAATAACTCGAGCTTCGTTGTTTACTTTAATAATTTAACTGATATGTCAACAATTAAAACTCTCTAGGCCTGCATCCTCACTGCAATGTTCTAGAATATCAACAACAACTTGAGATATTTCATTTAAACTTTATTAACGATATAATTAAATAATAAAAATATATACAACTCACAAATATACAATTTTTTATTTCAAACGCGTTTCGACGACTACTTTGTCGTCATCTTCAGTGAAAATACACAAATGAAATTAACTAAAAAATATGTATATATTAAACATAACCTATAAAGTTTTAGCAAAGGTAAAAACAAAAATATTATTTATTAACGAGTTTCCATTAAAACAATAATGTATGCATAGTTGTAGATAAAACAATCAATGGTGTAATAAATAGTTTTACTTCACTTAAACAAAATCTTAGAATAAAATTTAAAAACTAACAGCTACATATGATTGTTTTAATTTTCTTATTGCTTTATACACAGTTGTGTTTTACATTTTGTTTTTTTACTTTCTAATGAAATACGTTCATTTAAATGAAACTTCCCAACATCTTATAGTATTAAACAAAACACTATTTTTTATATTTAGTATTTTTTGTCTAATACAAGACATATACATTTTTCACTTGAACATCTCAATAAAGAGCTCTAAAGCACAGCTTGTCCACTGTGCAGCTGTGTCTCCAAGTGAAATATTTCGTAAACTTTGTCCAAACCTGACGTTGCAGTATTTTATATTATTTCTGTAATGCGATTCTTCTATCGTTTCCTTATACAAAGCAACAGAAACAAGAGGCACTCTTATGTATCCATCCCTATAAATTTTAAGAATAAATTTATCGTAGCTTAGAATCAATATTGCACCGGTGTTTCCATTATGTAAATAAAAGGCATTGTATACAATGCGTGTGTAATATTAGTTTTAAAAGTGCAATAAATTTCCATTACAAACGTATTGTGGTCGATATGATAATCCAGCGTATGGATCTGGCCTGAGATTAGTTCCCATCATACATAGATGCCATTCAATAATATTTTCTTTTATATATATATATATATATATATATATATATATATATATATATATATATATATATAAAGAACAAAAGTCAAAATACAAATACAGAATTGTTTAATATTCCTGATGATGTTGGTACTGTTAGCCAACGAAAAGCTTTGAATTGTAAATTCAAATATAATTCTTGTATTTGTATTTTGACTTTTGTTCTTTATTAATACACAAGAAAACATATTGCGATATATATATATATATATATATATATATATATATAATACGTTTCTTGTTTAATAATTTAAAACAACATAGGTTATTCAAATACAAGAATATTTATTAATTTATATTCAATATAAATTAATAAATATTCTTGTATTTGAATAACCTGTTGTTTAAAAAAAAAAAAAAAAAAAAAAAAAAAAAAAAAAAAAAATATATATATATATATATATATATATATATATATATATATATATATATATACTCAGTGAGAATACGTTAATCATTTCAGAACGTAACAAACATTAAGAACTAAGATAATTTCAATACTGCTTAAAATTATACAATTTTAAATTATTAAAATTTGTTGAAAGTTTCATACCTTATTAATAAATAAATATTTTTGAAAATCCAGGTAAAACGTTTATTATATAAATTTGTCAAACTATTGTAATTCAAATATATTACATAAAATAATTTTAATGAGGCTCATGGGCTATATTTAAGAATAATTTGCCCTTATAGAAAAGAAAATGTACAAATATTTATAAACTCTTTAATTTTGCAACTTAATTTTATTTCAAAGAGAGTAGTCATAACAAATTGAGTAGGTTTCTAAATTTGTAATAGCAAAAGAATTTTTACAAGAAAAAATTGGAAATTACATTAGTAACAAAAATGAACTAAATTTTCAGCATTATGCCTTATAAAAAAAAATAAAAAATTCCTCAAAACTCACAAATTAATCACTTATTTACTCATATGCGTTTCAATGAGTTGTAGGTTTAAGTTTGTAGCAGTAGCACTCACTAATGATTTTGTGGTTGAAACGCGTATGAGTAAATAAATGGTTATTTTGTGAGTTTTGTGTATGTTTTTACTTGTTTTAACATAATAGCACAAGCTAATCTCAAAGAATATTTTTATTATGCCTTACAATAAAAATCACTTTATTTTAAAAATAAATTATACATTTTAAACAACAATATAATCTATAGTAACTAGACGTATTGAGAACTATTGCAGAACGTAAATACTAAGGAATAAATTTCAAATCTCAATAAATACTTGTTTGTTATCTAATTTAGTTTTTGCTGCCATGTCGCCATCATCAGTGATGACATACACTGATGTCACTCATGACTTCGAATTAGTTACCAAAACTATTAGGGCTTTAAAATAATGATTACTGATAGTTTGAGTGTATTGCTAATAGTAACTATGTAATGCTCTCATATAAATCCAACGTTATATTGATATATATATATATATATATATATATATATATATATATATATATATATATATGCTGATACGTATTCCTTCACGGATGGAAAAATATGATGAATAGTTACTATCTGGGGTACATCCGTTCATTCTGCAGTCCATAAATTCGCAGTTCCGACGTTTCGCTAGAATCTCATCTAGCATTGACGAGGTGAACCCAACAACAGTAGAAGAGCGAGACTCGAGATAGTAACTATTCATCATACACACACACACACACACACACACACACACACACACACACACACACACACACACACACACATATATATATATATATATATATATATATATATATATATATATATATGTGTGTGTGTGTGTGTGTGTGTGTGTGTGTGTGTGTGTGTGTATGTATGTATCGTGATATTTCACGTTGTCCATTATTTTTCCGTTGCACTGCCTTCATAATGTTGTCACTGTTAATCGTAAACAATTATTCCACCACTAAGTGCAATTATTTTTTACTTTATGTGATGAAGTACCTTTCAGTCACTTGACCATTATCGAATCACTGAAATAATTTTCATTGAAAAATAGAGAAAATTGATTCAGCTATTCGACGATGGTCAAGTAACCGCAAGGTACTTCATCACATAAAGTAATAAAGTAAAACATAATTGCACTTAGTGGTGGAATAATTGTTTACAATTAACAATAACAACTTTATATATATATATATATATATATATATATATATATATATATATATATATATATAATTATTACAAACACAAATATAATATAACAAAGTAATCTAATCATTATTAATAAATAAGTTTCAATCAATTAGACTCTGCATTCCTCGATGTAGGCTAAGCTGGTGCTTACAATTTCAATTCTGACAAATTAATCATAAATGAATTCTTATCTTTAATTAAAACTTGAAATTTCGATGTAGAAATAATAAACATAAATATTTAGGTAGATAGTAAAACACTTATTAGCATATTATTTCATGGATAAGTAAATGATGAGGTTTGTGTAACTCAATAATCAAATTTAATGTGACAAAGTGTATTTTAACAAGAGTAAACAATCTGTAATGTAATTTTTGTGTTGTTTCTGTTTTGTAACTAATATTCTTTTGTTATTACGGAAATTAATTTCCGCACTGGCCTTGTAAACTTAGAAGTTAGTTTCGAAGCGATAGATTTATTAAAGTTCTTCGCTTAGTTGGAAATATGAAACTAAAAAATAAAAAAATTACAATATCTTTAATATTTTCTCTTTATATAAGTTGAATATAAAATATCGCTCGAATCAATTATCTGATTTCCATATTGCTTACACAAGTAAGACTTTACCACACAATATTAAAGTCTTTGTTGAATAAATTACGTCGCTGCAGTGAATGGAAAGTGGTTTTATTAAAAGTTATTTTAAAGTATTTATATTCCACAGATATTAGCAACGTCCCGTTACAGAGGGTAAAACAACTCAACTATCAGTGTAAACAATAACTTGAAACAACTCTGGTATATTTAAAAACATTTTAATAAATAAAACCTTTTAACCACAAATAAACTTTTTATGTAAATCATGTATAGTGCGGAACACGTTACCATCCACTTGGCCTTGAGAGATCGCACGAGATTTCTCATGTACTACCACTTCTGAAAACATGTTATTCAGAATATTCTATACATCAATAGCATCTGCATCCGATATAACTACGCACATTTCAAGATTGTGTGTTATTTCATACCGATGCTAATTTATGTACTGTAATAACGACCGTCTCGTGAAAGTCAGTGTTTCGACAGTCCTTACCATGTTTGTAGGAAAGTATTTATACTGAATGTCTACCTCCTGTCTCGCTTACTACAATCCCTCAAGGCCAAGTGCACGGTTACGTGGTCAGTATTTTACGTTTCAATTGTAACACAATTATCTCAGAGGGAATTGAGACACACTGTTTTTTGTAATCTCAGCTATCAGGGTAAATAATAGCTTAAAACTGAGGTATATTTTTTTAAAATTTAAACAAATAAAACCACCTAACCACTAATAAGACCTTATATATAAATCCTTATGTACATTTCAATGTAAAGCAATTATCGTCAGAGGAAATTATGACTATATATTTTGGTAATAAATTCCTCATAATATTGTTTTGCAATTGAAAGGTTTTAATTAAAAGATTTTAGTTGTGGCTATGAAGTTTTACATATCTAAATTATCAGTGTAATGTTTAAAACAACTTTACAAAACAGAGTAAAGCACGTGTATGCTGTGTGGCAAATATAAATAGCTACGTCCATAAACTCCAAACCGTGGCGTGACTACATGCCGGACAAACTGGCGAGGCTACATGCCGCACAATCTGGCGAGGCTACATGCCGCACAAACTGGCGAGGCTACATGCCGCACAAACTGGCGTGGCTACATGCCGCACAAACTGGCGTGGCTACATGCCGCACAAACTGGCGAGGCTACATGCCGCACAAACTGGCGAGGCTACATGCCGCACAAACTGGCGTGGCTACATGCCGTACAAACTGGCGTGGCTACATGCCGCACAAACTGGCGTGGCCACATGCCGAACAAAGTGGCGTGGCTACATGCCGCACCAACTGGCGTGGCTACATGCCGAACAAACTGGCGTGGCTACATGCCGCACAAACAGGCGTGGCTACATGCCGAACCAACTGGCGTGCCTACATGCCGAACCAACTGGCGTGCCTACATGCCGCACAAACTGGCGAGGCTACATGCCGAACAAACTGGCGTGCCTACATGCCGCACAAACTGACGAGGCTACATGCCGAACAAACGGGCGTGGCTACATGCGGCACAAACTGGCGTGGATACATGCCCCACAAACTGGCGTGGCTACATGCCGCACAAACTGGCGTAACTACATGCCGAACAAACTGGCATGGCTACATGCCGCACAAACTGGCGTGGCTACATACGGCAAAAACTGGCGTGGCTACAAGCCGAACAAACTGGCATGGCTACATGCCGCACAAACTGGCGTGGCTACATGCGGCACAAACTGGCGTGGCTACATGCCCCACAAACTGGCGTGGCTACATGCCGCACAAACTGGCGTGGCTACATGCCGAACAAACTGGGATGGCTACATGCCGTACAAACTGGCGAGGCTACGTGCTGAACATATTGGAGGGGCTACATGCCGCACAAACTGGCAGGCTACATGCCGCACAAACTGGCGAGGCTACATGCCGCACAAACTGGCGAGGCTACGTGCTGAACATATTGGAGCAGCTACATGCCGCACAAACTGCTGAGGCTACATGCCGCACAAACTGGCGTGGCTACATGCCGCACAAACTGGCGTAGCTACGAGCTGAACATATTGGATTGGCTACATGCCGCACAAACTAGCGTGGCTTCATGCCGAACAAACTGGCGAGGCTACATGCCGAACAAACTGGCGTGGCTACATGACGAACAAACTGGATTGGCTACATGCCGCACAAACTGGCGTGGCTACATGCGGCACAAACTGGCGTGGCTACATGCCCCACAAACTGGCGTGGCTACATGCCGCACAAACTGGCGTGGCTACATGCGGCACAAACTAGCGTGGCTACATGCCACACAAACTGGCGTGGCTACATGCTGCACAAACTGGCGTGGCTACATGCCGAACAAACTGGCATGGCTACATGCAGCACAAACTAACGAGGCTATGTGCTGAAAATATTGAAGGGGCTACATGCCGCACAAACTGGCGGTGCTACATGCCGCACAAACTGGCGAGGCTACGTTTTGAACATATTGGAGTGGCTACATGCCGCACAAACTGGCGAGGCTACATGCCGCACAAACTGGCGAGGCTACATGCCGCACAAACTGGCGTGGGTACATGCCGAACAAAATGGCGTGGCTACATGCCGCGCAAACTGGCGTGGCTACGTGCTAAACATATTGGAGTGGCTACATGCCGCACAAACTAGCGTGGCTTCGTCGAACAAACTGGCGAGGCTACATGCCGAACAAACTGGCGTGGCTACATGCCGCACAAACTTTCGAGGCTACATGCCGAACAAACTGGCGTGGCTACATGCCGACAAACTGGTGTGGCTACATGCCGTAAAAACTGACGTGGCTACATGCCGCACAAACTGGCGTGGCTACATGCCGCACAAACTGGCGAGGCTACATGCCGAACAAACTGGCGTTGCTACATGCCGCACAAACTGGCGTGGCTACATGCCGACAAACTGGCGTGGCTACTTGCCGCACAAACTGGCGAGGCTACATGCCGAACAAACTGGCGTGGCTACATGCCGACAAACTGGTGTGGCTATATGCCGTACAAACTGGCGTGGCTACATGCCGCACAAACTGGCGGGCCTACATGCCGAACAAACTGGCGAGGCTACATGCCGCACAAACTGGCGTGGCTACATGCCGCACAAGCTGACGTGCCTAAATGCCGAACAAACTATCGAAGCTACATGCCGCACAAACTGGCATGGCTACATGCCGCACAAATTTTCGAGTTTACAGTCCGAACAAACTGACGTGGCTACATGTCTAACAAACTAGCGTGGCTACATGCCGCACAAACTAGCGTGGCTACATGCCGCACACACTGGCGTGGCTTCATGCCGAACAAACTGGCGAGGCTACATGCCGAAAAAACTGGCGAGGCTACATGCCGCTCAAACTGGCATGGCTACATGCCACACAAACTGGCTTGGCTACATGCCGAACAAACTGGCGAGGCTACATGCCGAACAAACTGGAGTGGCTACATGCCGAACAAACTAGCGTGGCTTCTTGCCGCACACACTGGCGTGGCGTCATGCCGAACAAACTGGCGAGGCTACATGCCGCTTAAACTGGCGTGGCTACATGCCACACAAACTGGCTTGGCTACATGCCGCACAAACTGGCGTGGCTACATGTCGAACAAACCGGCGTGGCAACATGCTGAACATATGGGAGTGGCTACATGCCGAACAAACTGGCGTGACTACATGCCGCACAAACTGGTGAGGCTACATGCCGAACAAACTGGCGTGGCTACATGCTGACAAACTGGCGTGGCTACATGCCGCACAAACTGGCGTGGCTACATGCCAAACAAACTGGCGAGGCTACATGCCGCACATACTGGCGTGGCACATGCCGAACAAACTGGCGTGGCTACATGCCACACACACTGGCTTGGCTACATGCCGCACAAACTGGCGTGGCTACATGCCGCACAAACTGGCTTGGCTACATGCCGCACAAACTGGCTTGGCACATGCCGAACAAACTGGCTTGGCTACATGCCGCACAAACTGGCGTGGCACATGCCGAACAAACTGGCTTGGCTACATGCCGCACAAACTGGCGTGGCACATGCCGATCAAACTGGCTTGGCTACATGCCGCACAAACTGGCGTGGCTACATAAAGCACAAACTGGCTTGGCTACATTCCGCACAAACTGGCGTGGGTACATGCCGATTAAACTGGAGTGGCTACTTGCCGCACAAACTAGCATGGTTACATGCCGCACAAACAGGAGTGGCTACATGCCGCACAAACTGGAGTGGCTACTTGCCGCACAAACTAGCATGGTTACATGCCACACAAACAGGAGTGGCTACATGCTGAACATATTGGAGTGGCTACATGCGGAACAAACTGGAGTGGCTACATGCTGCACAAACTGGTGTGGCTACATGCCGCACAAACTGGCGTGGCACATGCCGAACAAACTGGCTTGGCTACATACCGAACAAACTGGCTTGGCTACATGCCGCACAAACTGGCGTGGGTACATGCCGAATAAACTGGAGTGGCTACTTGCCGCACAAACTAGCATGGTTACATGCCGCACAAACAGGAGTGGCTACATGCCGCACAAACTGGAGTGGCTACTTGCCGCACAAACTAGCATGGTTACATGCCGCACAAACTGGAGTGGCTACTTGCCGCACAAACTAGCATGGTTACACGCCGCACAAACAGGAGTGGCTACATGCTGAACATATTGGAGTGGCTACATGCCGAACAAACTGGAGTGGCTACATGCTGCACAAACTGGTGTGGCCACATGCCGCACAAACTGGCGTGACTACATGCTGAGCATATTGGAGTAGCTATAAGTTCAACAAATTAAAATGGGTACAGCAGTTGTCGACTTTGCCCAAATGTTTTGTACAGGTATTGGTAAATGTTTACGAATAGTAAATTTCTGTATTATACATCATCAGTCAATTAAACTATACTACATCCTATTGCGTTAACATAATAAATAAACTGTTTTCGTAGTTACACTGTTGGTCGCTTTATTCCCACTCTGAGTACTGTGTCACAGATTTTCTGTATGTATGTATATATATGTATGTGTATATGTATGTATATATATATATATATATATATATATATATATATATATATATATATATATAATTAAAATATCAACAAAGTTTTCTTGGTTTTATATAATCCTTAAAACTTATATCCTTTAATTTCTTTCCAAGATTATTGGAGAAAGCCTGTGGTTACATCTTCAAGACAAAAGAAGGACAATGTTGAATATGTTTGTAACAACAGTGGCCGAAAAAGTTCCATAAAAGATAATTCTTTAAATATTCTTGGGTAAACACTCAGTTAACAGTGTGTGTGCGTGTGTTTGTGAGTGTAAAAATGTTCTATTATAGTCTATACTATAGGCCTACCGCTAGGAACTTAGAACGTGGTCAAATTGAGTTAACGTACAATTCGAAATATAACACATCATCGGTTTCTTATATTACATAAACTTGCGTGTGCATTCGTACATGCGTACTCTCATAGAAGTAATAGGCAGTGAAATTTTAGAAGGCTTAACCCTCAACTGGTAACATACGTCTATCAGACGCGGTTAGTTACAAAATTTGCCACAGGTCGACTTAGCGCTGCAACCGTAACCTCCCCTCCAGTGTATACCTCGTGTGTTTACTGGCAACAAAGACTCAGGACGTTTGAGGTACGTGCAATTTTTTTTTGTATTTATTATGATAAATTTACTAAAAAGCACTATGTCTGTGAGATGCATGTTACTTGTAACAACTAAGTTGTGTTTGTCTCAGAGACGTATGTTACTAGTAGTCGGGATATTTATACGCGTCTTTGAGACGTGTGTTACCACGTGTGTCACGTTTATTTGTTTTAGATTCTTGAAACACTATATTGGAATCATTGTTAAAATTGGTATTTTAGTGTTTTCTTTCTTCCTTGCAATTTATATTTACAATTTCAATCCTGCACTTCTGTTTTTGACATTTGAAAAATATTTTAACAGATTTAGTGTTGATAATTCATATTTTGTATTATAATTAATTTGTAAACTTTTTCTTTAGTTCTATCTTAGCATTGTCGTTTTTTGTCTACTGTGTTTCAGCAATGTTTTCTGCTAGAACAAAGAAAATTATGGCAATGGTCCCCCTGCCACATGAGGAAGAAGCACCAAGTGACGAAGACTTTGGTTCAGATGATTCCTTTAGAGTAGACGATCATATAGAAGTCTCTGAACATGAAACTGACACCGAAGACGATCCACAAATTTCAGACGAAGACGAAAGAGAAGTTTTAGAAGAAGTCAATGAAATTTCAGAGGTTAATGTTCAATCCCCACCTGAAAGAAGTGTGACTAGGAAAAGAAAAAGATGCAGGGATGAGAATCTGATTGAGGATGAAGAGGACTCTGTACTTGAAGATGTCGAAGAAGAACAAAATTATTTTTACGGGAAAAAAGATGTTACACCTGGAGTTCCGAAGAACCAAAATCAACGAAAACTCCCGTACGAAATGTAATGAAGATGAAGCTTCCAGCTTTGAGGCCAAGTTCAAAATCCCTTGGCAAAAATCCTGAAATTGAAGAAGTTTGGCGTCTTTTGTTCGATGAAGATATCATCAATGAAGTGGTCATTTGGACTAATAAAAAATTTGAAAAAACGCGGGAGAAAATAAAGGAGAAACAATCCCCGAACTATAAAGACACTGATGTGATAGAAATAGAAGCTCTTATTGGACTAATGATGTTGTGCGCAATATTCAAATCTGGGAAGGAAGACCTTTCTTCGCTTTTCTCGACTGGGCCTTCAGGTCGTCCAATTTTTCGAGGCGTTATGTCGCTCAAGAGGTGTCTTACACTTCTTCTGACATTACGATTCGATAACGAAACAACAAGAAATGAACGAAGCAAAACTGATCCCGCTGCTCCCATTTCTTCTTTGTTCTATAAATTTATAGACAACTGCCAGAAAGCATTTGAAATAGGGAACCACGCCTGCATCGATGAAATGCTTGTCCCATTTCGAGGAAGATGTCAGTTCCGCATATACATGCCTAACAAACCGGCTAAATATGGTTTGAAAATTATGTGCCTAACTGATGCTCATACATCGTACCTATATAATGCATACCTATACGTGGGCATAGACGGACAAACTTTGTCTCCAGAAGAACGAAAACTTGGCAAACCGACTCAAAATGTCATTCGGCTTTGCAAACCGATCACCAATTCAAGACGTAACATAACTGCGGACAATTGGTTCTCCTCGTTAGAGGTTATAAGAGAACTTGAAAAAAATGAAATTAACCTGCGTTGGTACTTTGAGATCCAACAAAAAAGAAATTCCACCGGAATTCAAGGCAGATAAGAAGCGACAAGTAGGATCCAGCTTATACGGTTTTTCAGAACAGGCTACACTACTGTCTTCCGTTCCAAAGCCTAACACAGCTGTCATCCTGATATCATCCATGCATAGATCGAAGTACACCGACACCCGTAACAATAAGCCGGAAATAATAAGCTTTTACAATTCCACTAAATCTGGTGTGGATAACTTGGATAAAATAATTGCGAATTACTCACCAAATAGGCGTTCCAGACGTTGGCCTCTTACTATCTTTTATAATATGATCGCACTGAGCCTCGTCAATGCAGGAATTATATACGCAAGCTACGATGACACGCCAGTGATCAAGAGGTTTGATTTTATTCACAACCTCGCGAATATATTGATCAAAAAGCAACTTGAACGAAGACTCAGAATCCCAAACCTTCCAGATTGCCTAACGAAAATTATTAAAGAAATTTTGGGCGTTGAAGACCAAGTGCCAGCCGGAAAGAAAGAAATAACGGATAGGCTTCCCAAAAGGAAAACTTGTAGATACTGCTCATACGAAAAAAGAAGGCAAACCGCGTATAAGTGCATCAAGTGTGAGAACCCAGTTTGCCTGGAGTGTTCAAAAAAAGTTTGCAACGAATGTGCACCTAGTGTAATTTAAAGTATGTTGTGCCTTTTGTTTACCGATTAAATTTAATTTTTTATTGACATTTTAAAATAAGTAAATTGTAAAAGAAGCTAAAGAGATTACCCCATAATGTGTGCAAAGTAAGGTTCACAGCCTCAAGTTATTTTTTTTTCTATTTTAAGTATTACTTTTGCATTTTTACTAATAATTAATAGTTTTCGATGTTTATAGTTTTTAACTCTTAAGTTTTATTTGATTTCTATTTATGTTTTTTAAAGAAATGAAACAAATGTAAGACTAATATTTTAAGAACTATATTTTTACCAGTGTATATTTTTTATTATTAGGTTATCAGATTTTTGTGTGTAAACAATATTGCAGGTAATTCTTAAAATATCATTATTAATTGTTGTAAATGAATAAAACTGTTTATAGTCACTTAATCTTCTTAACAGATGCCCTAAAATAACGAATTTTTCCGGGTTGCGTCTGTCAGATGTGTATTACTCATAGCGCACTACTTTAACGTGTTACCAGTTGAGGGTTTTAATATTTATAGTGCTAATGGATGTGAAGAGCTATATATCACATCCATTTCATTTTTTTTATGAAGACCTTTTGAGCATTTTTCAAGTCGTCATTGACATTGGTTTAATATTAGTCACTCCCGACCAGGATTTACTACCCCGCCATTACGTCCTATATCTGTTTTGGCTGCTCAGTTATTCTCAATGATTTACCACCACTTATTCCCTCCGAATGTAAAGTGATTTTACAATTCGCTTTGTATATTTATATTCTTTTAAAAATTATTCTAAATGAAACGTGAAAAGTAAAAGGGTTGATTTACTCATACACCACTATACACACACACACACACACACACACACACACACACACACAAACATACACCTATCAATTGTTAATGGGTGTGTTATCAGCTAGAACACAAAAAATATTGTTTAATTATGTAAAGCTTTGTATCTTTATAAATATATCATTGTATTATTAATTGTAATTAATGTGTATTGTATATGTTTATTGTATAATTAAATAAAGATTTTTATTATAAATATTTTTATTTATTTATAAATTCTATTAATATTTACATGTTCGTTTCCATGGAAACAAAAAAAAAACAATAGATTATATAAATGTAGTGTATGGCTGTTTTAAAAGATCTCAAATTTTATTCAATTTTATTTTAAAATAATTCAAATTTTATTTTATAGTATAGAATCTAAAAGGGTCTCCAGACCCCTTGAGGGGTATGAAAATTACAACACTTAAATTCAGATAGGATTTTTTCTATGGTTGTCTATGTGCACAGGCATTTCTAATATAGAGATTTAATATTAGGTTTTTCTATACACCTATAAATTGTGCCTTATATTTTGAAGCAATATTTATGGTTTGGAATAATAAAAATTGCATAAGTGAATCAGTAGAGCATTAGCCTGCTTCATCAAATAGAAATTTCACGATAATGTGGCAATACATTGATTACAAATTGACACAAACATTTCTGAAAGAAATAACTTGAGTTAATTTTATCTTCGATTAGAGGTTGTTTGGAAGTTGCGATTGTTTCAAATAAAATTTCTTATACGTTCAGAAATATCGTATACTTAATTAAATGTGATAAGAATGACTCATACACATCTGCTTTATTAATTTTAGGATAAATTACTGTCAATATTAAACATTAACAGTAAGTTAAAATATGTCTAACAAAAATTATATTATTTTCTGGCAGTTTATAGTAAAAATTGTTACAGATTAAGACGAGACCAAGAGGCCTAACTGCTAAATTACTATTTATTTTTAAAAGAACTTGACTTTGGCTGATGAAATATCAGCTCCTTTTTGAAGAGAGTTTTAAAAACAACTGCCTAGTCAACATATAGAATCTAGCTCAGAAAAACTACAAGCTGGACTCTGCAAACAGTTGTTATACAAAAAGGAATTTTTAACTATCCACACCCAGTCTTAAAGTCCATGAATTGTTTGAATCAGTACGAAAAGTAATAACTTCATTAATAAAAAATAGGAACTCTATAATTTTGTAAAAAAAAAATTTTTTAATTAAGTTTATCTCCCTATCGTTTTATTTAGGCCTCTTGCGAGAGATTTCATTTTATGTTTTCCTTTAGCTTTATAAACTATCTTGTTAATTACTAGAGCTACGTTTATTAATGTCTATTTAATAAAATTAAAAAATGGTGAGTTATATAATTAAATAAAGTGATTTTCTGTACTGCAGGAGTCCTGTGCCTTTTCATTAGGACATTAGAATTTACTCGAACAACAAATATTTTTTTTAAACTGAAATACTAAATACTTATTTACTTCTTGACTTACATGTTTTTTATTTTATAAATAAAATTTTTTGAAGTAACTCTTCTGGTAGCAGTCCTATTAAGTGCTATTTTTTTAATGTTGTTTTGAAATAAAGCCATTTATTTATTGCAGTACATAAATTTATTTTATAAACAGAAATATATATATATAGCCTACTAGTTAATTCCATTCCCTAATCCAGTACAGTAGTATCACAATTATTATTAGCAGTACAAAATAACTTACAGCACTATAAATATACATGACCATTTTTTACAAATGAATGTAAAAAATATTCAAGCTTGTAATTTTAAATGAACTGATTCCAGTATTTCCACGTCACTTGATTATTTCACTTTTCTGTAAAGATGTCTTGAGTATATTACTTAACTCTATTTTTTCTATGTACTTATTAATTATATTACATAAGTGAAACAAACAATGTTTTCTTCATTTTAAACAGAATAGTTTTTTGATAGCAGTTTTCAGAATTATTACAATTATTCACTTGTGTGATATCAAGTTGTCAATATATTTGATTATTTTATGATTATCAGTCATTTTCAATATTTATTTTTAGAGCTTAGTTAATGTTTCTGCAACAGCTAAAGACCGGTTCTCAACTAAATAAAACCATAATAGAATTATTTACAGAGCTAATACAACTTGAGTACTTGAAATTTCACCCTGAGAAATTAAATATTAAAACAAAAATGTATTGCAGTATTATGAGTATTCTCAGATTGAACATGTATTTTTTTAAATGTGTCAAAAGAAGACAATAAAATGACTGAAAAGTTAATAAATGTAGAAGGGACTACAGAAAAAATAATTTTATATTAATAATAAACCTTACTATTATTACGAATGTTTTAAGCCTTTAAAACAGTGGTTATGTGGACTAAAACAGGCTACAATTTCAAAACCAGATGTAAATTTCAAAACAGGCTACCACCTAATGTCAAGAATCTTATGAATTATTTAAACGAAATAAAAAAATAGATTATTGCATATTAAATGTAAATAGCCAAGTTAAATTTGTTTAGCCCTGAGAACATAAATAGCTAGAAACTGTAAGACTTTTATAGACATGTTTTGTTGATTAAAAAAAAAAAAAAAAAAAACATTAAATGTAATTGGAATGGTGAAGGAAAAAAATATACCATTAGGAAAATTATTAAAATATGGAAATATGTCTACACAATTAAATATTGATACAAAGTATAATGTTTGCACAATTAAATATTTATTCAAAGCATCTCCCAAAAAATAGTCTTAATAAAAGAAAGCGTTTTATATTTTCATGAAAAGATAAAAATGTATCACTGAATGATAGCCTATTGGATTTCCACTTTAAAAAAAATTCAACCTTCTACAATTTATCACTTAAAAATTTATTAACAATACTTTAAAATTGTCTTATTTTCGACATCATTTTAGTATATTTATATGTTTTATGGTAAAATAAATATGTTTCAAAAAAATTCAATTACAATTAATTACAAATATTCCTAGAAATTATATATTTAAATCATCAAATAAGGTAAACAGTTTTGACAAATTCAATACAAACTCCTTAATTTGTCATTTTCTAATTCATCACCTCTTTTGAAAGCAGTTCAGCATGGTTTCCATACAATGTTTTTTTTATAATTTATAAAATTATCACACATTGAAAATGTGAAAATGAGTGTAAAAATGCAGGATCAAATAAGTTCCCCCAGTCTGGGTTTTGTGATTAATGGAAGCATTATATCTGAACTAAGACAACTCTTAATAGAAATGACACTCAATATAAACAAAATGGTCATTAACTAGCTAAAAAACTAAATGACAGAGTAATAAAACATGACCACACTGTTTGAAAACCAGTATAAAACAATTTACAAGTGCCTTATACAAGTTGGAACACTGTCACTGTAGTTACAAGGAGCGCTTATCAATTGATATATGTTCAATATATGACATTTTCCTCATAACAGTATATTTCTTGTAAACTACTTGACTGTTATTTTTTTAAATGGTCAGTCTAAGCTACAAATTTGTTCTAGCAAGGTCGTTTGGACAATACTTATTTCTAAAATGCATATTTGCACTGAATGTCGCCACTTAAATGTCATTTCTTATTTGTAAATTGCTTATTTTATTATTATTTCTGTATTTTTCCTCTACAATTTACGTTTACTTTTAGACATTTTATCACAGATATTTTGTTTATTTTCTGTAATAGGTCTATTTATATAATCTGTCATTTGAAATTTACACCTTCCAAATTAATTTTTTTTACATAAATGTTTTCTTTATAAAAATATTTTCCCTTCTCTTCAGCATTAGTGCTTATCATGTTTAAAATGACAGACAACCCACATTTTAAAAAGGATGAGAGCATAGGTAGCAACCAACACTGCATCCAATCCAAGATTGGATATTTTTGGGAGGGGTAGATTAATATAAAATGTGTAGCATGCACCAGGATCATGCAATGAAAGCACTTGAAAAAGAGAATAACTTCTGAAATTTCTAATGCTATTTCACACATGGGAAAGTTGTATTTAGACCGACACTGATTGCTTAGACATCTGTCGTACAAGAAAATATTGACACAATTATTTTGAGTTATATAGCAATATAGTTGGTAAAATTTATTTTTAAACATTTTTTATAAATAAATTAATTATTAAAATGTGGTATTTTTTAATGGCCGTATTTTATTTTAAAATACCACTTCTTTTTAATATCAATAAATTAACATTAGCTTAACTAGCATTGTTTAAAAAAATTTCTTTAGGAACTTTAAAAAAACATTTCAAGCCTTTAAATAATTGAATATGAATTAGGCCTGCTTAAAATAGACAAATTTGATTTTTTTGAATAGAACAATATCCATTTTCTACCATAAATTTTTTTTTAATTTCTATAAATTGAATTTCTACCAATCAAATTAAGTTTGTCATATATTCTTCGTACTGTAAAATCGTAATGTGTTTACAACTTATGGTGTAGTACTGCTAATAACTGCTTTCTTATTTATAATAAATGTCTTCAAAACAAATACAAATTTCCGTATTTTATTTTATTATAAGAAATTATTTCCTAAATTTAAAACATTATTTATATAAAATCATCATAACTAAACATAATTTTTCATGTAATAAATACACTTTATTTCTTAGTAAAAACTCAACATTTATATAATATGTACAATATTCAGCATCCCTTACCTATTTACAGTAACGACACATCCAAACTTCTTTCAATAACTTTTGTACATTTTTATTATAAATTTCATATTCACAATAACTCTCAAAAGAACAGTGATGCACTGAGTGAAAAAACAGGGTTTTTAAGCCAAGTAAAATAGTACAACTTTCAATGCATTTGATTAATAAAATATAATAATCATAAATGATATCAGATTATGATGAAACTTCAGAAGTAAAATGTACTAATTTTGTGAAAAAAACGACACTGTAAAATGCCAAAACTATTTACAAAACCATAATATTCCATATTTTCACAAAGTAAATTTTATAAAAATATATCATTTGTAATTATCCTTTCCAATTGATTTTGATAGTGTAATTTATACCTCAAAATGGATTTTATGTAAAATCTCATTAATGAACAGCCTTTTTTTATTATATATATATATATATATATATATATATATATATATATAAAGATCTAAGTCAAAATACAAATACAAGAATTATAATTGATAATTGAATTGTAAAATAAATTATAATTCTTGTATTTGTATTTTGACAGTTCTTTATTAATACACAAGAATACATACTGCAATATATATATATATAGGAATTTTTGGACTAGATAGAAGACTGACAGACTTACCTAATGGCAATAGCCCAAAACTGCAATCTCTTCGAAATAAATAAATTGACATATATAAAAACCTATCACGCTATTGAAATATTTCGATCAACAATTATCTTTGTCAATCAAAAAAGGGGAAAAAAGGTCTTTTTTCTTCTTTGATTGACAAAGATAATTTTTGATCGAAATATTTCAATAGTGTGATTATTTGTATATATATATATATATATATATATATATATATATATATATATATTTGTAGATTATGCAACACTGTTTTCTTGTATACACTTATCACTTTCACTTATGTACTTAAACAAGAATCTTACTTGGTATTTATGCGAGCTAACTTTCAATGGCTGGCTGTGCCGTCGTCCTCAGGCATACTGTATGCCTAAGGACGACGGCACAGCCAGCCATTGAAAGTTAGCTCACATAAATACCAAGTAAGATTCTTGTTTAAGTACATAAGTGAAAGTGATAAGTGTATACAAGAAAACAGTGTTGCATAATCTACAAAAATATATATATATATATATATATATATATATATATATATATATATATATATATATAATATTTGTAATTTTTCTTTATTCCTGCTTTATTCAAAAATATATATATTCGATCTAAACCTCTCCTAAGTAACCTAGACAACATACACATATGGAAGACAATTTATAATAATACCTCTCTTTCAGTACACATTTTTAAATTTCTCAATGGTTTTAGATTTTGACACCTAGTGTCTAACTTTTTTTGGATAAAGCAGGACTAAAACAGAAAGGTGGACAACAAAAATATGTATAGAAACAAATCCCCAACTTAGTGGTAGTTGCATAGCAAATGTTTTTATCACAAACTCAACACAGTGAAACACATTGGCTGAATAACGGAGCACATATTACACCGAAGTGGAAACTAAAAACAGTGGTGATATTAATCTAAAATGGGTGATCTGCTAATCTTGTTCTAGTAATGTGACACGGGTATTACAATCACTGTTGATGTCACACAAAAATATTTCAGTTCAAAAGACAAAAACTAATTTATTTGGATACTGGTTGCATTTTTCTTGTCTTGAATTATTTATCATACAACTGATTGTCCTAGAGATGATAAAATAATAACAGACAAAAACGGCATGTAAGCTAATAAATCAGTGGTTATACATAAATAAAACGAGTGACCCAGGCTAAGATAATACCCTGCTGACTTGTACATAGTTTTAGCTTTTTCCTATAACTTTTCTCTTAATTTGGTTATATTTTATATATGTACAAAACAATTTTTACAATGTTTTAAGTATGTTTTCAGACTGTCATTGTTTTTTTCAAAAAAAAATTATCAATAACATTTTACAAAACAATTTTAAGAAATTAAGACTTTCAACAATTGGTACTACCAAAATTTAGTAACACCTAATAATACTGGTTATAGAATTATTTATTTGGTATTATCTGGTATTTGGAATTATTTATTAAAATCATTTAACCCAAAGTTTATAAAAAAGTAAAAAAAATATCAAGTGTAGTTTAAAAAAATATCTGTTTGATGTTGCTAAAGTCCACAGACAAAACTGAAGTTCCAAAGAATCTCACCATTGATATATTCACAAAAACCTCATTTAACTAAGATTATAACAAACTCAATCTCACTGTTTATAAAAATTCTACAAAGTAATCCAAATTCTACTTGAAACTAAATTCCTAATGTTTTAGTCATTCCTACCATTAATCTTTGTAAATTTGTAGGATTCCTATTACTATTCAACCTCATTCCATGAATCTAGGTTATTTCTATGAATCTCAAAATTTATTTGACTTTTATTAGATTGAATACTTCAAACGCCTTGAATATAAATTGAATTCTCTATGGACTTATAGAGTAAAACATTTCTATTATTAAAATTATTGCTAAATGAACCAGTGCATCATTTATAATATAAAAAATACAATGTATAATCTAATATACATAAAAACTAACAATTTTTAAAACAAAACTGCACACCAACAATAAAGCTCATTCCAATATTTATACAAATTAAATAAACTTATATTTCAATACTATATACACTATAATAAAACAATAATTTAAATATTACAAAATAAATTGCACTATAATTATGACAGAAATAAAGTTATTAGGATTAACAAATTGTATTTTAGTCTGTATTTATTATTTATATAAGCTATACAAATTGATTTATCTGTACACGTAGAAGTTTCTGCAATACTCCACAATTTAGTAATACCTAGTTTGTCTTTAAGAACATCTTTTAAATATATGAAATTCAAAAGTAAGTATTCTTAAAATTATAAAAATGAAATTTAATTTGCTATGCTACTCCAATACATTTATATAAAATGATGAAATTCTATAAACCATAAGAACTACTATAAGTAATCTATGTTACCAAAGACCATGAATTTATTAAATAGACTATTTGCAGTTATACTTCTGTTGGTATTTCCTGAGAGTAGGCAATTTTTAATCCTTTAACCAGTATGGTCATGCGTGTATATATATATATATATATATATATATATATATATATATATATATATATATATTGTTTATACTTTATGAGACGCTTGTGGTTTCAATGATGTCAAATGATTCTGCATATTTTTAATCAGTAGCGATATATATTCAAGACTTTAAATGTATTGATGGAAGAATCTCTTCTCAAACATATCAACTATTTCTCTTCTTGTGTAAAGTTATGTTCTTAAGTTTTTCAGAGCTAGTCACAATCAATTGGAGGTAACACATCTTAGTTGAGTATTTTGTTGTTAGTTTCATATTTGTTTATAATGTAAAAGAGCCCTTTATGAGACTGAAACATGTCTTATACATGACGAATCTGAAAATAATAATTTTATTTCAACAACTTTATCCAACAAGTTTTGATTCTGACAGTTTTAAAGTCTGGAATTTTGTTAAAATAAATTTCAAAATATTATAAAATTGTTTTTAAATATTACTATTAAATGTTGCACATTATTACATGGTTAAATTGTAATACTACACATAAACATAAGGGTAACACATACCATTGCTGACACTTTTTAAGTTAAAAGTAAAATTTGTATACGCAAAATAAATAATAATAATGTAATGGTAGCAGTTCCTGGTCGAAGGATTATATACTACAAGGTAAAGGATCAATGAAGCAGGTTGTACCATGTTTTCAAGGAGGTAATAAATTCTTAACTTATAATGTTTAATAAAAAATTGCTTTTTTAAAAGAGCGCTATATATAAATTGCCCTTGATTTCTTTAGAATAAAAACTATTTCAAACAATTATTATTTAATTTACAGTTTAAGACAATTCTTTAAAATAAATGTAAATGAATATTTACACTGTGAATTGTATCAACATTTTGAAAAAACAAGAAATAAGCATTAAATTATTAAAAACTTTAAATTCTAAGACAAATTAATAGGATTTATACATAGATTATTTCAAAATACATCAGCTTCAAGAATTTTAAGAAATTCCTTTTAACGAACTTTTTTTTATACATTAGAGTCTTCCTATTCTAATTGTTGAATCATGACTTCTACTTAATATTGCAGGTGTAAATTTCTTTACTTTTGTCATAAAAACACACACACAAATATTCTTAAAGGCTTAGGTAGTAAACAAAAAGCTAAGTGCAGTCTTTAGTGCACAGTAGTGAGAATCCCATTATGTATTATTATAAGGTAATAAAGAGCAATAAAGTGTACCAACAATTAACTGTGTAATGACACTACTTTCATTTTGCTCCTAAAATTTTAAGTGTCGATCAAAAACTGGAGCTCAAAGCATTCTCAATATTGCAACAAGTTTGAGAATTGTAATGACAGACTTTACTAAAGAATATGCTACAGAAAAATCAAGATTGGAGATTGATCAGTTTTGGACTGAGACCAGTTTTTCTCAGTTACCACTGAAATATTAAATAAGTTATGATAAGGTAATATCTTGGAATGGTATTATACAGGCTTAATGGTTATATCTTAATAAACCATTAAAATAGTAGTTAAAAGTACATGTTAGGTTATATTTTACTTATACCAAAAAGCACAATAAATGTAGTTATTGAAAGTATGTAGTAATAATAACATACTTTTGAATCTGGCAATGTTATTATGTTTCAGAGAACAGTGGTATTATATTTAGCAGCTGATACATCTAATAAACCAGTCACTACTGGAAGCTACAATATCCATATATAGGATAACCGCAACTGACTCGCTATAACTGCTTAAGGGAAATAGATCAACTCTCTTTTTATAAAGTTTATTAGGAAACTTGTTTATGTACTGTGTTCTGAGCTCTACAACATCTAAGAACCATGTAGCATAGCTGTAACAATTAGGTATCTCAGAAAAAAAAAACATGTAATAAAGTACTTTTAATTAAAAATACTTAACTAAGTGAATAAATAGGGCTTACTTGCTGACGTGTTTCGAAACAATCATTCCTTTTACAAAGCAAAGCCGTTAGGTACAAAGGTTGTCGGGATGGATTTACTGTGAAAGGGGTGGGTTATTTTGGTTGTGAGCTATGTAATGAAAAAGTGTATTGGCCTCAAAATGTGTGTGATCATTTAATATTTTTCTTTATCTGTTGCTTAGTGTTTGTATATCTCGTATTTTTAAAAAGTTGTTAGATTTTTACTTTGTTTTAATGTGTCGAGTATGTTTAAATTAGTATGTATGACCGTGTGTGTGTTGCGTGTTTTTTAGGTGTGTTGCCTAGCTGGATTTTGGGTTTGTTTGGTTTCTTTGGGCAATGTGGTCTTCAAAGCGTGTATAAAATAACCTACCGGTTTGGCCGATATAATAGCTGGAACAATCATTACATGTAAATACAGTTTGTAAAATTTTTAATTCGAAACGCGTCAGCAAGTAAGCCCTGTATTCACTTAGTTAAGTATTTTTAATTGTAGTTTAATCAGTGAATTCAAGATGATTACATCAAGCCACTTTAAACATACATTTTTGCATTATGATGTATCTGTGTTCTACCTTGAGCTCTTTTTGCCACAAATAGTATATACACTACAGTTTAGGACAACTGCTTTATAGAACTCCACCGTTTCAATCAAAGCAATACTCTACTTAGTTTACTAAGATCAAGTCAATAACATAGTCAGGTTTATCATTTTTCCTCCTTGAGTTTTATTTCATTAAGATTTTCTTAATATACTAATGCATAAAATTTAATAAATATTCATTATTCATCAACAATAAAAATATACTCATGTTTTAACAGTTTTTGATATTAAAGATATCATTTTTAAAGAGATGCAAAAATACAATACCTTCGCGTTTATATTCTCTTAAGTTATATGATTAACTGAGGCCATGTAGTGATAAAAAAAAAATACTTAAAAGGAAAAAAGCTGAATGGTATTATATTTTTGGAAAACCTTTAATATGTATTGTAATTAAAATTCCTTAGGGATTTTATGATTTTTGGTGAAGGGCATTTAAAAATAAAATTTATAGACTAATGAGAACTGACATTAAAATGAATTACAGTGTTAATAAAATTAAAAATTACTTTTTATAATCACAAGAAAAAGTTTCATTTTAAATTCAATAAGTTATATAATCTATTTTATATACCACACACACACACACACACACACACACACACACACACACATTAACATTAATTCTAATAGGATTTAAAGCTTATTAAAGGTTACTTGACATTTACTGGATTGGATTCGCAGAATAACACATCCACTTGGTTATAGTCCTTAAGTCTGTTTTCATACTATAGGATAATATTTAAAAAAATACACTTCTCCTAATCAGATGATAACATGAAGCGGTCACCTGATATGTCCCAGATGTAGCTCAGATGAAGACATAGACTCCAGGACTTTTCGCCAAAGAATTTGTGATTCTCTTATCTATTCTAATCAATCTCCATTAAATACTTCAAATTAATATAATAAACAAATTATGAAATCTCTGTCTAAATAAAATAAAACAGTTTAAAAAGAGTATATTTTTCTGTAACTGCTATAAACAGTGAGGTACATTTACAGAAATAGTACCTTTACTCAAAACAGCAATAAATTACATTTCTCTACTGATTTTATTTCTAAATTTAAATACAAATTTTATATCGTTGGTAGTTAAAACATTGCTAGCATCTAAAAGCATTCAGAATATAGACCTTGTGTAATTATAAAGTCTATTCTATTTGCTCACCTTTCGCATTGTTAGATATATCTATGAATATTCATATTTTACTCACATTCTTAGAAAAAATATTTCACAATATATTAAATCTTTGTTTTCTTATTCTTTTAGCAACATATAAAAATCCAATACTAAAAAAAACTATCAGTAATATGCATAAAATAAAAATAAGTATGTTTTTCATTTTGAAATTGTTTTATCATTATAAATAATAAAACTGTTTTTAAAAAAATAAGGCAACAAATTCAGTAAGGCAAAAATTAATCTTTTCAATTCCATGGATAATTTCCTGCATATGACATTATTTCCACAATGCCTCCAACTTATCCATTGGAAGACGAGCAATACTCTGTACAGCAGACAAACCTCTTGAGAACAATCTTTGCGTTATTCTGATGAAATTATATCATGGTTACCGAACAGGCATCGGTTCAAGAAAATCTAACTCAATGTTACTCTCTAGTTCAGCATAGGTCATTGATGGATATTTCCCGGTGCTCATTGCAGTAAAAAATGGATGTAGATCTCGTAGAGTTCGGATGTTGTTACCTAATGGTAGAATTGCATCTGGCAAACTTTCAATTGTTCCACCATACTGAAATTAAAAAAGAGATAAATTTTAATATTAAAATCTTTTAACCTTCCAGAGGACACATCAATTTTGAAACGTCATTGAGTACAACTAAAGTTAACCTTCATATTATTGAAGAGCCCAGTAAATATACTATTTTACATTATTTTTTTCTTTTTAATATATTAAATTGAATAAAAACATAAACATATCAGTATCAGTACTTGATTTACTACGGATATAGACATTTTTTATGCATTTCCCAATGATAAAATATATGTAATAAATAGAGAAATATAAAATAAAAAGTTGAAGTAACAATCAATAAAAAAATAACATAAAACCATTCTGTAATAATTATTGGATGAATTTTTCACTGAAAACTCATTTTCATCCGTGCTGGCAATTATTTAAATAAATAAATTTAAACTACAGAACATTAATATAATTTATAAAATGTCACTTACATGAAAATAATCTATTACCATACCAAAAAATGTCAGAACAAATACTATAATTTACTACCAGGCGCAAGTGGACGCTCCTTCCACATAAACAGTCGCTTCATTAGATGTGCTTGGATTCTACATCATCAGACTGGTGACTACTCTTCCGTATTTTATAGGGAAAAATTCACCAAATACTATAATTTACTACCAGGTGCAAGTAGAAGCTCCTTCCACATAAACAGTCGCTTCATTAGATGTGCTTGGATTCTACATCATCAGACTGGTGACTATTCTTCCGTATTTTATAAGGAAAAATTCACCAAATACTATAATTTACTACCAGGTGCAAGTAGAAGCTCCTACCACATAAACAGTCGCTTCATTAGATGTGCTTGGATTCTACATCATCAGACTAGTGACTACTCTTCCGTATTTTATAAGGAAAAATTCACCAAATACTATAATTTACTACCAGGTGCAAGTGGACGCTCCTTCCACATAAACAGTCGCTTCATTAGATGTGCTTGGATTCTACATCATCAGACTGGTGACTACTCTTCCGTATTTTATAGGGAAAAATTCACCAAATACTATAATTTACTACCAGGTGCAAGTGGACGCTCCTTCCACATAAACAGTCGCTTCATTAGATGTGCTTGGATTCTACATCATCAGACTGGTGACTACTCTTCCGTATTTTATAAGGAAAAATTCACCAAATACTGAAAACATCCATTATGTGCCCTATGGAAGATTAATGCATAATTCTGTCTTAATCATCACATGAGTTAGTAATATGAATCAAACAAATGAAACACGCTATAACCATTTTCATAATTATGTCATTACATGTATTAAAACATTGTTAATTAACATGTTGAAAATATGTAATATAGAATTGTGTGAATCATTTTGTTTTACAATGCGTTACAATTTGGTATGAAATCATCTTTAAATACATTTCTTAAACGATTCTAATAATAATTTTAAATACATTTACTAGGTAGTTACATAACCGAATTGTAATTTTAGTTTTAGAACAGTTTTGAGATTTTACAATATAGGATCAATTATCTATGGTGATTGAGTGGATGTTAATTACAGAAGTTTAAACACACAGATAATTAATCAGGGATACAAAATAAGAAATTTGAAAATAAATTAATTAATAATGCTTGACTAAACAAAAATCTGTGCTCAGAAGTAATGCTTTTAGAAATTTCGAACAACTTTGCACCTGAACAGTCTAGTGCGTTAAGATGTGATCCTTTTATTGTTGATGTGCAAGATTTCTGGGTTATGGTGAATGTTTGTGTATTTGTGTCCTGTTTCTTTTAGGTGATTGGCGAATGCTGAGTCGGTGTTCTGGTTGGGTGATTTTGTTGGAAGCTGCGACCTATTTGCACAATGTAGAATTTGTTGCAGTTTGAACAGTTTAATTTGTATACGCCTGGTGTAGTTTATCTTTGTTGTTATTGTTGTGTTGTATTTTGTTTTGTGGTTTGTTATTAGTTTTGTGTGCTCTTTTGTACCTGTTTTTTTGAAATTTTTGGGCTATTTTATTTCATGTTCTGTTTATGTATGGTATTGTGATTTATTTGTTTTCCCTCCTTGTAGTGTTAATTTTAGTGTTTTTTTTTGTATATTGTGCCATAGTTTGTGTATTATTCTGGTGTTGTATTCATTTGTGTATGCTAAATATTTAATGGTTTCTAGTTCTTTGCTTATGTTTTCTGTGGTAATTGGTACTTCTTTGAGTCTGTGGAGCATGGATCTAAAGGCAGCGTGTTTGTGTTGGATAGGGTGGTTTGAGGTGTTGTAGATAAGTGTACTTGTTGTTGTCTGTTTCCTGTAAATGTTGAAGATGAGTTTTTATAAATGGCTTTTTGTTATGAGGTCGAGGAAGTTTAGGGATCGGTTGGTTTCAATCTCCAAGGTGAACTGGAGTTTTGGGTGTATTTTATTAGTGTAGGTGAGGTGTTTTCCCCATTGTCGGGTGTTGCCTCTGTATAGTGTGATGATATCATCTACGTATTTGAGCCAGTAAATGATTTTATGTGTGTGTGTGTGTATTGTTTGCTAGTATCTTGGTGTATTCAATGTGTTGTAGGAAAAGTTTGCTTAGGACACTACTGATAGGACTTCCCATGGGTAGGCCATCTGGTTATGAATAGAAGTTTGAGTTGTGGGTGAAATAGTTTTGTTTGGTAATGGTTTGGAGGATGTTTAGGATTTTGGTGACGTGGGTTTCTGGAATGTTGTTCTGCATTAATTGGGTCTCTAGGATGTTGAGGGTTTCGGATACGGGTATGTTGGTGTACACATTTGTTATGTCAAGTGACAGCAGTGTTGAGTTGTGTGGTATGTTTAGGATTTTGGTGATGTCGGTTTCTGGAATGTTGTTCTGCATTAATTGGGTCTCTAGGATGTTGAGGGTTTCGGATGCGGGTATGTTGGTGTACACGTTTGTTATGGCAAGTGGCAGCAGTATTGCATTGTGTGGTATGTTTAGGATTTTGGTGACGTGGGTTTCTGGAATGTTGTTCTGCATTAATTGGGTCTCTAGGATGTTGAGGGTTTCGGATACGGGTATGTTGGTGTACACGTTTGTTATGTCGAGTGACAGCAGTGTTGCATTGTGTGGTATGTTTAGGATTTTGGTGATGTGGGTTTCTGGAATGTTGTTCTGCATTAATTGGGTGTCTAGGATGTTGAGGGTTTCGGATACGGGTATGTTGGTGTACACGTTTGTTATGTCGAGTGACAGCAGTGTTGTATTGTGTGGTATGTTTAGGATTTTGGTGATGTGGGTTTCTGGAATGTTGTTCTACATTAACTGGGTCTCTAGGATGTTGAGGGTTTCGGATACAGGTATGTTGGTGTACACGTTTGTTATGTCGAGTGACAGCAGTGTTGCATTGTGTGGTATGTTTAGGATTTTGGTGATGTGGGTTTCTGGAATGTTGTTCTGCATTAACTGGGTCTCTAGGATGTTGAGGGTTTCAGATACGGGTATGTTGGTGTACACGTTTGTTATGTCGAGTGACAGCAGTGTTGCATTGTGTGGTATGTTTAGGATTTTGGTGATGTGGGTTTCTGGAATGTTGTTCTGCATTAATTGGGTGTCTAGGATGTTGAGGGTTTCGGATACGGGTATGTTGGTGTACACGTTTGTTATGTCGAGTGACAGCAGTGTTGCATTGTGTGGTATGTTTAGGATTTTGGTGATGTGGGTTTCTGGAATGTTGTTCTGCATGAATTGGGTGTCTAGGATGTTGAGGGTTTCGGATACGGGTATGTTGGTGTACACGTTTGTTATGTCGAGTGACAGCAGGGTTGCATTGTGTGTTATGTTTAGGATTTTGGTGATGTGGGTTTCTGGAATGTTGTTCTGCATTAATTGGGTCTCTAGGATGTTGAGGGTTTCGGATACGGGTATGTTGGTGTACACGTTTGTTATGTCGAGTGACAGCAGGGTTGCATTGTGTGGTATGTTTAGGATTTTGGTGATGTGGGTTTCTGGAATGTTGTTCTGCATTAATTGGGTGTCTAGGATGTTGAGGGTTTCGGATACGGGTATGTTGGTGTACACGTTTGTTATGTCGAGTGACAGCAGTGTTGCATTGTGTGTTATGTTTAGGATTTTGGTGATGTGGGTTTCTGGAATGTTGTTCTGCATTAATTGGGTGTCTAGGATGTTGAGGGTTTCGGATACGGGTATGTTGGTGTACACGTTTGTTATGGCAAGTGACAGCAGGGTTGCATTGTGTGGTATGTTTAGGATTTTTATTTTATTTATGAGGTTTATTCTTTTATGTGTGATTCTGTGTTCAGATTGTCTGATTATTTTGACCATGTGATTTGCTAGTTTATTTGCAAGGAATGTTGGTATCAAATCATACTAAACACTAATAACTGGACAAAAATTAAACTAATAAGAAAGTAAAAATAAACACAACAAAAAAGATTAATCAACTATTATGTACAACAAAAAACACAAATCACACATACTCTTTGACACTATTGAAAAACTGCCTTTAAAACCATCACTGCTTAACCTAACAACAAAGCAGAAAATTTAATCACTGATGAAGATCACCATGGAGTGATCGAAAATGTTCTACCTCAGTAAGTTTTTACAAATTTACAAAATAAATTAAGGTTCGGATAGTCATAAACTTATGTAAAAATGATTAATAAAAGGAATAATTGAAAAAAATATATATTTTGTTTGGCAAATTTAAAATTAGTTTTGCTTACATTTTTTTCGTAGGCAACTTATATGTTAGAGTACCTTTATGAGGTGTAACTTTAATCACATTAAAGGTTACATTGTTGACATTAATTAAAGATAATAAAAAAATTATTAGACATTTTACAAAACCCCAAATTTTGTTGAGGCTTGGACAAGATATTAACAATATAGAAATAAGTGCCCTTATTTTATTATCTGTCTACACACATAGAAAAGTATTCAACCAATCACTGCAGTTCTTGAACTAGCCCAAAATAAATCTATTATAAAAGCTTTTGATTATAATATTTTATTAGCAAAAGCCTGGATTAGACCTAGAGACTTTAGGTAATTACAAATTTCAAGATAGTTTTCACAAGGAATTAGTTCATTTAACAACGGTTTCAGATTTGCACAGTCATTTTGTTGCAGACTGAGTTGGTAGACCAAGCTCTTGAAGAACTCCGCATGTCCTTTTAATGAAAGGTCACTAAAGATAACCAACAACGAAAAAAAATAATTTCAAATGCTTAATTATATGTGTTTATTACACCTATATTATATTATATTAGAACTATGTGAAGTATGGTTACCTTAACATCCATGAGCCTTGCAATTCTTGTAACATGAGGAATGAAGTCCGCAGGGCTTTGACTAGTTGTGGTTGTAGGGCCGTACTTGCTGCCCACAAACGCCCATCTATACCTAATAAAAGAACCTAATTGTCAGTGAAAACAAATTTAAAACATTGAATTTCAGTTATTAACTGTTATGAGTATTAATGTTGGTCATGTTGGAAACAAAACATCTATATAATAAAAACAAGTAATATGAAAAAATTTATTTATTAACAATTAAAAATGTATACAACATATATATCAGGAGTGTGTGAGCTAATAGAAGGAACAAGTGATATAAAAACACATTAAGTAAATTCCTACTGAGGTTAACAAAGAAAAATTTCATTTTAGTTACCCTAGAGCGCTGTTTATGGTATTGTGTAGAAACCATGCCATCAGTTTCAGGTTGCACAGTGGAAGTATTGACGACAACCAGATGGGGGAAAAAAATTCATATACATCTTTGAGATATATATATTTCTAGGTATTGGAAGGTTGGCACAGTACCAAGGCACGCTAGAATTTGAACATGAAGATTCTTTGTTCAAATCCGGCTGGACCCCACAAACTTTATAATTTAATTATTGAATAAATATTTGAAAAAACTGTATTAACATCAATTCTTATACACTATATGTTAAAAAAATATATTTGAACTTTATTGGATGAATAAAAACATATTTTATTAACCATTGAAGATTTGTACAAGATATATATCAGGAGAGAGTGAGCTAATAGAAGGAATTTAATAAATATCATCTTTGTGAATAAAAGAAATAAAACAATCTTTGTATCTAAACTCTTGTCAAAAATTTTTAAATGTTTCAAAAGATCCCACCCTGATTCGTAAAATTATCAAATGAGACTGCTAAATAAAACCATGTCTCTTATAATACCTGGAAAATCCATATAAAAACCCTTAAATGGGGATAAAAACAATGGACTCTGTCAGTTTATTAGTCTTCCACCACAAGAAATAATAGTTGTCTATAAGTGTACGTTGTTGGCAGTTTTGTTGAGCGATGTATTTTATTGCATTGAGTTCTTCATCATAGTTGCATAGTTATATTGATTAGGCGGTGTAATATATGGTTAAATGCATTGTATTCGTGTTGTATGGGGTGAATAGATGTGTTGTGTATGTGTCAGGTTTTGATATATGGTACTGATGTAATTGTGTAGTTGTTTGATTTCCCGTTTGTTGCTGTTATATTATAGTAAAATGTCGTCTACATATCTATGGTAATAAATTATTTTGTGTATATGTTTGTTGTTCTGCAAAATGTATTGTTGTTCAATGTCATTGAAGAATATTTCTCCAAGGATGCCTGAAATTGGGGAACCTATAGTGGGGGAACCTGAAATGGGGGAATTGTTTTGTGTGTAAACATTTGTGGTGATATGTGAAGTAGTTTTGTCATGATATGAGTTTGGTGAGTGCTATCATTTTGTGGAGTTTTTTTTGTTTTATGTTTTGTAGTATTTGGAGAGTTTGTTCAATGAGTACATTGGTGTACATGTTTTTTATGGCGAATAATGCTATGGTGGAGTTGTGTGGTGTATGGATGCCTTTAATTTTGTGCATCAGGTCTATGTTATTGAGTATGGATTTGTGGTTGTTAAAGTTTATGTTGTCTCTGATAAGTTTGTTCATGTATTTGACTAGTTTATGTGAGGGTCCCGTTGCGTGATTTATAAGTAAGGGTATGGATGTGTTTTCTTTGTGGATTTTAATAATTACTTATAGTTTATTCAGTGAATTCAAGATTATTACAACAAGTAATAACGACCAAGGGTTATCAGTAATCAATCTCTACTGACAGACAAAACTCAAGCTATACAAAACTTCCCTTCACATTTCCTTTAAGACACAATGTCTCAATTAAAGGTCTTGTTCCAGAGAACAACACCGATTTAATATTCTGGTACTACTGATCATGTGCAGTTAATGTTGCTATGGAACTGGGTACAAAGTATAAATCCACTCGTCAGCGCCCTGGAACCCTGCGAGCCAACCATAGAGCTGTAGGTTCTTGTAACACTGGATGTGCTCGAAGTGATTCACTTCCTGTACCAAGTCTAAAGTAAAAAGACTTTTGTGACTCATTCATTGGCCCAGCATTTGACATCTGATTCAGTATTGTATTTTGATTTGTATTTATTAATTTTTCTCTTAAGTGTTGTGTTTCAAGCTTTCGCTTACAGTGGAACTCCAATTATCTGAATCCCTGATTATCCGAATCACTCTCAGATTTTCAGGGGGAAAAGTGTGTGATTGTGACTCTGTTATGTCAAGACTGTTGTGGTTATGAATTCAGTGGTTTTGTTGGGTGTTAGCCTTATGTGAAATGTTAATGTTGACACCCAATATGGATAAACTGAAACGAAAAAGCGCTACTGTCTTTTTTTAAAGAAAACAAGAGTAATGACATGTCAGATGGCATGTTTGATGTGTTTCTTCATGCCCGACTTAGTTCTGTCAATATATTAGAACATGTATCAAGAGAAATAAAGGCTTGTATTGTTAAACAAGTTAAAAACTAATTTTGTGGGAAAATATTAATGATAAATCTACCACTTTGGGTTCAAAGTCAGTTCTCTTCGTCAATTTATAATGTGAAGCTAACCCAGAAAATTCGCCAAGATAATTATTAATTTTTTTTTATTTATTTGAAATCTGTGACCATATGCCATAGTGTTTTCAAATGTTTAAATGAAAACGGTTTTGGTGACAATTATTTTAGATAACACTTAGTCTAACTAGCGATGGCTAGTATTAAGTGAACAGTCTGGTGTTGCTCAAAAGGTTTTAGCTTTGTATCCTAAAACATTATTGTATGGGACTGTATGAGTCATCGGTTGGAGCTGGCTCTAGCTGACGCTATAGATGAAGTGACCGCAGTCAATCATTTTCATGTATTCATGGACAAACTATATTCATTGTATAGTAAGTGGCCAAAAAATGAAAAAGAGTTTGCTAAAGAATAACAACAAATAACAAAATCAACAAACAAATTAGATCAACAAATAAACAAAATAGGGAGAATCTTAAACACAAGAGAGGTGGTGAGCTCTTTTCTAACTACTTCATCTGTGCGGCTTAGTTACAGTTCTTCGATAAATCACTTCACAAAAGCTAAAGAAGATAAGAGTAGGAGGACATCTGAAAGAAGCATGTACAATGCTCTACTAAACCATACCACTACAAAACAGTTTTTGTTAGATTTGCCTTTAAAGTATGACTTAGTGACATACCTCTGCGTGCTCTCTGAAACCTTACAATGCAGAGATTCAACAATTGTGTATGCAGACAAACTAATTCAATGAAGTATTCTGTTTCTTTGAAGCAATTACGGAATAGAAGCTAAATTAGCAATAAATGAAACAACTCTTATGGAGTGTAATAAATAATCTCAAAAAAGAGGATGTGTGCAACTATATGTGGTAATGAGTCTACCTTTGTGTGTGCCTTGATGATGGAAGAGACATCTACGAAACATTGCTGAACCAACTGACGGTATTAGGGCCTGACAACTGACCTTCAGTTATACGTGTTGGAAAATCTGAAACTGAATTATTATGCCAGCGCTTTAAATTACATAATCTAAATATCAAAATTTGTTTCAAGATTATCGAAATCTCCGTGTTCCACTGTCAGAAAGATAAATTGCAATAAGGTGGTACCATGCAGTAGAGTAGAGTGTAAACGGGGATTTAGTTTGATAAACTTGATAATTTCACCTATTTGAACATCTCCTTTAATCAATCCTGTAGGATCACCCCTTTTCATAAAACAACATGGACCCTACTAAAGTGTATGGAACTTAGATCCTTAAGTAACATCATGGTTAAGGTCACATCAATGTTTCGCAGATGATTCAAGAACTCGCCAAGCAAAAGACTCTTACAGGAGGGAAGTAAAAGCAATTTTTATGTTCAATGACAGTGAATTAAATCAAATGTTTTTATCATAGACCTATGTATTGTTATTTTTACTTTACCTCTTCCTGGATCCGTTTAAATATTCAGATAAAAAAAAGGGCAAAAGATATTCATTCAGATAAAAAGCTCAGATATTCAGGCTTCTCAAGATGCTAAAATATGGCAGTGTAGGTAATGTTTCACAATTAAATTTAACAAGTGTTAAAGTAAATACACATTGTCTGGGTGTGCTTTCATTGTAACCTATTGTAAATAGGTTCCTCCATTTGGGGTTTTGTAAACTTGGAATGCCCAAATAGAAACTATATTTTTATTTAGGAAACTAAGTTTTCAGTTATAAAGCTGAAAACTTTCTTCTAATTTTGTAGTGCCAGATAGCTTAAAATGTGTTGTCCAGGACTCCCAAACCTTTGCTCCTCTAGGAATAGCCTACTGGTGAGAGCTCCGCCACTGCTAATTCTAGGACTACATCCTTTTTTAAACGTAATTACAAAATTATTTATATAAATTAGCAGTAAGACTTTATTTTTAACTTACATTTGAAACTGTGGTAATCTATCTGCTGGTAACTGTACAGCAAGGTACAAAAGCTTAGCTGCAGCTAGTTGTAACTGAAGCCAGTGAGGATGTCCATTGGCATGAAGTCCATTATTACTGTTAACGACCCAAGACCAATCCAAGGCAGACAGCAGACGAATGTGGGAGCTAAACAATTCATAACTACTATAAATCATTTTTTGTTTAAAAAGTAAGTGTACCATGAAAATAAGAATCTCATGGTTTATATTAATGTTAAAAAGAATTCATCACCCATCCTAACTAATACTGGGATTCTAGAAAAATAATCTATTTATTTGGAACATTGTTGAAGTTTACTTATTACTTAAGTTTTGTGTTTGCTTTTGATTCAACCTTATTTCTGAACTAATATTTTTCATAGATAACTGTACCATACAAGTATACTCTTTTTCCAAAAGATTGCTATTTCAATATGTTATTACAATGGTTTTGATTTTAAGCAGCTGTTTTTAGAACACTATATGTTTTATTATAATGTTTTTCCTACCTTTGCAGTAATTTTTCTTTTAATATAGAAGGTTTGGCTTAATAAATTGTGTAACTTTTAATATTCTACAAGAAAACAAATTACAGAAGAACTTCAATTATTCAGTTTAATAGAACAGAACACCATTCGGATGAAAAAAATTTGGATTTTTCAGAAAAGTGGGTCTATTTTAATCAATTACTGTATATGTACGTTGAAAATGAGGGAAAAACTAGACGTAATTAAGACATAATTAAACAAAACATTTTTAAACAAAATATTTGATTCTTGATTACATTTACTGAAATAAATATAGTTGAACTTCAATCAACTGAGATGAGAAAAAACATTTTATACATATTTAAATCCAAAACCCAACTACCTACTATATCTGAAAACAACTATTTCAAATTATATATTGTACGTAGGTTCATGTTGCTTATATAATGTGCTCTTAACGCTTACTTGAGATTTTTTTTAACTACATAAGAGACTGACTGACTTGGTAATAGTCCCTTCAGTATACTTAAAATAGATACACATAAACACTAAAACATAATACATTTTGCACACACTTTGTTCTTTGTCCATTAAAGAGAGTCCTTTGTCAAATTGACTTCAGTCTCTCTTCCTTATTTCTCATACTGTATCTGAAATATATCATAATTTTAGTATTTATGTGTTTCTATTTTAAAATTACAGATTACCAATGTAAGTCTGTCATTATTCTATCTAATCTACAAAATCTCTTTTACATAACAATACACACGATCGAAACATCTTGTATTTAATTAAATGTTGGAAAGTTAACTTTATTTCTTAATCTTTAAATTTACTTGCCAAAACCCTAAACCATTTTTTTTTAATTTACTGCTTTTAAAGGGATATCACTTTTTTTATAAAGTAGATTTGAGCTAAATAAATCAAGCATTTTTTTTTTTCAACGGAAAAATGAAGGCTTATTTGGTATTTTTAATGTTTTTTCAGGGATAGATTTCCTACACTTTATACCCCCAGATTAGTTATCTTCCTTTACTTTACCATCATTTTATTTTAATTATTCTGATAGGTTTAGAAATTCTATAATGTTTACAGGTTTTATTTTCATATAGAAAATACTTTTAGTAGCAAAACCTATTATGTAGAAAGAATTAAATATATAATGTTGTGTGTGTGTGAGAGAAAGAGCACCCACATGCACATGTGTGGGGCAAATAACTTCTTTGTATATTGTACAAAGTAATTAAAACTCAATAGTTTCTATTTACCTGTTGTTCCTGCTGTGGTGCCCAAGAACCCAATCACCAACACCAATTCCCAACGGCACAATTCGATGTTAATGGGAAACCAAACCAACGCACATGTGAGAAGCACAAACATATAAACAGACAACCCAACATTAGCTATACACATTTTTCCCAACACCTTCAAACAAATACATAAGGCAATATTGCTTTCATGTTTATGAAATCAGAAACAATACTTTTTAAAATTAATGAAATGATATATTCAAGCAGAATTTGTGTATAGTATCTTTATGTACAGCGTTACAGTATACCCTCGCTATTCGCGGGTTTGGTATTCATGGTTTCATTTATTGGCAGCTGACAAAATTACAGCATTTCCTACTAATTATCAGGTAATTAATAATAATTAATTTTAATTATGTATCGTATTTTAAAACAAAGACAATATAGTTACTGTGCAGGTTGTAAAATAATATTTTCTTGTCTTATTTATTTTGTACAGTTCTGTAATTATATTTCACAAACAAATCTGATTATTCTCCAGACATCCGTTATACTGTATACGACTAGGCCTACTACTCAAAAGATAGGGATTCCTTATTTATTTACAACAAAAATCTTTCAAAGTGGTGTTATCAACCCTCACAAACAACGGTGACTCAATACGGCTCCTGCATCCGACTCTATACATACGCTTAGCATGACTACTGCTTGCTTACTAATGATTTTGCAGTTTTTGAAATCAAAACATCAATAATTGTATCCAGCGACTGTAGCTAACTTGGATTTTGTTTTCCCCGTTTGTTTCGAAGAAAGGCTACAAAATTGATTAATATTTTAATGCTGAAAGACTGGACTGTTTTTAAATGCCTTCCCAAACATTTCTATCCAAGAAAGAGAAATCTACTCTAGAGTTTACAGCCGCAATAGTCGTTTGACTGTTCTACTGTACTGTAGTGCTGGCGGTTACATTATGAAACCCATGGTGGTTTAGAGATAACTAAACCCTAGAGCACTAAAGGCAAAGGCAAAGATCACATAATGGTGATATGGAAATTGAACAATTAGGCATTGGTAGGTAACCAAAGAACCTTTTTACGGAATGACTCAACTTTTTTGTTAAAGATGTGAAATATTTATTAAAAAAATTTAACTCCATTTTGAAGTTTTCCTTATAATAGACTATTTGCCTGGGCAAATCGAGATTTGCCCCGCACATCTAAATTCATTTGTTCCGAGCGTCGAAATATTGTTCCTGCCACCAAAAACAACAATAGACCAGGCTGTCATCGCCATTGTTAAATCCTACTATCTGCGGCATACGTTTAGCAATTTATTAAATGCCATGGAAAATAACAAAAATTTCAACAGTGAGCCAATGCTGGAAAAAATATATTGTGAATTACATTTCTAAAATAAAAGAATCAGTGGACAAACTCAAACCATCATCGGTGCGTGTATGTTGGATTTCTTTCAACAATTGCGGCAAGACTATGTTAACCAGGACGATGTAACAACAGGTACTCACAGCATTATTACTGATATTCACTCAATAGCATATGAGATAATCGGTAAAGGATTTGAAGACATTAACAGTGAAAGTGTCGACAATCTTTTGAAAAGTGCGATTTGACGGAGGAAGAGCTGGAAGAACTAATTACGGAACCTGTGCCTATCTCAGATAACGAAAACCAAGAAATTGTAAAAAAAGTGTCACTGAAGTTGACATTGAAATCTGCCTGTGAATTTCTATGTTTAGTGACACAGTTAGCTGCAACTATTACGGACATTGATCCCTCTCTAAAACGGTCATTATAATATAATTGAGAGCTGGAAACACACTATCGCCATATAAAGAAGAGTGTAAAGAACTAGAAAAAATCCTGCACAAATATATGAAAATGTAAATAAACAATAAGAAATATGTATATAATTAGGTAGTTTGTAATTATACCATACTGTTTTACAAGTGTAAAGTATAGTTGTAATTATTGTTAACCATTTTGATGTGGAACGTAACCCTCCTCTTTCTGGCAAATGTAACCCCAGCGAATAAAGAGGAATTACTGTATGAAAAATTATATATATATATATATATGAAGTTAATATATTACTATTATATATATATATATATATATATATATTGTAATGTTTTTATATAAAAACACTAAAGTAATAAATAACAGTAATTCAGAATATAATAAAAGTAAATTATAAATGGATGGAAAAAAATGTAAACAATGGAGCCATAACCTAAAAAAAAAAATTATCCTAAAATATTAAAACCAAGATGGCGGCTAGTATAATTATAAAACAGCTGATGTTTTCCAAATGTAGAAATGTACAAAACCTAAAAATTATTGCATAGAGGATAAAACTTAACTGTCCAGGTAAGGACATGAAGATCAAATAACCAGTGGGTTATGTAACAGATGTTTCAACAAAGGAAAAAGTTTATTCTTTTCTTCAGAATCTCAATAGAAAAATTCATTGTTAGAGAAGGTTGCATTGGAACTTGAAGCAAAAACTTAGTTGGCCAAAATTGTATTTAAAGGATGAATTCAAGCATAAAAAAAACATAGTGGTGAAAGATTTGTTTATAGAAATAAATTTAAAAGGCTAGAAATTTGGACAAAAACATTAAACTTCAGATAAGTAATTAAATTTAAGAAAAGATTGTAAATTATTATGATATTGTAAATTCAAAATTAATAACTTTAGCCCTAGACGTTTCTTTTATAAAATTTATTACAACATTAATTGCATAAACCAAATTTTAATTTGTCATAATACCCACCCAATAACCTGAAAGAAAGAGCCTTGTGATGTTTAACTAAATTAAACTTAGTAAACTTTTAAAAAACTAAATTAAACAAAAATTAATCGAATTATAAGAAAGTGTTTTATTTATTACTATAAATGGTAAGTAATAAAAAATAAAAGTAATAAGAATCTAAATTTTACTGTTAGGGTTACGATTATTTTGTAATTCTAACTGGCAATTTATTATTTTCTTATTATTATTAGATTATAGGATTATTATTATTAGATTTTGTGTTATTATAAAGAAATTATTTAAATTATAAAAATATATTATAAAAAAAAATTACAATATATATATTATTATAAAATAATATTAACAAAAGTTGTAAGAAAACACTTTTTTCAAGTGTTTCAATAAAATAGAATTCGAAGTTTCAAATGGAATTATGACTTGATAACTTACCGTTGCTGAATATATGTTGAAATCTGGCTTTGTAACAGCAATTTTAAAACATTCAGCTGAATGAAAGATTGCCTAATATTACAAATTGTAAAATAAAACTTATGATATCAATTAATGTAATTTATATTGTGTTTAAAATACAGAAAACCTTTCCTTTATGAATATTAAAATTGAATTTACGCATCATAATGTTCAAGTGTTTTCATACTATTAATTCTTTAATTTTAAGCATTTTTTTTAAATTTTATGACTAACTTTGGTTAAAATAATTTTACTATAGCTCAAAAATTTGTAGTGCTATAAAAATTATATTTTATAGTCCTTTTCCTTCCTAACTTTTTAAATATTTTTCTGTTAATTGTTGAAATATATTGGATTGTTATAACAATATTGGATTTACACAAAAACTCTTTTGTTTCTGCTCTAAAGTCATTTCTACTAACGATAAATTATACAGGTGACTGTATTTGTAGGGTTATTTTTTTTCAAATAATTGTTTCTAATTTCAAAATATTTTTACTGATTTTGTTTAATCAAAAGTTTTATTTCTTATTTCACTATCAAAAACTTAGAGGCTTAGTTTAGAAAGGAAGGGCATTGCATTTTAACCCTTTGCATGTATATTAGAGAATATCTAAATAAGTCAGGTCTTCAGCAAACTCTTACAACACAATATCTCATATTTACAAACAGAGAGGTGGATAATGTTGGGAACCTACACTGCATACAAAACTTGTTATTTGTCATCATTTGTCACAGCAAAGGGCAGCCTTAATGAACTCCTCTGTACATAATGTTTGATATGAATTCTCAAAACTCATATTAGACATTAGCTACTGTCCTAACCTTCTGTGACTGGTTTTGCATTTTATGTATTCCATTATCTCCTGAATTTAAACATTTGTAACGATTGTCAAACTTGGGGTTATGTATCTGAACGATGCTTCCAAATTTATCATACCAGAAAAACATTTAGAATTTTCTAGGCAATTAGAAACATACAAACCCGTAAAACAATTTAGGTCTATTATTTTAAATTTTTTATATGCATGTGGGAATTTGTATTTAATTAGAGCTTTAAACAAATAAAATATTTATTTTACACTCTAATGCTACTAGAAAACAGCTGGTTTATTTCATATTTGAACCTCACTGATCCACGAATTGTTTGTCTCTATACACTTCTCTAATTTATAAGTGAATTTATATTGTTTTTATAAGTCTTTGATATAGACTTATAAACCGTAAAATTTTCAATCACTTGACAATATTTGGGGCTTTCAATAATCTAGGCAATTTAAACTCATACTAATAATGGCTAATAGTCATTGAATGTAGTCTGTATCTACTTCATAGAATTGTGATGGCTAAATATTAAAAAGGTAATTACTTTAAAGCTACAAAAATAAATGTTTCAATAAATGTATGAATGTTTTTTTTGAAATGCCAGATTTAGCCTGTTATAGGATATCATGATATTTTTCAAGGTAAATTGCATAACTTAGACCATCTTCCCCTATTGGGTTGTTTTGTAGGTTTACACATGACAACAGTCGGTGTATAGCGTTAAAATTTTGTATATCACTTAATATACGGAAATAATAGGAAGCAGAGAAAAAATTAATGAAATGCCAGAAGATATTACAAACTATACAGAAAGCAAACAAGAAATAAATGACAATATTGTAAACGGGTTATAAATATTAGAATAAAGTAATGAATGTAATGATCATGCCATTAGTATGCTGCTAACACACGTTTGAAAGAGAAACAGGATAGTAGTAAAAAATTATTTAGCATTTGTAACAAAACAGAGAATGAGTCAAAAAGGAATTTACAACAGCAAATTCACTGAGAGGTAGAAGTATTATTTTATATGAAATCATTTTCATGTAGTGTTTTGAAGAACTTAACAATTCTGAAATCATATAAAAATACTTATTACACTTTTGCTATTACTTACGACCAGACTTGTTAACTAAAGGTTGTTGAATTGTCAACTTACACTTGAAAGAAACATTTTCGTCTTACCGACTTCTTCAGCCTCCAAGTCATAAGACGAAAACGTTTCCTCCAAGTGTAAGTTGACAATTCAACAACCTTTAGTTAATAAAAAGTCTGGTGGCAAATAATAGCAAAAGTGTAATAAGTCATTAACAACCAGCTCGTTAGGAACAGCAACAAGATTTCAATATATAAAAATATATTGATAAGACTTACAAGTAATTATAAAAATCTCATTTAGATTTGATGTATCTGCCATTGATTCTCACAATAAATCAGTTTCTTCATACACTCATTCTAGCAAAAAGGCACATGCCCTCTGCAATTGCAGTGTAGATGTGCAAAATTTTCTGTTAGAAGTGGAGCATACACTTTATTTTTAATGAAACCCCAGAAAATAAAAGAAAATGCATAGATGTCAACTTCAACTTGACATGGCGGCCATGAGGCGGCCATGAAATTGTCCCTGACCAATTCAATGATCAGGGAAGTTGACTATTTAGGACATCCTAAACTCCTGAGAGGAAATGTGGTGGTGTTCCAAGTTGCTGGTAGTAAAAAGGCACATTTTGTTGTTCATCTCCATCTACGTCGGAATCAAGAAGATCTCCAATATATCAAGATTCATGATACCATTGACATTTTAATCCATGAAGAAATAAGGCAGTACACTTTAAATTTACTAATTACACAAAACAAATTCACTTTTGGACTGAGACGAATATGTTCGAGGGTTTCTTTTGCGTTATTACTTTCTTAGATTTCATAATTGTTAGTGTTTACCTTGGTTATGAGGTGAAATGTTTATTTATTTGCTGAAGATTATAGAATTCAGGGTTGTCATATCTTCTTCTACCCAATATAACATTTCAACACAAAAATCTTCCTGCAACTTTACCTAAATCAATAACCTGTTATACCACAGTAAATTTCTATAGTTATAAATGTAAACATTTAGACTGCACTTGAAAAACTGTCTTTTGTGAAATTCAAATCTCACAAGAAAGCTGCGTTAATTTTGTTGAGGTTAACTTTTTTTAAAGCTCTATCCGACCTGCTATATAACAGCATCGCCAACATAAGGATTACCTGATGATTTAACATGCCACACGGATCAACCATCTCAAAAAAATGTTTGTGTTATCAGCTAAGAGGGTCAGCCACTTGTTGCCAAGTTGTTTCATGAAACACTAACATACAGTGATTATGTTGCGCACCAATAAAATTATCCATTTTAACAATGAATTGCTGGCACTAGTAAAGATTTGATACTAGAGCCTTACATGATTAAGAATAAAAGCGTTGCCTCTACCAATTTGGTAACTTAATTTAATAAATTTATATGAGTTGTAAAGTCCTTTTTGACTCACCCTGTAGTACACCTAAGTTAAACAAAGAAAATGATCGTTGTCATAAAAAATGAAAAATGTAAATATAAAAATAATAATAAACACGTCAGTACTTACAGCGAGATTTTTAAGAAAGCAACAATACCAAAAAAAACTATACTTTATAAAAAAATACACTAAATAAAGTAAACTACACTAATCAAAATGTTCGTTTTAAAACAGTTCTGATAATTATATAATATAAAATTTTTTAGATTTATTGATTTAAAATTTGATTACTCTTTTATCTAAATTTGATTAATTTTGGTTTATCTAAATAGCATAATTGGTTAAAAACCTAATATCTCATTTTACAAAGTAAGGATAAGATACAGACTTTATAACAGATATAGACAAAGGTTTTGATAGCACTAAACTGAATGGATGCTATTAAACTAACAAATTTAAAGCTAATCAAAAATAGAAAAATATGCAAAATGTATTAACCAAAGACCACTATTTTGATGAACTTTTGTTTCATTTGTTTGAAATTGTCTTATTTGCCAAAAAATGTTGTTAAAAACTTTTTATTGATCTAAAACTTTTAATAAATATCAGGTCCATCACTTTCAATAAAACGATAATGAGAAAATAGTTCTGGAATATAAAAAAAACCATCAAACTTTTCTGGGAGTATACAGAAATACAATGGAAATAAACCGAACTCAGTTTTATTGGAAAATAAACAATCTGTATTAAATAATTATTAGATAAATAGTTTTAAAGAAATTATACAAAATATAAACCTGTCTCAATACAAACTGTAAATATTTATTAACCTACAAGATAAACACATGGATTAAAAAATCGTAAACATTTTTGAGCTGACATCTACTTATTAAGAATGATTGCAATAAATGGGATTAGTTTTAGTAACTAATATTTTACAAGCAGTTATTGACAACTTTTTTTTAACTGTGATCATCTGTAAATTTTACTACGCTAGGTTCTATCCTGGGATTGGCACAATATATTAGCAAAGTAATTATTATTACATTATCACTGAAATTTCTAGAAAAAGAGGTCACAACAGAATTGATGTTATTATTGACAGATTATGTACCTGAATACCATTTGGTTCATGTAACTTACTAAATTTTCAGCATTTTTAGATATATTCAGATTTTAAAACATACCAGATTAGCATACAAATCATATTAATACTTAAATTCTTTCTAAGATCTATTTTCTATTTCTAATATTTTATTTTCGTCACACAAACATTTTTCCTGTTGTTGTTGCTAATGCCATTGTATAATATCCTAGAAGGGGAAATTGTGTTCAGTTTGATCTCCATTTTCAGACAGTGAAATTCATTTTTAAGAATTATTGTTTACGTCATCAATACCATCTTGAGAAGAATAAAAATATTAACTGCCTTTCTATTCATATGTAGTTGACAATTTTAGTTTTTCTTACTTATAACAAAAAAATATAAGTCTTCAGAATGGTCTCCATGAGTAATCCAAATTATCTAAATTTCAAGTTAGTAAAGTTTTACTGTAGAGATTACTAAGAATATTAAATTAAGATATTAATAAAAATAAATATTTAATAACTGTTTAAAACTGTTCAAAGCGATAAATAATAAGATGGTATTAAATATTGTTCAATGGGACCCTGTATAGCCATATGCGCATAGTCATGTACCTCATACTACAGAATTTAAAAAAAAGTCAATAGTAAAATTTATTTGATGAAATTCAATGTTTTTTATTGTATTTCTGTACCTGTTTTTTTTTTTAATGAACTATTCTAGCTAAGTGCTAAGTTCTGTTTAAGTCAGTATAACTCTAAATTTATGAACCCAATGTAGCCAAATCAAAGTATGAAAAGATTCAAGTGTTTAACCTAGTAACTAGAACATCACAAGTGTACCCAAGTCTAGCTGCAATCAGCTATTAATCAGAATTTATCACTGTTTCATAACAATTTTTCGTACTGGAAATTCAGTTTAAAGAAAGAGGATGTGAACGATGTGACACAAAATCCTACTATTAAGGAAAATTCACAATTTTTAAATAAGAAATGTAGCAAAAAACAATAGCACATTAAAATAATATCAGATTTTTAAAATATTTGTAGGTTAAAAACTGCAAACCTTTTTTTGAAATTCTGGGATGTCTAAAAAATGTCTTAAAAGTAAAGCAAAAAAACTTTATATAAGTTCAAACCGTAAGAGAAGAAGCTGAAGCTTAATTCTCACAATCCAAGTGAAGATTTCAGGAAATACAAGTATACACCATGATTTGTAGCTCATTATACAATTTATTGTAACATTTCAAAATTCAAAAGTTCAAAATTAAAAATTTGTTGTGTAAATTTAATTTTTACTACTAGCGGCAACAAATAATCTTGCTTGCTCAGAATTGAACCAGTTATTCTCAAAGTTGCTTTCAATGCACAAAATAAATACATACGAATTCAAGTCACATTTAGTACAGTTGTGGCTTCTGTAAGTAAATATATTACTAGCCTAATTCAATTCAATCTAAGAAAAAAAATGATATGCCTGGATATCTTATTAAAGGTTTATTAACAGAAAAGGTGTTCACTCACAGAAACAGATCTATCTGCAGATAGTTACTAAAATATTTTCCCATTCTCACACAAAGTTTTTTATTCTTGTCACAATGGAAAAGTTACAAAGACTGGTATTCGAAAATGCCATTCAACCACTTTAAAAATTAGTAGGAAAACCTATTCAAAAAGATTGTTATGGGCTTTTCAATAAAATACATCAAAGCCAGATATTATTTAGCTAACACTGATGGCTTTACATTTATGAACTAACTAAAAAACCTGTTGTGGAAAATTAGCTATTACAGTTACTGAAAGGTAAAAATTTAAATTGTCATCTGAAAACAGATAATGGTTCAGTTGATCTCAAAAATGTTTAAAAAATATATTAATTGGAAGTAAATAGCATTAGTCATGCAATAACTGCAAAATTCACAACTAAATGAGAATTTGTTTGACATTTAAACAGAACTTTACACTAGGTAGGAAGTTTATAATCTAAAATATAAACCTAGTGACATAAGATATTCTTAATTTTTTTTTAAATTATAAATTATGTTATTGTTTCAAACTTTTTACAGTATGTATAAAGCACCATTAAAACGCACACAAATAAAATGAAGAAATGTATTACATACCAGCAGTATCTTTGAAATCCAACAGCTGTGTTCTGAAAAGTCTGGTAGTGTCAAATATACTTAACTTTAAAATGTAATAAGAAGGTTTAGTTAAAAGTTACCAAGATATTTTGATTAAAAATAATATCAGGCAAAATAATATTTAAGTAGTTAATATGAATACCATATGATTAAATAAAATTATGAACAATGGACCTTCAAAATTGTGTTTACCTTTAACATTTTAATCAAAATTTAATTGCCCTTTAACAGCAGTAAACCATGTACAGTACAGTCTCGCTAATCCGGTCTCCGGTAATCCGGACATCCTGCTAATCCGGACGGCCCAAAGTTTTGTTTAGTTATAGTATTTTACAGTGCACAATCAGTCTGCCGTTCACAAAAATATTTATTTTTATACGTCTATATTTGTTATTTTTTAAAGGGGGTTTCCTACTCTAATAGACAAATAATATAATTTATTCATTAAAATATGAATTTACCATATTATTTGTTTCTTTTGCCTATTAAAGTATCAGAAACATCTTGCGATAAACGAAAGATAAAGGACGTCAGGTCAGTTGTGTTGTCGGACGGATGCCACCTTTACTGCTTCTCGCAAGATTTCTGCTCAGTTGTCATTTAATTCTAGTGCGATATTGATCTGTGTTTTTTATTTACGTCTCGTTCAGTGTTCAGTGAAAATGGCGAATAAACGTAAGTCAGTGACAGTGACAATGGAATAAAAACTCCAAGCTTTATTTCGTATTGATGGGGTTGAATCGCTTACTAAAATTGCAAGAGTTAGGCGTGGGAAAACAAACTGTTTCCGATTGGAGTAAAAGCGACAGGAAATTTAAGATTTTTTTGCAAAAATGGTTAGTAAAGACAGTTTAGGCGGCAAAAGCACTTTAAAAAACCAAAAAATGAAACCTTAGTTTATGCTTTGTATGTTTGCTTTTGCCAACAACGGGAACAGGGTGTTCTATTATCGGGTGTAAATTTGCAAACGATCGCGTTGAAACTGAATGAAAAGTTAAAACCCACACATTTTACTGCCAGTGTGGATTGGCTGTCACGGTGGTAGGAACGACACGGCATCCGTCAACTCGGAATAAGTGGTGAAATTTTGTCAGGTGACAGTGATGCCAGTGAAAAATTCAAAGACAAATTTGGCAAGTTTCTCAGAGATGAAAACTTACAACCTTGTTAGGTGTTCAACGCTGACGAGACCGGATTAAATTATAAAATGTTCCCAAAAAAAACTTTAGCTTCCAAATTAGATACAGTAGCAAAGGCCATAAAGTTAAGAAAGAATGTATGACTTTGCTGCCCTGCAGTAATGCTTCTGGCGATCTAAAATATCCACTTTTGGTGATAGGGAAATCCGCAAGACCTAGTGTTTTTAAAAATGTAAATTTAAGTGTTCTACCGGTTCAATACAAGTTCCAAAAATCAGCGTGGGTGAACAGTCAAATTTTTAAGGACTGGTATTTTGAAAACTTTGTTCCAACAACAGAAAAGTTTTTAAAAGAGAAAAAACTCCCTCAAAAAGCGGTTTTACTCATTGATAATGCGCCATGCCACCCAAATGAAGAATTGGTTCATGGTGACATTTTTGTTAAATTTCTTCCTCCTAACGTCACGGCTCTCATTCAGCCGACGGAGCAAGGCGTGATGGAGGCGATAAAACGGCAATATAGGAAAAAGTTAATTTTATCGCTTTTGTAACAACAAGAAGCAGATCCAGCTACACAATTTATTGAAATTCTTAAAACAGTGACTATAAAGGATGTCATTTATATGGCTGCAGAATCATGGGAGGAAATTCAACCGTCTACACTCCAAAAAAACTGGAAAAATTGTGGTCTGATATGCCACAGGAAAGTGAAAAATCCGACAGTCAACCTACTAATGATGACGCGGAATTTGTTCAGATTTGTCAACAATTGGAGGGTTGGGTCGAGTTGAAAGAAACTGATATTTCCGAGTGGATTATCAGTGATAATGACATTGGTTATCAAGTGCTCAATCGTCGCGGTGTGCACTGCAAATGCAGAAAATGACAGCTCGAAAGAGGAAGACTACACAGACGAGCCGGACAGTCCAACTCATGATGGGACGGCTGCAATGCTGGAGGGGTTGATGACTTACTTTGAGAAACAAACTGATACGTCAACTGCGGAGCTACTGACCTTGAAACGCTTACGAGATCGTACTGTAAAACGACGTCATTCATAGTTAAAACAAAATAACATTACGGACTTTTTTCACTAAGTTTTTTAAAGTTTATTTTTGTTTCAGTTTCATTTTTGTTTCAGTTTTTTGTGCGTTTATACAGTATAGTGTAAATAACTTTATGTCAATACATTTATTCAACGAGGAAGATGCTTTGAAATTTATTTATGTCATACCTTTTCTGTTACAATTACAGGATTTTTTGCTAAATAAGCTATGAAATACTGTACTGTATAGCTATATTTAGGCCTCAATTTCACTAAAACTACAATTTCAATATGTTTCCCCGCCTAAAACACATATTGTATGCATTTGTTTGGCTTTTTCCGTCTAATCCGGACTTTCGTTGATCCGGACAGGGTCCGGTCCCATCAAGTCCGGATTAGTGAGACTGTACTGTAAATTATATTTTATGCAAATAAAATATTGAATAAAGTTTATATTCGTAAATTTACTTTGACTAAAATTATGGTGGTAGTTTATTTTAAGATTCTATTAAGGGACATGTTTATATCACTTAAGTTGTCAGTTCTTAGTGTAGCTGGTATTTGGTGTCAACTCTCATTTTGTTCCAAGTTGCACTTACAAAGTTCAATTCACTTTCTTTCATTAATTTCAATTAAGACTGTTAAATTACGCAACTCAGTGTGTATGTTATTTATTTTGCAACAGATTGTGTACCTTTTAATTACCTTTCTACTTGTGCAACTTAAATGTAAAAGTATTTTAAGTAAAACCTTGCTTGTGAATTGTAAATAGAATAAGAAGCACTTATATAGTTGTTTGATAACTTAACCATGCCTTTATAGTTGACTGTTTGTACATGAATGAAGATGTTTATTATACGCAATACACAAGTCAAAATTAGCCTGTATTCCTTCAATAAAAGTGCAATCTATGTGTCTAAAAAAAATTAAGTAAAGATTCTCTATCTCCTATTACACCTTGTGGCCATCAACTGCTCATAACATCTTCATTATGTTAAAATTGTATACAGTATTGTTGTATGGCATACTAGCAATAACCTATTTATTATCAAAATTATCACCATAATTTATTATCAATATAGCTAGTATAATTTTTTTTTAAATCCTTTAGAGAAGGAAGTGGTAATCTGTTTTAGTCAGTCTTAAATTCTATTTTCAAATATTTTGTAACATATAAAAAAGTCAATATTAACACCAAGAATGAAATAATTGTTTCAACATTGTTTCCTGAATGGAAGAAATTCAGGATAGATATAAGTAAAGCTCTAACACTGTTTTCTTACTGTAAGACTGCAGACTTCGCACCTCTGAAATAAACATTTATGGGGTTTGTTTTTCAATTCTAATTTGACTACAGATATTTTGGCTCAGATTTCTCAGTCTTATTAAATGCTATGACAACGTGCTACAGATGTTATTTTAAACAAGTCAACTTTGTAGCTAAGGATACATATTTAGCAGGATTCAATATTAGTTATGCTGAGTGGTCAAACTTTGAGGTTTTCCAAAGAACATTTGAGTCCTGCCCTTACATTTTTTATTTCTACCCATCATTGATCCCTATAATGCACTCCATAGCAGACATTTGCTTAATCAGCAGGAAGTTAAAAGAGTTTGAAAAAGAGATACAAAAAGCAGTAATAAACACTTTTCAATATGGCGATATTACCAGCTTTTCTATTCATTTAGTGACAATTCCTGTTAGATTAAGATATATAGGATTAAGTATATAGGATGGCAATCTTAATAATCACTATAGAAAGATTATGTGTTAACTGCAGACAAGCAAAATCTTTGTATACAATAAATATTTTTACACAAAATTCTCCAATACAAAAAATATTCTATTAGTTTTTTTAAGGTCATGCAAGAATATTTGTGATTAATATATTTGATATTATTAACTCAACAGGTTTGTTTTAATGCTTACATCCAATTAGTCCCATGTATTGAGATACTCCTACTGGACTTTATCATAAGAAAAGAATTATTTGTCAAATTTAAGAATATTATTAGATTAACTCGATGTACAGAACTAGATGTAAATGAATTATTACAAAAGATAATTGTTACCTGAATTCTTCTGTCTCTGTCGATAGGTCATGCTCCATATGTAACATCACTTGTACCATCTCAGATACAATAATTGGCCATAAAGAGGTAACGTGATGGGGAGACATGCGTAAAAGTAAAACTCGAAAACAAAGAAACACCTGTGACTGTACACCAGGAACAACTTGTGGTAGTCTCAGACTTTCAGCTAATTTCTCTAAAAATCAAGTTTAAAACTATGACATTCAATTTAGCTTGTGGAATTTCATAACAATTATAAACATTTGTGTAGAAGACGTAAATTAGTTATTAATTGATTACTGACACAATTAAATGGGAAAACCTATAAGCAAAATTCTCAAGTGATTATAAAAAATTAATACGTTATATTTACTAAAACTGCTTTAATAATTTTTTATTAAAATATGATGGCAAAGTTTTGTAAACATTATTATTTTGTATAAATTTTTAAATCTTATGGCAGAGTAAAGTGTTATAATAAGTTGAAGAAACAAAATTATTTATCAATAAACTGAACTCAAACAATGATCAATGCCGGGTTTATTATTTTAATATTATAAAAGCAACATTTTGGTCACGTTTTAGGTGGCCCTTTTCAAGCTTTCAAATCAACAAACATATAACAATAATTGTTATAATTTAAAAATTAGATACACAATAAAATTGCAAGTTCAACGACTTTAAACAATATGAAACATACAATGACTGGAAAAAAGTTAGTGAATACCGATCAGTGCTTACACGTTCACGTTGATGCTAATACTGCGATGAGCAACAGCAAGTTACAATAAACAGACAGTAGTTCCATCAATCACATGAAGCGGCGATACTCAAAATATCATTTAATCAATTTGAGAAAGTTATTAAATACTCTTTTCAAATTATCAATATCTGAAACTATAACCACTTTTCAACTTATTTATATAAATCATTTCCGACAATAATCTTTTTTGTTTGTTGCTTTCTTTATTCAAAATTCTACCTCTGTCAAAATCAAAGCCATAACCTGTTTCTCTCATGTGGTTGAGTAATGCAAACCTTTCTCTATCTATTATTGCAATCAGACTAATGTTCCTGGATTCTCTGTTCTAAAACTCTACCAGATTGAGCTATATAACTACAATCACAGTCAATACACGGAATATTATATATAACATTAGTACTTTCCTTTTTGTCTATAGGGTCTTTACCCTACTGATCAGAAGACTGGATTCTGTCAACAGATTTGAAAACATGTCAATATTGTGACTCTTCGCAACTTTTTTAATTTAGTTCTGCAGTCATTCAACAAAATGCAATACTATAATTTCTTTCTTCTTATAAGTTTGAATACTATTAATGTTATCAATCTTTTTTTTACTTTAATTTAGCCAATCTCGAGTTAACATATTTATTAATAAACGTAAGAGGATAATAATTTGCTAAAAAAACAGTGTAAATGTGTTGTAAGTTGTCAGTTAAAACTCTTTCATCTGACAATTCCACAGCTTTATCAAGCAATGTATAAACAATTTTTTTTTAGCTATAGGACAGTGAGAAAAATTATCCAAATATAGCCGAGTTTGTTGGTTTTCTATACCAATTTGTAACACCACCATCATCATTCACAACCATTGACAAATCCAAATAACTAATTTCATTATTCATAGATTGATTGTTCTACCATAAATTATATATTGTTATCATAGCTATTTAACAATTTCAATACTGTATCAACTTCATCACATCGGATAAACACCAAACCATCGTCCACATACATTTTCCAAAATAAAATCTCATCAGTACAGTTTAACCAGCTATCCCTTATCACATCTTCAATAACTATCTCAGCCAATATAGTGCTAAGCGGACTGCCCATTGCACAACCAAACTTTTGTCTATAATATTTCTTGTTGAACACAAAGTAATTATTATCCATTACAAATTGTACCATATTACAAAAGTCATCCAAAACGAATTTAACCTCAATTAGTGCCATCTTCTTTCAATAGCCGTTTTAATTATCTCAGTGTGTAATTACAATCAACAGTGCTTGTATGTTTCATATTGTGTTTAAAGTTGTTGAACTTCCTATTTTATTGTGTATCTAATTTTTAAATTATTGATTTATGTTTGTAGATTTGAAAACTTGCATAGACCTACTGTGACTGAAACGTTGCTTTTATAATATTAAAATAATAAACTCAGCAGTGACCATCGTTTGAGTTCAATTTATTGTTAAAATTGTATGACGTTAGAAGCTAAGCCCACAATTATTTGTGTTCTATAAATACTGTAAATTATTGCTTTTCTAGCCATAAAGGAAAATACTGTGTTTAGTACTTGTATTTTATTTTAAAAAAACAGGAAATATATTTTTTCTGTCGCCCATACTTCCTTTTTTTGTACAGGATAGTTCAACACAGCAAAGAGTCAGCTGGTAGTTGTTAGAAATGCCAACTTACAATTAAATTTCAACACTAGATGCATATTATATAGTATACAATAACACTCTCTTTGATTTACATATTATAAAAAAATTACCATTCTAACCTAAGAGGTTTATAAAATGTTAGCCACAAAATAATAACAAAAAAAATCCTATATAAGAAGGCTAACTACAAGTCTTTGATATTCATTGCCATATACATCAAATAAAGAAACCATTTTAGCACAGCTTTTATGGAAATATTGTATTATCTTTAGTACTTATATGTTCCACATAAGTAATTCCTTTATGACAACGATGTTTAATTAACAGTGCTCTGATATTAAAGTGTTTAGTTGTTCTGATATATTTTTACTTCAGATCCTATATGTTCCACATAAGTAATTCCTTTATGGCAAAGATGTTTAATTAACAGTGCTCTGATATTAAAGTGTTTAGTTGTTCTGATATATTTTTACTTCAGATCCTATATGTTCCACATAAGTAATTCCTTTATGGCAAAGATGTTTAATTAACAGTGCTCTGGTATTAAAGTGTTTAGTTGTTCTGATATATTTTTACTTCAGATCCTATATGTTCCACATAAGTAATTCCTTTATGGAAAAGATGTTTAATTAACAGTGCTCTGGTATTAAAGTGTTTAGTTGTTCTGATATATTTTTACTTCAGATCCTATATGTTCCACATAAGTAATTCCATTATGACAAAGATGTTTAATTAACAGTGCTCTGGTATTAAAGTGTTTAGTTGTTCTGATATAGTTTTACTTCAGATCCTATATGTTCCACATAAGTAATTCCTTTATGGCAAAGATGTTTAATTAACAGTGCTCTGGTATTAAAGTGTTTAGTTGTTCTGATATATTTTTACTTCAGATCCTATATGTTCCACATAAGTAATTCCTTTATGGCAAAGATGTTTAATTAACAGTGCTATGGTATTAAAGTGTTTAGTTGTTCTGATATAGTTTTACTTCAGATCCTATATGTTCCACATAAGTAATTCCTTTATGGCAAAGATGTTTAATTAACAGTGCTCTGGTATTAAAGTGTTTAGTTGTTCTGATATAGTTTTACTTCAGATCCTATATGTTCCACATAAGTAATTCCTTTATGGCAAAGATGTTTAATTAACAGTGCTCTGGTATTAAAGTGTTTAGTTGTTCTGATATATTTTTACTTCAGATCCTATATGTTCCACATAAGTAATTCCTTTATGGAAAAGATGTTTAATTAACAGTGCTCTGGTATTAAAGTGTTTAGTTGTTCTGATATATTTTTACTTCAGATCCTATATGTTCCACATAAGTAATTCCATTATGACAAAGATGTTTAATTAACAGTGCTCTGGTATTAAAGTGTTTAGTTGTTCTGATATAGTTTTACTTCAGATCCTATATGTTCCACATAAGTAATTCCTTTATGGCAAAGATGTTTAATTAACAGTGCTCTGGTATTAAAGTGTTTAGTTGTTTTGATATATTTTTACTTCAGATCTAGCACTGGTATTATTAACTTTTGAAAGATATTTGGGATCTGTCCTTTTACATTGTATAAATTCGGAGACTATAACTTTTAAATTAACTAGTTCTTCAATAGTTAGTTCTTGAAAATCAAGAAAAGTTTAGTTTCCTAACAGTAGGAAAAAATTAAACATACTCTTCATGGTATCAATAATCTTTTTCTCATTTTTACTCTTCTCGTGGAGTTTCAGTGGGTAAATAAAGATTACTACAATCTGAATCCAAGGTATAAAATAAAAAATTATGTGGAAACAGAAAATGGTTCATAAACTTTCAAAAAACATTATTTAAAGAATAATGAAAGCAAAGAAAGGTTGTTATAAATTTATACTTTAAATGCAAAAAATTACTGCAGAAATTATAAATAAAAAGGCAACCTACTAATAATTTAGGAATGTTTCCAGGTTAATTGGAAAACAATATATACATTTGACAGAGTCGAGTTTCAATGTTTTAGTACTGGTTTTAGAAATGAACTAAAAGTTAATTCTCGAAAATCTCAAAGCCAATTGAAATTTATTGAACTAAAACACAGGAGACTGAAAGATGTATCCAATTTTTAACAATCCAATCTGTCTTTGTACACAGACACATAAAGAACAACACTAAAAAAAATTGATATATTTAGAGGGAATGCCTCTCTTATCAATTAGATAAGAATGTGTATGAATGAATTATTTCATAAATTTACAATTCTCATGTTTACTCAAATAGTCTATAATTTTAATTTGGTTAGTTCTTTTATCGCTGCAATTTTTTTTTACAAATATAAATCTAAATTATCTGTAATTGTGAAACTATTATGTCTATATTTGAGGAGATAAATTATTTAATTTCGTGGTTTATTTTATTTCCATTACTAAAATTAGGATTGACACCCTTAAGTTTGTCACTGATACACAACTCATTGTAACTGAAGTTCAAAAGGTTAACAAATCAAGCTAACCTTGAATGTCAGGTGTGTGTTTGTGGAACTGATCTTTCTCGCTGCAAAGAATGACAAATGCAAGTCTTTTCAGCAGCTGACTTCTCAACTCGTACTCCTGTTCTCTGCTTGAGAATAAACTTAAAGAATTTCCCTGGCCCAGAGATACTCGTCCTGAAAAAAAAGTATTATTTATACAAAGTAATGTATTAATTCATATTGGTACTTATTATAAACTAATATAATTCTGAGAAAGTTATGGTTGGTTTTACAAAACAAGTGTTAGGGAAAGCTTAGCACAAAGGTTTTATTGTTTTATAATAACACATTTCACATGTGGCCAAATGTACCAAAGTCTTGAATGGTTTAAATGGAGACATCTATCATACAAACCAGATTTAGCTCTGAGCAACTACCCCCCTGTTCCCAGCAATGTGGAGTTTGCTTACTACATAATGCTTTAATATTGATGTTAAACTGCATACCGCTGTAAACTGACGTTTTAAACTGTAGGCGGCAGATTTCTAAAAAGCCATTATTGAAAAAATTGTACTATAGTATAAATACCTTGATCCATTGCTTTGGAAACCCCTTGTAGGTACACTTTCAGGAAGATATCACAAAAACCCTTCTAATAATAGATAAATTAGTTTGCTATTTAAAGAAATAATTTTAAATAAAATTTTTAGGGATTTGGTATTAAGAAAAATTGGATCTCTACAATTTTTCATTCTGATTTCGATCCTAAATTTTTTCTTCCGACTCTCGATTCTTTCAAGTTATATAGGCCTACTAATAATGAATTTAGTGAACAACTTGGTTATATAGTGAAGCCTTTTAGAAGTTCCCTTTTAATATGGTAAGCATTAACTAGCTTACGCTAAGCGTTCATGCATATGGTAAGCGTTATAGAAGTTCCATGTAATAGGCTACACAAGACGTTCATCCTTGGGAATTTCTGAAAGTTTGACAAACATATCAGATAAAAGTAATGATTTATTAAACATTAAAAAAGTGAACTATAATTACACTATTTTACAAATGCTGAAAAAACTACCTGATCCTATGTTCATTGCCTCTATAAAAAATTTATTTTTTATAACTAGTCAAAAACATAAAGTGGAAAATTAATAAAATTAAGCTCATTTTTAATGTACAATAGTTTAAAAGTCTGCCAAGTAATGCAAGTTTCTGTTACAAAATACAAGAATCTGAATACGCTGTAGGTCAAGCCGGTTTCAACACGTGTCACATATAATACCTGAAGTTGAGAAAAGTCTCTTTTAAAATTATTATAAAGATGATAAAACTATCACTTGACCAGTAACTGACAACAATATAACCTCGAAACATTAGTAACGCAACCAAACTTAAACTCCTTAAAACGGCTCGCCGAACGACAAGACTTAAGGGTGGTAATTATTGAGGATTCAATTAAAAAGACAATTGAATTGTGGGTGTGGCGCCATTTGTTTTGCAATTTGTTTGGTAACAAACCATTAAAAAGTATCGAGCTACAAGTATTCGACATTAATGTCATAACAAACTAGAAGACTATCAGTACATTTTAATTTTCTATTGATTATGTAATTATTCCATATTAAATATGAAATATGTGTATATTATGGAATTAATTATTGAACGAAACCGGCAATGCTACAATATAAGGTTTTACTTATTTGTAACAACCACTTAATTATCTGTCGATGCAAAATAGATTGAAACGTTGGCCTTTTGTCAAGCGATGTCAATACCATGCTTGATGTTAGAATAATAATGCCAATAGAATGATGTCAAGTGAAGATGATGTATATATCACTCCCCACTAGGAATGACCACTTATTTATATAGTATCCTTATTCACGAATCACACAGTCTCGTTTACCTATCACGTAGCCTCCTTTATGTATCGCGTATTATGTGTAAAAAAACAAGAATTGGAATCAGCACTTTAATCAATGAATAATCGAGTATACCATTAGAAACATACCATTGCTCGATACCATTAGAAACAATGGTTCCTGGAAATCAAGAATCAGAATCGGCCCACCCCTATAATATTTTTTATTTCCATTTACATAAATTCAACTTAAATTTAAATAGAAATTCCGTAATGTATTTTATTTAATTGTGCTTGTTTTTTCTGTCGATAATTTTTTGTTTGTGTGTTTATAATTTTTCCACATGTTTCCAACTTAATATTAATATTACATAGGATATATTACAAATTATGATAGCAGTATTATGATAGCAGTATTATGATAGCAGTATTATGTTAGCAGTATTAAGATAGCAGTATTATGATAGCGGTATTATGATAGCGGTATTATGAATAGCGGTATTATGATAGCAGTATTATGATAGCAGTATTATGTTAGCAGTATTATGATAGCAGTATTATAATATCAGTATTATGCTAGCAGTATTATGATAGCAGTATTATGATAGCAGTATTACGATAGCAGTATTATGATAGCAGTATTATGTTAGCAGTATTATGATAGCAGTATTATGATAGCAGTATAAGCACTTTTAACATAAACTTCTAAACTTATATTCAAACATTTATTTCATTATTATACTTGCATGGAAAATGGCTCCTTTCAATAACATATAAATATGCTTGAATAAATATTTACTGCAGTGAAAAAAAAAGGTTGAAAGAAATCATCATTTGATTGAATAATAAATAAGTCTATGAAATTTTAGTATAGCAGGACTTCTTACCCATCAAATCTCTGAAGGTAGCGGTATCTTGTGACATGAGATTATCTACAATAGTTTTCCAAAACACTAAGGTTCTTGCTTCCATCTGGAACAATGCAGAATCAAGTAGAAGGTCTAGAGCATCTTTTTTCCATGCTTTGCGAGTATACTGAAATCCACTTAGGCTCGCCAACAGCTGAGAGCAAGCATAGTAGCTGCTTGCATTTCTCTGCCTGTAATATTTTTTATCAAGCATATAATAGATAGTACTCTTGAATTACTATATAATTGCACTCAGAGGCTGGTTTCAAAACATTTTTTTTTTAATAACAAATATAATTAAAACGGGTAATTAGAACATTACTTAATGTTTACAGTATTTTTATTAACAAACCGTTTTATAGACTGTGCTCAAGTTTTTCATTAATTACTAATCCTGAAAAAAATCTAGTTTCCAAATTAATAGGTTATGTACACTTTAAAATAATAAAATTATTTATATATGTATATAGGTCAAATTTAGTTATAATAACATCGTCTGGGCCACAAAAACCTTTCGTTAAACGCAAATTTCATTATAACAAAACATCAGCTAATTGTTACAATACAGTAAAATCTCTAATATCCGGCTCCTTGGGGTCAGCATATTGCCGGTTATTGAAAATTTCCATATATTAAAACCCAACCTATATACCCTACATACAATACGTAGCCTACTGTGCATAACATTATGCTACCTATCAAGGAAAATTAAATATACTCTTGAAATCTTAGCTTCCATATTTGTTTGTATCCAATGACTGTATTTCCATACATAATAAAAGTACTCGCTCACACACACAACATTTATAAGAACAAAATTGAAGAAAGAAAAGATATTTATATTTATTTGAGGTTTGTGCTTAAATGAAACATGTTTATTTAATACATAATGTTCAACACTTTTAAAATTTTAAGTCTACCATACATGTTTAAAATTTTTTAATCATCTCTAATGGTAGAGCATGGAGAAAACAAAATTATTTTTACTATCCAGAGCCTAGATATTGAATAGGAAAAAACCTTTTTGTTTGTTTTACTAAACTGGACAAATACCATCCACCTATTTAATCATATATGTTGAATTTCGTCCAACCTAATTAGTTATTAAAAAAATTATCAAAATCACCGGACAAGAGTTGCTTTGAATAACTGTTAAACAGTAATCAACTGCCATGAATAAGAAAGGATGACCTTCTATAAACAGAAAACCCAACAGTATATGTCAAAATTTTTAAAATATATCTTAAATTACATAGGCTTAGGATTTTTTTTATACTTACGAATGATTTTTCAAGTATGGTGTGACGTTATACATCAGAGAAGTCAGTAATGTTACCACCTTTTCTTTCTCCTGACTGCCATAAGTAACATCCAATAAAGGAGCTAACAGCTGTGCTAGTGTTGTAAGAGCAGCAACACTGTATTGAGCTAAAGAAGTCCCTCCTGTGTTATCTGTAACATCATATCATAATAAGCACTTGCACACTTTGTAAATACTTTTTTGTGTGAAACTTTCAAATATATTTCTCAACAGTTTTCTATCTATTTACAGTTGAAATATATTTATCTTTTTATATACTCTATGTTAATAAGCCAACAAGCAAAAACCTCACCTACACTTTATGGTAAATCATGTTAAAAACTAGATTTTATACATAATTTCACATTACCATATGTATATTTACAGTATATATATATATATATATATATATATATATATATATATATATATATATATATATATATATATAGTAAACTCCCGATTATCCGTGGGCAGATTAACCAGTTTGCGGATTATCCGGGGTCTGCCATTGTTTTACAAATATCCAATTTTTATTCCAATCAGATTCATGTGTTTAATATTCCAAACGGTGAATTACGATGTAAATACATACAAGGCTTAATAGAAGTTAAGATGAAGAGAATAGATATGTAAATATGTACATACTAATTTTTACATTGAAAGGGAAGCATCCCGGCGCGGGCCAGCGAAATAAAAGGGGCGAGCAGACTACTGTATATAAGAGACAATGACAAAATGCTTGGACGCCCGAAAACCTAATGTGTATCATAAGATTGTAAACAAATGTCAGCTAATCTCGGCTATAAATAGTCTAGGACGTGACATATGCATTATCCATGTCTGTCATATACATTATCGATCTTTATGGCTTTGTGACACAAGTAGACACTGTGCGACAAAATGGTTCTCAAGAAACGTAGATTGCACATTAAAACTAAATCAATGCTCACAAAAAAACAGACGAAAGTGACAGATTTTTTTGTTAAAAAGTGAAAGTATCATGTGTAAAGAAAATTACATATGTACATACATACTTACTTTTGACATATACTTATGTACGTATTGTAAATAGTTTGACATATAAATGTACATGTTATAATCCGTCAAATACATCGACATTTTAAATTATTTTCTGTATTTATTTTGTCCTCTGAAGATTATTTGTGAATTGCACTAACCGGGGTCATTATTTGTGTAACTTATGGTATAATAATCGATTATCGATCGTTTTGCGTATTCTTTGTTCATAGCGGATTATCCGGGGAATTCGTTATCCGGCGTTGCCGGGCCACCCTATTCCGCGGATAATCGGGAGTTTACTGTATTTCACTATTAGTATATATTAAATTTTAAAAAAAAGTACAATTTTTCCTTATTTCTGCAGAAACTCAATTTTTTGCTTTAGCTTAGTTAACTGATCTTATTTTAATGAGCAGCGCAAGAATTTAAGAATAGTTTATTTTCTTAAATATAAACCACCCTCAGTTGTACATTACAAACTTGTTACTCTGAGACAAAGTAAGTTTATTACAAAAACAAAAACTATAGCATTTTTAAAAATAATAGTATATGTAAGCAAGGCAAAATAATTACAATGGCTATAAGAAAATATACACAAATAAATATATACAGTGAATCTCTCATTCTATTCCTTCACAAAAGGTACTATATTTTTTTGGACTATTTGCCAACAAAACCATTCATGTAAAAAGTGGAAATATTGCAATTTAATTATGGCAATTACCGAGAGTAACTAAATACAATAAACATCTTACTGTCGACCAAACTGAGAGGTTTAATTTAAATATTTTTGTCTTAATATATAAAATGTTTCTAACTGTGTTGTCTAGATTATAACTTAAGAACCAAACAATTGAGGCCATATTTACAACATATAGATAGGGGTGTGTGGGAGTGTATATGTGCACTTGTAACCCTATTAGGGATACCCAAATCGATATTCTCCAAAATCGCTGGTTTAAAAATGCTACAACTTTTCTAATCTAAAAGATTACCTTTTCTAATCTAACATGATTTTGTACAGAAAATGTGTTTATATTTGTTTATGTAAGTTTGCAGCAGCTGTTTTAACGAGTAAATAATATTACCTCATTTAATGTACTTTATTAAGTTAAAATGCTATTGAATTGAAAACTCCTTTAATTTATAAGTTAATAAATATATCAACTTATAAGTAGAATAAATCTTACTAACTGAATTTAATGATAATGAATTATATATATTTTTGAATTGACATATTATTTTAATAGATATAGAATTGAACTAAATTTTTTTGAAAAGCTAAGACTTAAATCCTAGAAATATTGACTAAAATTTATTTAGTAATATCTGGTACTAAATGATTTCATATTTATTGGGCAGTGGGTATAGTTCTATATTAGAGAGCATAAGTTTATAATTTCAGTTTTTCATTATTACAATAATGAAAAAGAATCATAATGGAAGAAGTAATTATCTATTTGAAATTTTAACCTTTCAGAGTTTCGTTTATTTTTTGGTGATTATGTTTCCCATTGTGTATGTAATGATTGGTTCCGACTTTTGGTCCAACCTTTTGGTATAAAACTTTTAGAAAAGTAAATTTTATGTTGTTATTAACAGTTTGCTTTATTTGTTTCCAAAAAGGTAAACTGTCATTATTCATCAATTATTAAATATATTTATTTCTATTTTAAAAAATCTTAATGAATTCAATATAACTATGGTTAAATATGCATCTTGTATGTTAACTTAATATTTGACTTTAAGATTAAATTGGTTACATAGAGAAAAAGTTAGGTAAATACCTAGAAATTATCTATTTCTACAATAAATTATGTGTTTTTGTCAAAAAAAAGTCATACCTGTATAAAACAACTGTGGCATAATGTTTAACACAAATAAATAAAACCTCTATACCACAGATGACTTTTTTCTTTTACTTAAAACCTTATGTACATTTCGATTGTATAGCAATCATTCTCAGAGGTAATTTACAAACAAAAAAAATAAATAAATAAAAAAATTTAATTTTTTTGTAGAGGTTTTATTTATTTGTGTTAAAAAGTCATGTTATAAATATAAAATTGCGTGTCTTCGTTTCTCAGTTAATTTTGGTTAAAAACATACACAATCCTGAATTTTTAAAAATGCTACATTTTGTAATATTGGCCGATGATTACAAAATACTCCACAATGGCATGCATTAAGTAGATTAGGAATAATCAAGAAATAATAGAAAATTGCCAAATTAAAAGAAATAGTAATGCACAAAGAAATTATCAACCAAGTCAGGAAGTTTGTTCACAATGTTTAGATGCTTAAATGAGATAATTAAATCGATGCACAGGCTTAATTCAAAGACAAGCAAATTTATAAAACCAATTATTTGACAATAACGATACAAATAATGACACATTCTATCAATAAACGAAGCTGTTGGAATTTAGCTAGTTTTCAACTAAAACCTATGTTAAATATATGAAACTAGACATACTAATAAAGTATGAAAGAGTTTGATAAGCATCTACTATATCTACTAATAAAATTTGAAATTATCAAAAGAGAAATAGGATTAGGAATTTTACAATACCATTTATACTATATGTACTACGAACTTTCTTATTTGTACTTAAACATCATTTAAACTTTACATCAAAATTTTTACTGGGTTTCTAAACACCCCTGCTGATATAGCTCTACTAAAACCACTACTTGTAGATCTGTATCTAATACAACCTACTAACAATTTTGCAATTTATATATATATAGTCAATGTAAAATTGTCATAAAATTGTGGTATATTGGATTCTACATTGATCAAACATTTTTTATTTACTCACGTCATCTATATAAATAATTTATTTTTAAATTAATTAAAAGTAACCATTATTATAAACATTTTCCAGTAGTTTTATAAGATTACTGCTGTATTAATCATATATATTAAACTTAATACACAAATAGTTATAGCTGTTCACACATAAGCTGGAGCAATTTCGATCAATAGAAAACAAAAAGCCCTACTCAAAAACATTGGTTTTTGTAGTGCGTATAGCAAGAAAGCCCTTCGCTAAGAAATTACAGGTGTTGCGATCGTTTAGAAAACTTATATAAGTATCAAGTTCCAAACTTTACGTAAATGATCTGGTTAATATGACAAATCATATAAAATAATATTTATAGCGGGGCTTCTGGCTTTGTCAAATCTACATTATTGTAATATAAATACTATGCTTCATATTATGATGTCTGTGAAATGCACTTTTGCTTCCTCTAAACCCCCCCTCCCAATATGCTCGCCCTTCAAGGTCACTCGCCAGATTACATGTGATCAGCTATACTGAAATTTGTTTATATTCTTCATCAACTGATGCATTTTGTATTTGGCCAGTGCATGTGCAGGTAAATCTCAATAGGATACTATTATTGTTATATCTGTAGTGTTTTCCATTATTTATTCAAACACAGGAAAAGTGTACTCTGGTAAGTAATGTATTTTTTTGTGTAAAATCTGTTTAATTTGGTGTTTTGATACAAAAAAAAAAGTTTTTACAAGTTTTTGTTCATAAAGTATAATTTTTGTTGAAGTTAATTAGTAATGTAGTGTGCCTTCTGTACAGATTTGTTTAATTTTATGAGAAGTTTTATTTTGCTTAAACGTGTGTTATTTTCTATAAGCATTTCCTTCAATCTTTCTATTGTTTCCAAAATAGATACAATAGTATATAGGTTTATTTGTCATTGGAACCACTTTTAAGTTGAGAAGTTGGTAATGGTTTTCTAACTCGATTAGTCTCATCACGTTTACTATTGGCACAATTCTGAAAGGGAAAAGTTTTATTTGATTATTTGAGCTAAATGTTTAAAAAGTTATGTATTATGGTTATTTAAAAATTGGCACTTGAGGTTTTGTTTGTGTCAGGTCTCTTTATGGTTCTTTGGACATTATGTAGATGCATTTGATACTGGGTATAACTTTTTCTTGTACGTATGTTTCTACTTCGTTGTCTAGATCTTCTCCATGTACATATTAGAAATGTAATGGTTGCGATTGACTAAAAATATATAAGGATGTGTAGATGTTGTTTATGTTGATCGTTTTTTAGTATTAATATTACTTCTGTTTTTTTTTGTCTTAGTGTTTTTATTCCAATTGCATTTTATATTCCATTTAACGTATGTTTGATCAATAAGATGTTCATTGCTGTCTCAGCATTCAGGGCAACAGTTATAAGAACATTGCCATGGTCATATATTTGTGTTTCAGAGCAGCACAGACACATACCTACCAATTCTACACGTGTTTAACAGACACAGAATACAATACAACAGAAGATTTTGAAATACTTCAACCAATTACAAGTTTTAAACAACACATTTAAATTTTAAAAAATATGTACAGTCTCTAAAAATGTATAACATAAACACAACACTAACATTTTATAATCAAATTAAACCAACCATACTAAACCACATATCTAAAATAATAAATATCTATCTGTAATAACCAGCCTTTCCCATGTCTCACAACACCAAAGATGTATGAGAGCCAACTGTTGATGATTTTGTTAAGTTTAATCATACAAAAATAAGTAACAAATGTTGCTGATCAACAATAATCATTTGCCTGACACCATATAACAAATATTAATTACATTTGCCACAATTAGGTTAATTTTAATGATAATACAATAAGGATTATAAAAATAGTACCCATGCAAAATTTTTTAATATAGAATATTGTTTACTAGACTGGCTATCTGACTTTTGGGGAAAACCAAGCTTCACTAGGCTGGCAGCATATATGAGCCAGCCACAGTAAGACCATATTAACCTTCGAGAGGGCGCTTGCGGAGGTTTATTTCGCACAAATACCCTTTAACATTTAAATGGTTTAGGATTTCATATTTGGGTGACTTCACAATTAAATACTATATAAATGCATTGTACATAATTTTAGACATCATTATTGTACATATTTAATTTTCTAAACGCATTATTTCTAACAATATTTTTAATTGTTAAAACATGTAATCAATGTATACTAGACCACTGTTTTCATTGAGGGAGAAGTGTTTGAAAGTTATTTTTCTGTAATAAAGTAATTGAACGTCTAAACATAAACAATATTTTATCGTGATGGTAGGACCTACACATAAGAATATGAAATTAATTATAATATTTAATGAAAACAAGGAATAACAAAACCTCCGCAATCTGACAGCGCGTGACAAAAATTAATGTCACAATAAAGCTATGAGGAAAATATGAACAAAAATCGGTTGGACCGTTTCTTAGAATGCAGGTTCTGGAGTAACGAACCGGAAGTAACTTCTGACAATGAGAAAGACATTTTCTTAACAAATAATGATACTTGCGGAGAAAAACTCCGCATGCGCACTCTCAAAGGTTAATCAGGCAACAGCTAAGTAAATATAATCATTAAACCAACCACTTGAAAACGAATGAAAAAAAAGGGTAAATAATATATCTATAGAATATTTCTATATAGACTGTTAAAAATAAAACTATAAATTAAGTAATAAACATTAAATATGGATGCCCCATTTAAAATGCGACAATTTTTTCATTTTTTAAATACATTATGTAAATAAACTACGTGTAATATAAAAAAGAAACTTTTTGTCCAGGCTATTCTTTTTTATGCTGGTGGATAATACATTGCATAACTATCATAATTCACTATTGTAATATAATTATATATTACATTAATAAATTAAATATTTTAAAAAATAAGTTTTGAAGCACATTATTACAAGCAAATATATACAAGCAAGATATCTACCACTTTAATAATGAGCTAGGCAAAATGATTGTTATTATTTACATTAATATTTCCACCAAAAGGTATTATGTAGCAACTATATAATACAAAAACTAGCTGTATAAGTAAGTTATCAGAAAAAATTAATGACTTTAGCAAATCAGAAAGTTTTATTAAATTACATAGAAGTTTTTAAAAAAAGGTTACATTACCATTTAAAATAAAGAACAAAGAAGTAATTAGAAAAACATTATAGAATAACAAAAGCCCAAAACTAAAACATCACAGATATTCATACCAGTTTCAAATTAATTTATATACATCTGGGAAAACTGTCCATTAACAAAGTATGGATACTTAGAACTTTACTTAAAAAACCTAATTATTCTCGAATCTTCTACTTTAATTAAAAATTGTTTGTAAAAATGTGTTGTAATTTACACTATTCTAATTTAATGCATTATCCATACCTAAACATAACTATACTGTCCAAGTAATATAGCATACAAGCCCTAAGAAATCAACATATTATATTCTCATTTGCGACAAAAATTTGATTAATAAAGACAAACAATATTCAGTTAGAAAATATTTTAAAATGGTGTTTAAAAAAGTACTAACTAAAAAAACTCAGATCACATTCTACCGTATTTTACAATTCTGTATAAAGAAATTGTCTACTCCTCTTTTTCAAAAACGTTTAATGAAAAGTGTAATGAACTGCTTTGTAATAAAAAGTTTAATGAGAAAAAGGCATTCCATACATAAAATTAATAAAAGAACTCTCAGGAAAAACAAAAAAAAAAGACAGTTCTGGAAATGCTCTTATAAATTATCAGCAACACGGTGTAATTAATACTTCAATACTCAAACATTTTTTCAAATTATGGATTATTAGTAGCTAGCTTTTATTATGGCCAATAGATTGTAAAATGACTTTACTGGTAATAAATATGAAGCAACATTTGTTGTAGAATTAAAAGCTCTCTTGAAATTTTCAAGTGTACAAAAATATGCTGTTATTTCTAAGTAAAGGTTTTTCTTATATAGCATCAAAACATCAATTAACTTCAACCACCAATATATATATATAGAGAGAGAGAGAGAGACTAGTAAGAGAGTAAGACAAAACTCAAATAATAAGTAGAAAGGATATTATGATATTATGAGTTTTATTTTACATTTTAATGGTAAACTTGTAAATGTAACTCACCAAACACATACTTTATGTCTTAAGCAAGAATCATGCAGTTTATGTTTGTGCATGCACCTAAAGGTCCTGCATCAACTAATATAGAATAAGCATTGTCTAAAGGTAAAAATACAAATTAATACTGTACTCATAAAATATTTCTTACTGGGACAGAACGTTTTTGATCACTCCGTGGCGATCTTCATCAGTGTCTCTTTATCAAGATTCTGATGAAGATCGCCATGGAGCGATCAACAATGTTCTGTCTCAGTATGTTTTTACAAATTTATAAAATTAAAGTTCGGATAGTCATAAACTAATATAAATGTAAATAAACATAAGAATAAATAGGCTACAACTCGCAATTATAAAAACTTTAATATCAGATGTGTTTGAATGACATTATCTTCAGTGATGATACACAATCGAGAGTTAATTTTAAAAAAATTAATGTAAAAGTGATTAAATAATCAATAAAATTTAGTTATAATGTACAACACTATAGATCACTCAAAACCTGTTAAAAAATTGAACTAATTTTTTTTTTTAATTATAGAAAATATCAACCTACAAAAACTTATGTCATTTGCAAAACTTATTTACTAAGAGATTTGGTACAAATAAAAATATCTATTTAATACTTAAGATTCAGATTAATTAAATATTTAACAACTTTAAAGTCAATTTTCTATAAATAAAACAATTTAACTTTCAAGAAGTTATTATAAAACTACAAGAAAAACTATGTATACATATTTATGGTTCTTATGACATCAGAATTTGGTGAAAAAACTTTGAGAAATGGAGGAACATGTATTTGAACAAGTAATCTAATTTTCATTCATCCTTTTAATTTTTGAAAATTATTTAAAAACTGGTAAACATGATACAAATTGTTAGCCACTGAAAGGATGTGTTTTTTTTTTTTTAGTAAATGAAACTATAAAATTAGTAAGCAACTGATACTAAGGATTAAAAAAAAAAGGATATAGAATAAAAGATATAAAAAGGTTTAGGGAATTCTACACATCACTCCCAAAAATGGTTAGTACCTACAAACTTCTAACTCTTTGCAGCATGAGTAAACACAGGGTATGTAGCCCCATGTTAAACAAAAGGTTCCAGCTCAAAAATTAATATTTTTAAAATAACAACATATAAAACAGTAACCAAAAGTAATTTTATAAATCAGTTTGGTTCTTGAGTTCATAAGAGAAGGAAGTTGCATTTTTTTCATCACTATGCCACATCGGCTTTAAAATGATGAATTTTCTGAATAACTGTTCACAGATTTTTATGTATATCAAGTAATTGAAAAGTTCTATAAGAAAGAAAAAGGTCTTGATTGATATTAAAAGTGACACGGATTGGGATATAATTTTAATGCTTACCATTACACTTTATTACAGTAGTAAACATAGTCAAATATTTAGAATATTAAAAAAGAAACACTACTTCACTGAACTTGACAATCAACTATTCTTGAGTAGGGTATATTTTTAGATAAGTTTTTAACTCCCCAAGATATAAAAGTATTCCAACACTACAAGACAAGTCCAAGTGAGCCCATAGGTCTTATTTAGTTTGTCTCAGATTATATTGCACCATTTCTCGGAATCATTGTTGAAATCCGACAATTAACATCTTACAAAGACCTTAATGATCTTTCTTGGAAATCTTTTATTTTACTAAGTATAAATAGATCCTAAAATTAAAGTTAATATTTAATCATTATTTTTGTGCTAAATTTTCATAAAACTAGGTCAATGTAATTTTTTTTATAATATGAGTATTGCTTTATCTTTCCCCAGTTATGATTGACCCAACTATTAAAAGTAATGAATGTGGTGAAATCAGATGGCATATTTAATAAAATTCATTGTTCACATTACTTAATAGTTTTATTTCTGTTTCCCAGGGTTTACTGTTCTGTAAACAAGTCGTGTGGTGTATCTTCGCCACTGTAATTAACCCTGTGCACATGACACCATAATTTTCCTCTATCCCCAGTCCCAGCCAATAGTTTTCCTGTTCCTTACCTAATTCCATTTTGCCTTATGACCCAGATAAAGGGTAAGTCTACCTCACAGTACATGACTTCACCCTAAATATTTACCAGGCTGTTTTAAAACACTTAGACAAGCTTTCACTAGTGCTGCTTTCTCTGACAACCACTGTGGTTTATGCCCAAATGATAAGTGGTTAAATTCAAGTGGAATGTTGGTTTGTTACTTGTCTTTCATTGCAGAAACATCACTAGAGCTATAAGCCATTGCTGTTATTTTCCTGAGCTTGGTATATTTAAATTGTGACAAGTACATAAAATTAACACTGATTTTGCGTCTACATTTATCTATTATCCAACAAAGTTATTATCAACATAAATAGAATTGTTAAATAATCTTCACATTTCCTCTGGTGTTTACTTCTTTTGTTATTCCAAATTTCTCAGTTAACAGTACAAATTATAAACAGTACTCTGAATTATCAGCAGCCATTCTATACTTAGGGTCACAATCTGTGAGCTATGTCTGCACCATAAAATAACTAAATTTTCAGTATATTTGGCAGAAACTAATATGGTTAAACACATCAATGATAGAGTTTTTATAAGTAGGAAGATTTATGAGTCAGGTTGAACAGTGATTCATTTTTTACTCAAAGAAATTTTGCCTCAATATCGATAAGCTTACAAGATATGGATGATGCAAAAGATACATCAATATGCTGCAAAGAGTTAATAGCTGCTCCTGAATTTAAATGAGAAATAAACTTATAACTATATATATAAAGAAGAAAAAATATGGGAGAATAAGTCAATGAATAAAAAAAAATATGGGAGAATAAGTCAATGAATAAAAAAAAATATGGGAGAATAAGTCAATGAATAAAAAAAAATATGGGAGAATAAGTCAATGAATAAAAAAAAATATGGGAGAATAAGTCAATGAATAAAAAAAAATATGGGAGAATAAGTCAATGAATAAAAAAAAATATGGGAGAATAAGTCAATGAATAAAAAAAAATGTTATTTTTTTTCTTAAGAACATGGTATCACCAAAGTATGCCATAATAATAATCGTGTCACTTAAAATTAATAGGTTTTAATTGTTTTTATCATATCAAGCAAAATTATTACCTTGTTTTTATATACATTTTTTTAAGCACTATGTTTACAAAGCATAACTTCTTTCTTATCAAATTTTGATGTTCATCAAATGTACGAAAACATTTTTTTAATCAGCCATAAACAATACTAAGAAGCTCAACTATTGCTAAAGTTACATCTTAAAGATCAATATAAAGTTCATTTAGCACAAGGATTACCGCAAGTATTTTAAATCGATAAACTTTATATTACACTTGCTGGGTTTAAAATTAATGAGTTAGTAGATCTGTGTTTTATTATTCTCAACAAATACTAGTGTGTAATTCCTAGGTAACGAAAGTACAAATAGCTACTAATAATTCTTATCAACAAATTATCTCTTTTTTTATATACTAATTACATATATATTTTTAGAACTGATACTATCAATCATAACCTACAACAAAAAGTTTGTAGAAAATGTTATTCATTGTTCAATTTATTTGTTCTTGGGTTTATAAAACTAATACCTGCCCAAATCAACGGTTTTTATATAGAAAAATAAACCGTGCAAGGCTAAGAATGTTCTTCAAATGTTATTTGAAAGTAAAATATTGAATTGAAGGTTTAATGGTAATAGATTAGTATCAAGTACAAGAAAAACCAACCCAACTTTCTAAACTACAACCAAAACTTCACCAAACAACCCATATCCCATGTGCTTCTGCATCATAAACATTAACACTGTTTTAAAAATGGTTTTCAATGAATTATAACATGAAATAATGGTGACAATGATAAAGCGAGCTTACATGCGTTATGAAAAGACAGTGATGAATGAGATCCTCCAAAGCAGTCCCAAGTCCCAGGAAGAGATGACAAAAGAGACAGTGAGTACACAATAACTGTTGTATACTTACTTCGAGAACTATCTGATGAATCAAGAGGAACATTCATCTCATGAACAAAAGTACGAATAAACCACTGATGAATTGCTTTTGTTTGAATCTTTTCAGCATCTTGACGAATCTTTTTTGTCACCTTTTTCAGTTTTGACCTGCTCTTAGTCTTCTTTTGAGGAGTCACATTGTAAGATGTTTTGGAATCAGCATCTATCAGCCTTTCGGTTTCAATATCGTCATCTAAATTGGATGAACAATTAACACGTGTAAAACGTGACAACCACTACATCCATACATCCATTCCATCTCCTTGCTTTGTTAGTAGTCGACTATCTAATATTAATATTGACTGAAGCCTTCTATTTCAACTGAGTTATTAATACATGGGAAAACTAATCTAGTCCCATTCAAGCATTAGAGTAACACATTTGAATTAATATGTCTGCTCTGAAGTTACCCCATCTATGATATAATCATTACTATTCTAAACTAAATCATAACTGTAATAAAGCATACAATTTAAATCTCCTGATTTTTCAATTGGCAGTTACATAGGCTAAATGCATTAGTTATATGATTTCCTAATTAACGATATATTAAACTTATTACAACACTAGTGACATAAACAACTAAGAGAGAAACGTAGATTAGATTACATATATTAAATAAAACAACCTCTCACCTCAAATTCAACAAATTTTATTTAACCTTATGTACATTTTGATTACAAAGTAATCATCTTCAGAGGTATTTTATAACTAACTTACAGCTAAACCTATGCGTATTTATAAGCAACGGTAACTCCTTGGCCACGCCCCCTACACTATCCGACCAATCATGTTACGAGTAACAACTAGGTCTGGTCCAACAGAAGGAGTTACCGTTACATTGTTTTGAAGCGGAATAAGCAAAAGGATGAGTGATACGTATTTACTACGTCTTAGTTCTGCATAAGCCGGAAAATCTGATCATATACACGCTGTAAAATATAAAGTTACAATGACTTCCGTTTCGAAAAAATACAGTTTATAATATATTTTTTTACCATAACAAAATTCACAGATAGGTCTGCTTAATTGTAACTGATCGTATTTATTTCTGAGAACTCTGTAACAACGTTAAGGATTGCTGATATGCACAAGATAACGCAATGGTATACAAACATACATAATTTACGATAGGCTATATGTCAGCACTCATTTCCTTCAAGATAACGCAATGAATGGTTTACAAACATCCACGGCCAGACATATTGATTGACATATTGAAAGGCGAGAGACCGCTTCATTCTAAAAGGCAAAAAACATGCACAAATAGAAGAAAAAGAAGAAATTGAAAACGGACCAGTTGTAGAAAACAAAATAAAAAATTTGGCAAGGCTTTAATAAAAATTTGTGAGTTAGAAGATTTCGCGGTACGTATTAACAGCCCGGAAATGCGTCACCATTTGTTACAACTAAAAACAATAACTGAAACACAAGCAAGTAAAACTAACCTTTTAAAACAAAAGTCAATGCTAGATTTTTTCAAGCCTAATTGATTTTCTTTTATTTTTACGTAAGCCTACTATGTACAGTATTTAGCCTAAATACAGTAAGAGGAAAAATATAGATTTAATAAATTGCATCATTAATTTATAAATTTTGTTGACAAGTGTATAAGTGTTTTAGTTTTATAGTTTTCTATTAAAAATGTTTTGTCGGGAAGGATAAAAGAATGCTGCATTAAAAGGTAAGATTTTTATTATGTAATGTAGGTTTTAACATTTTTTGTAGTCTGCATAGTCAACACCACCTAGAAAACAAGGTCTGCGAGTTGTGACGTCACAGGGCATAGGCTACGGGCTGTCAATGACGTTTATTTAGACGTTAAAATGTGATAGTTCTCTTGTGATTTAAATACACTTGCTTTATATTAGTACTTAATCGGAAATAAATAATTAAATTAAATACTGTATTAGAACAAATATAGACACGATGACAATTAATTGTCCGTTATCTATGTGGTATTGGTACAGTGCCATACAGCTGATCAGTAGAAATAATAGTCTTATAGCTAAGAATCCCCACGGCCTACCCTCACCCCAACGCTAAAAAAGACTCGGCAAACGTTTCGTGATGGTATTACCATCATACAGTACATTACTACTGTATAAGTCGGAAACCTGTCTTAGACAGAAAAAAATGCCGGTCCCAATGGATTCCGGCTTAAACAGGCTTCACTGTAGTATACTTAAAATACACAAATATCATGTAATTATCTATAATTATTTTTTTCTGTACTTTCAACGTTTTGTTGTTTTTCACTTATACTTTTTAGTTCATATTAGGATTATTACTACATCTACTAGTAATGCAGTATTATTAGTATATGCTCACATCACAACAAAATCAAATAATTTCCTACATAACCATCCACCCTATAAAAAAAATATTCAACCTCTAAAAATTATTTCTGTTTACCACCATATGAATCTATGGAGGCAACAGAATTTAGATGTTTACTTTTTAGTATTTTTTTATAATTGTGGACAATATCACTTTCGGAAATGAATTAATCTGGTATAAAAGATGTTCTATTCAACTTTATTTAACTGTTTTTAGAGTCAATTTGTCTTTAATATATCATTTAGTAATAGTTCTGGAGCCTTGATTCTTATCATAGACACAAGGCACATAAACACACAAAATACCTCATGATAGGATCAGCATCTTTATCTATCAGATACGAACATGAGAAATGAACTAGTATATAAATACTAGCTAACGTACATCAAAGTGTAACTCCCAAGTTTCCAGAATATAAGTTACCCAACATAAATTCTAAAAAGAAAAACTAAAAGTATTATAACATTACTCTTGAATTTTGTAGTCCATTACGATCAGTGGAACTTAATTAATCACTTTTACATTAGTTTATGACTATTCGAACTTTAATTTATTTTGTCACTGATTAAGATCGCCATAGAGCAATCGAAAATGTTCTGTCTTAATGAGTTTTTACAAAATAAATTTAGTTATAAATAAAGTTACGATGCTCATAAAATAATGTAAAAGTGATTATTTATAATTTTCTTATAAAAGTTACATAAAATATTATGAATGTGAGGTTTAATTTTCAAAAGTACCTAAGTTTTATCAAAGTAAATTAAACTACATATTTTAGGAATACATAGACTTTGTATTACCTTCCAAGAACACGTTTATTACCTAGAGTGTTACTACTTATGCTTTGTAAAAATATGTTGACAGAAGGAAAATAATATTTAGCTATAATCACCCAGCTACTGAACACTGAAATTATTGAATATTCATTAAATGATATGTGGTTATCATTACAATGACAAAACAAATATTCTTTGAGCTTAGCTTGTGAGGTTATGTTAAAAACAAATAAAAACATACACAAAACTCACAAATTATTCATACGCGTTTCAATGACCAAGTCATCATCATCAGTGAGTGTTACTACTACAAACTCTAACTTACAACTAGGGTGAAAGTAAGGTTACACTTCCGTATTTATACAATAGGCGTTGCCACGCCCACTTGTCAAAACAACAGTTACTAACCCTACTTTAAACATGATACAACAAATAGAAATTTTGTACCTAACTCAATAATTACAATAAAATTTGTACCATACAACATAATTACATATAAACAAAATAGATAATTAATATTACACATTATTATTATGTGAAAATATTTAACCTAAAAGTTACAAAATAATATTATTTTTTTCCCTTTTTGTTACGCTAATTACAATAATATAGAATTTGGAATAGGGCCTGACTCGTTGTTTACAATATTATTTTTATTCCTATTAATATACAAAGTTTCCCATGCATCCAATTCACATGCATTTTTTCCCTTTTAAATCCCTTAGTAACGTTTTAGCCAACTTTTTTATGAGCCATTTCGAAATGAATGCGAAAAATACCTTGAAATATTTTCCTAGAGTATAGCTGAGATACGTGGATGGCGTGTTTGCAGTGTTTGACAGTGAACAAAGCCTGGACAAGTTTTGTAAAGCAATAAATGGTTTTTTTTCCAAGTATAAAATTTACGGTTGAAATAGAAAAAGAGGCGTGTTTACCTTTTTTAGATGTTTTAATATCAAGAAAAAACAATAATTTAAGTTTTAATGTTTATAGAAAACCAACTCACACAAGCAGATTTATTACCAGTGATTCATTTCACACAATATCACATCAAAAAGCAGCTTTCAATTCTATGGTGCATCGTTTAATTAATTTGCCTTTATCAGAGGAAAATTATAAAAATGAGCTTAATTACATTTATAGCGTAGCAAGGTTCAATGGATATAGTAATGTGTTTATAGATGAAATTCACAAAAAGATGAAAAATAAAACAATAGAAAATCAGAGAAGCACGTTACTAAGGGATTTAAAAGGGAAAAAATGAGTAAAAATAACACACCATCCACCGCTGTATAATAAAATTAGAAAATCTCTAGGAAAATATAGCAATTTGAATGTTACAATTGTCACTGCAAATAACCTAAAGAAGTTGTTAGGGAACCATAAAGATGCCATACCAAATGAAGAAAGGTCAGGAATCTACTGCCTGAAATGTAGCGAGTGTCCTCTGAAATATATATGCCAAACAAAAAGAAATATTAAAACTAGGGCTAAAGAATATTTTTCCCACATTAAATATAATAGACCAGAAAAATCTGCGATGGCGAAGGATTGTTTAGAGGAAGAGCACGAATTAAAAGTAGATGATGTAACCTTGTTAAAAAACGTTGTTAAGTGTAGTGAATTGGATGCATGGGAAACTTTTTATATTAATAGGAATAAAAATAATATTGTAAACAACGAGTCAGGCCCTATTCCAAATTCTATATTATTGTATTAGTAACAAAAAAGGGGAAAAAAATAAAATTTATTGTAACTTTTAGGTTAAATATTTTGACATAATAATAATGTGTAATATTAATTATCTATTTTGTTTATATGTAATTATGTTGTATGTTACAAATTTTATTGTAATTATTGAGTTAGGTACAAAATTTCTATTTGTTGTATCATGTTTAAAGTAGGGTTAGTAACTGTTGTTTTGACAAGTGGGTTGGCAACGCCTACTGTATAAATACGGAAGTGTAACCTTGCTTTCACCTTAGTTGTAAGTTAGAGTTTGTAGTAGTAACACTCACTGATGATGATGACTTGGTCATTGAAACGCGTATGAGTAAATAAATGAATAATTTGTGAGTTTTGTGTATGTTTTTATTTGTTTTTTTATTACGATGACACTTCATCATACTTATCTTGTTAACAACTTCAATAACAAATACAGTAGAGTCTCGATAAATTGAGCCAGATGGGACCGAGACCCATCTGATTACTGAAACTCAGATTACACAAAAATATGTTCATATGCTTTAAAAAAAAATACAGATTTCTTAACAGGCTTAAATATCAAAATAATACAGACAATATAAATATCATTGTAACAAGAGACAAAATATGTTTACTTTTGAGTTCCATACACAGTAAAGAATATTTACAAACCCAGCCATCACAAGTGACACGTTTACATCTTTTGTGGTAAATGTCATTTAGAGTAATCTAGTAAAACGTGATCACTCAAAACAAAAACTGCCTCAGTGGCACGAAGGAACAGACAAGGGTGTCAACTGTATTTTGACATCATTGACCTTGATAACTAAGAGATCAAATATCCCACATTAATGGCATACATATCTATGGACTGATATGAATACATCGTTGTTAAAATATACCACTGATTTGTCAGAGAAATAAAAGTAACACGCAAACAGTGGTCCCAAATATGAGCCATCAGTCCGTTTCAACTACCCCAAGTGGTGCAATATGTGGGACGTTGGTCTAGGAAGAGAAACCGAACAGGGTATATGTGAGTCAGCTGGTCTACACTAATAGTTATTCTTTAAACATTATGGTAGCGAACGTGTTAAAGGAATGCTGTTCTCAGACGAACACACAAATGCTGTTGTTTATCATCACATTTGTCGTAAATGGTGTTCAGAAAAATTTATTCTGCAGGAACATCTGCTCGATTTTCCAAAAAAGAACGTGTGGTGTGGTTAATGTATGACCAAGGGATAATCCCATTCTTTTTCTCCAAAAAAAAAACAATTAATTGCATAATTTGTCTTGATATACTAGATCAATTTTTTTTCTCAAATCATGAACAAAAACCTGGTCAACGAGTCATATTAATGCAAGATAGCCCCCCACTTTATTACCATCAGGAAGTGTGTGATACTAAACAGATTTCCAAATGTTCAGATATGTAGAGATACTTCTTTCTCTGGCCTAACAATAGTCCTGATTTTAATCCCTTTAAACTTTTTTATGGGGCTAAGTAAACAATATTGTGTAAGCTGAAAAAATTGCTATTTGAGATTTTGACAGCAATCATGACTGTAACACCAGAGATGCTACAAAACACTTGGCAAGAAATCAAATGCCACTTTGATGTTTGCAAATCAAATAATTGGCCTCACACTGAAACATATTAATGCATGAAAAAAACTTTGTTCTTTTCTCTTCAATTTGACATTTATATTGTTTCGTCATCTTGAGCAGTCTTTCAGTAACGCTGGTTCAAATCCCAGCATTCTCTTTGGAACATCCTGTAAATTATGTTGGGCAGTAATTATGCTGCAGATGATTAGACAATGTTTTTTTTAGTGCAAGAGAAATCACTCTGTACATTGAAACACAATTTTATTATGATATTAACTATTTATTGGAATATGTATTGGATATGTTATATCAAGGAATTTTACACAAGAAACTGAATAATGATGTTTGCATGAAGGTTTTTCTGTTATAGAATCTTCTGAAATGTACTATTATGCTGTTTATATTTTTTGCTAACTAAGAAATAAAGAGGTGCCCTCAAAATGTACCAAGGGTTTATGTTCTTTCTTATATTTAGAATAAAAAGACTGTCATCAAGGCTTTTACCAAGATATGTCATACTCAAGTTACTATACCAAACATTCAGATGAGAGAGATAAACATTATAGACGGGGATGTAAAACGTAAGGGATGGACATACTGAAACAACAGTTCAGATTAAATGTGTTTACCATTTACAATACCTCTATGCCCCCTCGTGGACACTCACCTTGATGCGGTAAGGGGGCTTAAACTTGGAATTCCATTAGCTTAAGCAAACCCCAGAAGCTGCATAAGACCACTGCAGCCCCCTAATACATACACAAATATTCACCTCACCTACTAAAATCTGTCGCTATGGAATTGATAAACACCACATATAACAACTTTGTAAAAATCTACACAGATGGTTCCGTTGATAAAGAGAACCATAGGGGAGGTGCAGCTTTTCATTGTCCAGAATTGAACGAGGATTACTATGTGCCCTGCGATTCCTCTTCAAGCATGAATGCTGAATTGATGGCCTTAAATGCTGCTTTGGTTTTTAGCAATACTATGGATGCACAGAACATCTGCATTCTCACCGATTCCAGGTCGGCCCTTCAAGCCCTTCAAGTACAGCACACTACAGACTACCATTTTCGAACATCTGAAATAACTAAATTGTTAAAAAACTTAGAACAGAAAAATATTGTATTTCAATGGATCCCCAGTCATTGTGGTGTTCCTGGGAATGAGGAAGCTGACAGATCTGCCAAGGAGTCTTGCAACTTGTTTCCATCTCCTGAAAGTTGTTACTCCTTAACTAATTGCAAAGAGGCAGTTGATAAAGAATCTCACATCTGTTGGAGAAAGAAATGGAGAGAATGCAATACTGGGCGCGAATATTATTCATTACAAAAACAACCTAATGATCCAAAGATCTTCAAGTCATTATCACGTTCAGTGGCATCTTTTGCGGCACGAGCTCGTATGGGACACATTGTCACCAATACATATTTGAAAAGGTTTCATATTACTAACGACTCTATCTGTGGAGTGTGCAAGCAAGAAGAGGAAACATTAGAGCACATACTTTTGAAGTGTCCTGTAACAGCAGCAACAAGGAGTCCCTTGATAAAACATCTAGGACGGGAATGTACCCTGGACAGAATCTTGAAAGAAAGTTGTTTCTGGCCGACCTGGAATTGGCAGAGTGTGTGTATAGGAGACATCGAGCCATCGAGGCTAACCTTGGAAGCTCGTAATAAGAAGTAAGAAGTAAGTACAATACCTCTATGTCAACAAACTCATAAAAATCAAACAAGTAGCTGAACAATCAGGTAAAAGATTATTTGCTACAACAAAATACAGTTGGAAGACTTTAATAAACAAAGAGAACTATCCTAAAAAACGTTGGATGATCAGTTTTACTTAGCTCAACCTTTTAACTACCATAAATAACCAGATAATCTGATCTTAATAACAATTTACAATACTAGTCTGAAGGACTGAAATACTGAAAGATGGCTTCAAGATCCCTCAAGCCCCAAATCATACTAAAATCCTTTTAAGTACACTTTAAATATTTTTTTTAAAAAGCAATTAATATGGTTTAAGTTTTTTATAGAGAAATTCAGCAAATTTCTTCATAACTACTTACGTGAATTAGGGATGTCTAATAACCCTCATAAATAATAGTTTCAGTACCTTAACCATTATTTAAATGCTCACAATTTCTCTTAACAGATATATTTAAACGCATCAACATCACTTTTTTTAGTGATCTCGGCTAAAATTGCAAACTTTAAAAATCAATAAAGATATACTGGTAAATGTTTCAGATAATACTAAGCGCATGTTACTCTTTTAGTAGAAAAAAATCTATAACTAAATTAAATTAAGTAAGTCATCACAAATAATTTTCACTGACTGTCTCTTACAATGTTTAAGAAGACCATTTATCTTATAAATTTCAGAATTACTGTTAGAATCATTATCAACTATCAATGTCAAAACTACCACTATGAGTAATATTCCAGCTTAACGCATTATGTGCGGCATGCATCTGATATATCAGGGTTCTACCACTATGAGTAATATTCCTGCTTAACGCATTATGTGCGGCATGCATCTGATATATCAGGGTTCTAGCACTATGAGTGATTTTATCAGTCGTAATCCAAAGGGCAACAGCAAACATAATCTTCAGTAACAATACAGATCCATACTTTGTAATTTTCTTCTTTTGTTTACAAAAACAAAACACAATAATGAAGGTTCAAGTTTTTAGGTTTTACTACCAAATAGCTTTTAAAAATCTAAGAGATAGCAGTCCAATGAACTGAATTTCAGTTTATTTGTACCAGTACTACTACAAATCACTGGTTATTGATTTTGTACAAATCATCGCTTATAATTTTTAAAACGATTTTGTCCATTTCCAAGTTATCCAACTACTCATGCCAAGTAGCTACCCGAGAAATTTTCAAACCAAAAATCCAGAAATGGGAGATGAATTTCACTATGATTTATCTCATTTGGAAATATTCCGCTAAAATTCATTGAGCTACATAAAACACCAGATAGCTCTATAAAATCAGCAATATTAGGCCTTCAGTTCTGTACACAAGTGTGCATGTTTTTTTCCATGTTTCCATCAGCTCTTGATGTAGAAGGTCTGGCAAAACACACAATGTTTTTGATAAACATGTTGCCACATTCAAAGCATGTATATCATTTAGTTTTTGTCAAGGCATTCTCTTTAAAAGCAGTAGAAATCATATCAATGATTGATATATTTAATGTTTCTGACACATTTCTATTAAACCAAAAATAAAATTTCAACACCCCACTTTGTTCCTGTACATCTTGTATTATAAAAAGTAAGAGTTTTCATTTAATAAAAAAAGACTTGTTACACAAAAACTGTACAATTGCGCACTACAATCCTAAGCAATGCCACTCGGACACTGTCTCACAAGTTACTGAACACCCATCTAGTAAGACAAGTTTGAAAAACAAAGAGTGACAGATGTAGCTCATTCTGTCCAGTTATATTTAGGGCCCCCTCGCACATGAATATCATGCAACTTATCGTATTATGTCTTTTGATAACTGTTACACCAGCAGTACTTCTGACTATTACACACACACACACACATCCTTGGCAATTGAATCATTTGGGGATGCACTGACCAGTACAGATGGGTCTCTCCCAGTGTAGCATCTCCTTACCAATGGCAGTGTTCCAGACTTGGGCAGGTTTACAGGTGAGTAGTATCCATAACTCTACTTCAATATATCTGACATTGTGGAAGTACTCAAATTTTGTTCAAATTTACTATTAGGTTATCATGCCCTGTCTTTATGCAGAAGCTGCAACATTTACACTTTAGGAGAGGTAATGGTTTATAAAGCAGATTGTCAATAAACCCTTCCCCGTCTTGTTGGTTGTTAGTTTCCAGCACTGAGGAGTTGATTACAACTTTAGAAGTGTTAGGTTAGGTTAGGTAGAAGTCTTGTTGGTTGCTAGTTTCCAGTACTGAGGAGTTGATTACAACTTTAGAAGTTTTAGGTTAGGTTAGGTAGAAGTCTTGTTGGTTGTTAGTTTCCAGCACTGAGGAGTTGATTACAACTTTAGAAGTGTTAGGTTAGGTTAGGTAGAAGTCTTGTTGGTTGTTAGTTTCCAGCACTGAGGAGTTGATTACAACTTTAGAAGTGTTAGGTTAGGTTAGGTAGAAGTCTTGTTGGTTGCTAGTTTCCAGTACTGAGGAGTTGATTACAACTTTAGAAGTTTTAGGTTAGGTTAGGTAGAAGTCTTGTTGGTTGTTAGTTTCCAGCACTGAGGAGTTGATTACAACTTTAGAAGTGTTAGGTTAGGTTAGGTAGAAGTCTTGTTGGTTGTTAGTTTCCAGCACTGAGGAGTTGATTACAACTTTAGAAGTGTTAGGTTAGGTTAGGTAGAAGTCTTGTTGGTTGCTAGTTTCCAGTACTGAGGAGTTGATTACAACTTTAGAAGTTTTAGGTTAGGTTAGGTAGAAGTCTTGTTGGTTGTTAGTTTCCAGCACTGAGGAGTTGATTACAACTTTAGAAGTGTTAGGTTAGGTTAGGTAGAAGTCTTGTTGGTTGTTAGTTTCCAGCACTGAGGAGTTGATTACAACTTTAGAAGTGTTAGGTTAGGTTAGGTAGAAGTCTTGTTGGTTGTTAGTTTCCAGCACTGAGGAGTTGATTACAACTTTAGAAGTGTTAGGTTAGGTTAGGTAGAAGTCTTGTTGGTTGTTAGTTTCCAGCACTGAGGAGTTGATTACAACTTTAGAAGTGTTAGGTTAGGTTAGGTAGAAGTCTTGTTGGTTGCTAGTTTCCAGCACTGAGGAGTTGATTACAGCTTTAGAAGTGTTAGGTTAGGTAGAAGTCTTGTTGGTTGTTAGTTTCCAGCACTGAGGAGTTGATTACAACTTTAGAAGTGTTAGGTTAGGTTAGGTAGAAGTCTTGTTGGTTGTTAGTTTCCAGCACTGAGGAGTTGATTACAACTTTAGAAGTGTTAGGTTAGGTTAGGTAGAAGTCTTGTTGGTTGTTAGTTTCCAGCACTGAGGAGTTGATTACAACTTTAGAAGTGTTAGGTTAGGTTAGGTAGAAGTCTTGTTGGTTGTTAGTTTCCAGCACTGAGGAGTTGATTACAGCTTTAGAAGTGTTAGGTTAGGTTAGGTTAGGTAGAAGTCTTGTTGGTTGTTAGTTTCCAGCACTGAGGAGTTGATTACAACTTTAGAAGTGTTAGGTTAGGTTAGGTAGAAGTCTTGTTGGTTGTTAGTTTCCAGCACTGAGGAGTTGATTACAACTTTAGAAGTGTTAGGTTAGGTTAGGTAGAAGTCTTGTTGGTTGTTAGTTTCCAGCACTGAGGAGTTGATTACAACTTTAGAAGTGTTAGGTTAGGTTAGGTAGAAGTCTTGTTGGTTGTTAGTTTCCAGCACTGAGGAGTTGATTACAACTTTAGAAGTGTTAGGTTAGGTTAGGTAGAAGTCTTGTTGGTTGTTAGTTTCCAGCACTGAGGAGTTGATTACAACTTTAGAAGTGTTAGGTTAGGTTAGGTAGAAGTCTTGTTGGTTGTTAGTTTCCAGCACTAAGGAGTTGATTACAGTTTTAGAAGTGTTAGGTTAGGTTAGGTAGAAGTCTTGTTGGTTGTTAGTTTCCAGCACTAAGGAGTTGATTACAACTTTAGAAGTGTTAGGTTAGGTTAGGTAGAAGTCTTGTTGGTTGTTAGTTTCCAGCACTGAGGAGTTGATTACAACTTTAGAAGTGTTAGGTTAGGTTAGGTAGAAGTCTTGTTGGTTGTTAGTTTCCAGCACTGAGGAGTTGATTACAACTTTAGAAGTGTTAGGTTAGGTTAGGTAGAAGTCTTGTTGGTTGTTAGTTTCCAGCACTGAGGAGTTGATTACAGTTTTAGAAGTGTTAGGTTAGGTTAGGTTAGGTAGAAGTCTTGTTGGTTGTTAGTTTCCAGCACTGAGGAGTTGATTACAGCTTTAGAAGTGTTAGGTTAGGTAGAAGTCTTGTTGGTTGTTAGTTTCCAGCACTGAGGAGTTGATTACAACTTTAGAAGTGTTAGGTTAGGTTAGGTAGAAGTCTTGTTGGTTGTTAGTTTCCAGCACTGAGGAGTTGATTACAACTTTAGAAGTGTTAGGTTAGGTTAGGTAGAAGTCTTGTTGGTTGTTAGTTTCCAGCACTGAGGAGTTGATTACAACTTTAGAAGTGTTAGGTTAGGTTAGGTAGAAGTCTTGTTGGTTGTTAGTTTCCAGCACTAAGGAGTTGATTACAGTTTTAGAAGTGTTAGGTTAGGTTAGGTTAGGTAGAAGTCTTGTTGGTTGTTAGTTTCCAGCACTGAGGAGTTGATTACAACTTTAGAAGTGTTAGGTTAGGTTAGGTAGAAGTCTTGTTGGTTGTTAGTTTCCAGCACTGAGGAGTTGATTACAACTTTAGAAGTGTTAGGTTAGGTTAGGTAGAAGTCTTGTTGGTTGTTAGTTTCCAGCACTGAGGAGTTGATTACAACTTTAGAAGTGTTAGGTTAGGTTAGGTAGAAGTCTTGTTGGTTGTTAGTTTCCAGCACTGAGGAGTTGATTACAACTTTAGAAGTGTTAGGTTAGGTTAGGTAGAAGTCTTGTTGGTTGTTAGTTTCCAGCACTGAGGAGTTGATTACAACTTTAGAAGTGTTAGGTTAGGTTAGGTAGAAGTCTTGTTGGTTGTTAGTTTCCAGCACTGAGGAGTTGATTACAACTTTAGAAGTGTTAGGTTAGGTTAGGTAGAAGTCTTGTTGGTTGTTAGTTTCCAGCACTGAGGAGTTGATTACAGCTTTAGAAGTGTTAGGTTAGGTTAGGTAGAAGTCTTGTTGGTTGCTAGTTTCCAGCACTGAGGAGTTGATTACAGCTTTAGAAGTGTTAGGTTAGGTAGAAGTCTTGTTGGTTGTTAGTTTCCAGCACTGAGGAGTTGATTACAACTTTAGAAGTGTTAGGTTAGGTAGAAGTCTTGTTGGTTGTTAGTTTCCAGCACTGAGGAGTTGATTACAGCTTTAGAAGTGTTAGGTTAGGTTAGGTAGAAGTCTTGTTGGTTGCTAGTTTCCAGCACTGAGGAGTTGATTACAGCTTTAGAAGTGTTCAGGGTATTGGGCACCCCAATGGTTGAGTTCCTTGCTTCACAATCCTCCCAGTCATTTGTCTTACCAAAAATGTTGACTTGGCTTCGTATTAACTATAATGTGATATTATACCCCTAATTGCAGAGGGTATTTAGCTTGGCTTTGCACATAGTGGTATTTGTCCAGCTTTCATCTTTGCTTAGTAGGTTTCCCACAGTTAGTCATATTTGAAAGCTCTGGTAAAAGTATCCAGCACAAGTTTCTTCGGAGCCCAGTAATATGGAACTGCCTTTGTATATGTAGAGAGCCAATCTTCAAATAAGAATTCTTCAACAATTGTTTTTAGTGTTAAAATTTTTAAATCAGAGCCTAGAATTAAGGGTTTTGATAGGTTATGACATTACAGTGTAAGATTAGCAGTGTAAAGGTTTTAATAGAATTTGAATGATATTTTCAATAGTTTGGCAGTGCTGGGTGTTATGTTGTACTTTGTAGGAAAGCTTACTTGGTATAGAGTTAAAGTGGTTTGAGTCTTCAGTATCTCTGGAGCTTGCTGGTAGAAAGCCTAATGCAGCTTGTAAACACATTAGTATTGCGAGTAGACTTCGGTATGTTAGAGAGATTCAATTTTAGTCTGAGCTTCCATCATTACAATTAGCGTAGATTAAACAGCAGCTATGGATAGCCTGAATAGCAATGTCTTGAAACAAGTTTAATTTTGTTCCCATAATTTGATTAGCAGTTGTTTTCATCACATTCAAGAATAGCCCTGAAGTATGACAGCAGGTTTATTAATTAAATTATTTGTCATTTTTAAAACTCTTATGTTGATCTAATTGTGTGAGTCCATGTGAGTCTGTATACATACAGTGTTAATTTATTCGCATTAAATCAAATTAGGATTAATCCATCTTTTGCAAAATTGAACCAAATTTGTGACATTTCTTTGCAACTTCAAATTGGCTAAATTTTTCTCAAATCAGTTTACTCTTTATTCTACATCTAATTTACAAAGAGGGGATTATTCTCTCGAAATACACCTGAGGTTATTTATGTCTATATTATGAAGCAAGAACTGTTACTAAGATAAGACTCATTCTCTTATTTAAAAACAAACAAACATACATTCTCTCTCTTTCTTTTTAAATAACGCACATAATTCAACATGCAGATAGGTCACAAATGTATTATTGAGTTAAAAGTTTTAGATGACTAATATATTTCCATTACTTTTGAACCAATCTGCATTATCATGCTTGAAATGTTACACAATCCAAACCAAATTAGTTGTATGAAATGTCCAACACCAAACTTTAGATAGCTAACATCCACAACAATAGACTCTAAAGTTATTTACAAAAATTAATATTTGAAATATTTTAGTTTTTAAAATATCATTTTTATTAAACATAATAAAAAATAAATGTTAATGTTTTTTACAAAAAATAGCTACATGGACATTGCAGTATTAATCAGTTTTAACTTTTTGTTCCCCTATCATATCTAAGTATGACTATACCTTTCTTATCATAATATATTTATAAACACGTGCCAGTACAATTGGCTACACAGTTTTTTTATAGCGTAAATGAAACCCTAAATAAGTAAATGAAACCATAAATAAATCCGTTGGGCCAATTGGGCTGACATCGTTTTTGAGGTATTTATATTTTCTTATCTCTGCAACACTCTCTTAATATTTTTTGTATTTTGTGTATAAACAATAAACAACAAAACCACAATTTCATGTTCCTGGTTACTAAGAAAAGTGTGTTGGTGCTTATCAGGACGAGATGTGAACATGTCACATGTGATTGATTTGTGAGTTTATAAATATTTTTTATATAGAATGGAATTATAAACATATTCTCTGACCGAACATACAGGATTCATAACAAGCAAAAGTTTTGAAACTTAGTAATTTACTTTTTAAGGAATTTATGTTATAATTTACTTCCGCGTAAATCGCGAAGAAGAAAAGCTCCTAAAATAATATCAAATTTATTATACCATTGGCATTTATCTATCAAACAAAAAAAAATCTTAATTATATCTGTAAGTAGTGTGAAGCTGGTTGTTTAATACTGTGCATTCATTTTTCCAAAAGAAGCAACACTGGTTAATTAGACAACAATGTCGGGCTTAGTGGCCTGGCGGATTCAGTTCAGCCTACTAGGTTGTCAGTGGCATCTAAAGTGTTAAATAATTGATATTACCTCTGTTGCTAGAAAATAACTTTTAATACGCTTAAACCTTGATACACATTTCATTTGATCTACAGTCATCAAGCCCAGAAAAAATCACCGGCTAAAATATTAAACCCGCAATTTAAGAAGATTAAGTATAAAATTTAAAAATATTTCAACTTACAGTAGTATCTAAATGATTTCATAGAGCCACTTTACACACAAATTATTATTATTCAGCTTCCTAATTCAGTTGTCCTAAATCAGTTAAATAGATATGTAGTTAAGAAATTATTGCTGAAAAGGTTACGATATCAATAAGAAATGTGAAATTTCATATATTTAACTCTAACAAAGAACTAAGGGCATGACCTGTATTCAAATTTATCAAATATTTGTCGCCTTTATAATTTATCATTTGAATATCATTAAATATTATCTTTGATAAAAATTTGTATGTTAGTCATTAGATACTTTCATAACTATTACATAATATATTATATATATATATAAATATAATATATATATTATAATATTTATAATATATTTAATATAATATTTTTATAAATATATATATATGCTGATACGTATTCCTTCACGGATGGAAAAATATGATGAATAGTTACTGTCTGGAGTACATCCGTTCATTCTGCAGTCCATAAATTCGCAGTTCCGACGTTTCGCTAGAATCTCATCCAGCATTGCCGAGGTGAACCCAACAACAGTAGAAGAGCGAGTGTACTGTTGTTGGGTTCACCTCGTCAATGCTGGATGAGATTCTAGCGAAACGTTGGAACTGCGAATTTATGGACTGCAGAATGAACGGATGTACTCCAGATAGTAACTATTCATCATATATATATAGGTTAGTTCTAGTAGAGCTTAAATATAGGAATTTTTGGACTAGATAGGAGACTGACAGACTTACCTAATGGCAATAGTCCAAAACTGCAATCTCTTGGAAATAAATAAATAGACACATATAAAAACTTATCACATTATTGAAATATTTCGATCAAAATTATCTTTGTCCATCAAAAAAGAGAAAAAGAAAAGACTGAAGTGAACCACAGATGTGTATAAATGCCCAAATGTCACAGATTCACAGATTTATAATTTATGATATAGTGCTATATGTGATTTGTATAAATATTGATTATTTGAAACTAGATATTAATAGTCTGTCAGAAGGAAGGTAAATGGAGTTGTTAAAAATTGTAGAAGTTAGGGGGAAGGTAAAAGGAGTTGAATCTAATGCTGAGGTTAGGAGGCTCTCTAGATTTGGTGTACCACTGGTATGCTAACACCCATCTTCTCAATTCTGAAGGGTTGCAATCAGGGAGGAGGGCCTTAATTATTTTGGTGGTATAACAATCATTGAAAGATATGATGTTGTGACTAGCAGCGTGTTGAGCGGTTGGCCTGTCTATGTTCATGGTTCCAATGTCATGTCTGTGGTCATTCATTCTGATGCTCAGACCATCCGTGGTAAGCCCTATCATCAACTTCGGTATATTATATCAATATGGCCTACCTATATCGGGTATGGTTGATCAAATTTATTGATAAACAAAAATATTTATGAAAAACAATATCTGACACACACACACAGAGTATGTTAATTTAAGATAGAATACTTTGGATTTGTATTTTGACACTTTTTATATAAAGCAGCCACCTATTACTATTTGCGTAATTGAATTTGCACTTGAAGCTTTAATAGTTCTTATTAATCCCCGAAAGAATCCCTAACCTCATATTGAATGCATCGAATTTCATAAATAGGCTTCAGAGCATTCTGATGGATTTAAGAAGAAGTAAAATGACAGTAGTATTGGCAAAATTGCCAGGCAGCTTGTAGTTTTCTTCTGTAAAGCGTTTTGTTCGTAATTTAATAGTGTAAGCATGAAAAAGAAAATGATTATTGCTTTTTACATGAAAATTAAAGAAATCAAGTGTTACTTTAAAATGATGAATAAAAAGGTACTCAAAAATAATAACAGCATTGTAACATTTTTGACTGAAAATTGGTAAAGTGAAATGTGAAATTCTGTACTAAAGGGGAATATAAATATAACTGTGTATAAGTTTAAACACGATGTCGGAGACTTAACAAATCTTCTAGTAATACTTCTAGTTTATGATAACTAATAAAGTTATCAATAAACTATGTATTAAATTTTTAATGCAACTGGTATTAATCAACCCTAAGGTTGATGAGCTGCATATCCATATATATAATTTCGTAAGCCGAATATAGAGAGAAAAATTGTGGGAGCTTGGAAGATCGTACAGAGCTGGGAGATGGCTCAAATTAAAGATATGACACAAAGTAACAGGGAAAAATATAGGTTTATCTCAATTTACAACATTTATAGGGTTTTGAGGAACTTACCCTAAATTTCCATAAGAAATATATTGCAATAAAAACAGCTGAGTAGGATTTTCAAATATTTCAGCTGAGAAACAGCTGTACAAATATTATATTAAAAACAGCTGAGTACAAATATTTTAACAGTATTAAAGATTAATTAGACATATGAACTTGGGAATCTGTGTATCATGGAGTGGAAGGCAGCATGTTTGTGTTGTGTGGGGATTATTGGACATGTTGTGTATAACTCTTTCTGTAGTGGTGGGTTTGCTATATATTTTGAATGTGTGTTTGTTGTTTTGTTTTGTTATCCTTAGGTCTAGGAAGTTGATTTTGTTCTGTTTTTCTGTTTTTCCAACATGTACAACACAAAAACTGCAAGTTTTAAAATGGTTACTTTTATTTCATCATTTTTAATTGCAGTTCCACTAGAAGTAATCGAATAGTAGAACAAATGTATGACAGAAAAGGAAAGATGTTCACCAAGATAAGCATCCAGAAATAAAGTATAAAACAAAAATTACGAATTTTTTATAAAGGATTCTTATATCAAGATACCATATCACCTCAAAAGTTGGAACTGGTCCTTCTATATATTTGACCACATGTTTGACATGGCTATGTTGAATTTCTTGATTTTTCTCTTTACAGTCACAAGTAGTATTCTATTGTCAAGAAAGCCTAAGAATTGAAATGTTCATTACTCGAGTTTAACTTAGAGAAAAATGAAATCCTAAGAAGGGTAGAGCACCTCGAAAATTGAGAGTAATTAGCATCAAAGAGGGTAGAAGTAGTTCAACCAAGTAGTACAGCAAGTAAAGAAAATTAGAGATAGTTCAATGGACCTAGTAATAAAGGATCAACTGGACCACTAACACCTGTCAGAGAAGAGAAAAAGATATAGATTCAAGATACACAATTACAAGATGTGCAAACACAATTATAAAGTGCAGAAAATTAAATAGTTGTAAAAAAAAAATATGAAGTGTAGTTTATGATTGTGTTCCTAATGCTTGAAAAAATTGTTTAATGTTGTTCCATGATAAGATTTAACTAACCAACTTAAATTTTACACAATTTTTGTAAATATTTCAAATGTAAATAACATTTTTATCTGCATATATAATATAAACAATATTCGAGCTGGCTTGTGAGTGAAAGTTATAAATAAAAGAATAAATATGCTACGACTCAAAATTATAAAAACTTTATTATCACCATCATTAATATGTAATCAACCTCAGTGATGTTAGACAATTTAAACTTAATTGAAAAAACTAAACATAACCTATAATGTTTTAACAAAAGTAAGAACCAGATCTGGACATTGTCAAATTTACAACCACGGCTACTAATATATTTACATTGAACAACATACGATAATTATAAATATTTAATTTTGATGAACCTATTATATTAATAAAATGTAATATTAACAAAATTATTTAATAAATTTAAAAACATTATATTTAAAATTAAATTAATTTAAAATAATATTGAAATTTGAATTGGTCCTAATTCATTACTTACAATTTTATTTTTATTTCTATTTATAAATAAAGTTTCCCATGCATGTAATTCATTAAAATTTATCACATTTTTTAAAAGGACAACATTTTTACTTTTAAACTCGTGTTTCTCGTCCAAACAATGCTTTGCCATAGCTGACTTTTCAGGCCTATTATATTTAAAATGGGAAAAATGTCCGTTTGTTATAACTTGTATGTTTCTTTCACTCATAAGCCAGCTTGAATAAAAATAAAACAACAGCTATATTAGTAGTGGTGGTTGTAAATTTGACAATGCCCAGATCTGGTTCTTACTTTTGTTAAAACATTAAAGGTTATTTTTAGTTTTTTCAGTTAAGATTAAATTGTGTACCATCACTGAAGATGATGACATATTGTCATTGAAACGTGTATGCTAATAAAGTTTTTATAATTGTGAGTCGTAGCATATTTATTCTTTTATTTATGCACATACAATTTTTATGTATTTTATCAAATCTTTAATAATGAAATATGACTATTTCTGCATTTTTTTGTTGTAACTAACAACTAAAATATTTTTCCTAAATAAATGCTATTTGACTCAAACAAGATATAAAAGAAAGTGACAAACCAAGAGATATAAACTCTTGTTTTAATGCTGCCACACCAGTAAATGTAAGTTACTTTCTAAAAGTTCTAAATTTAATGAAGTCCAAGTTCATTTAAATTTTATTGATTTATGTTACCTACACAGGTAAGATACTATATGTTAAGAAAAATATTGTTTAAAAATTGTACAATAGAGGATAAACAAGATTGAAAACTCTGTATGTTATTGATTCAATGGATATATTCAAAATCTATTTGAAACCTTAAGTCACTGCTTGCACAAACTTGTAACTAAAAATGTTTGTAACTAAAGACAAATGTTTTTGGGTAGGCAATCACCATCCGTCTAGGTTTTAAGGACAAATTATTTTTTGTAGTGCAAGATTTATAATTTTGGGTTTATATGATATGTATTGTGTTTATTTATTAATTATGGTTTTATTTTGTGCTCTGGTACTTTGTTAATTTTACAAAGCTCTAATGTGTAGAGAGGTGATCCTATTTGTTGGTGTGGAGAATTAGGTTGTGGATGAAATGCATCCTGGTTGTCAACTTAGACACTGGCGACAACTCCCTAGTACAGTCAAAAGATTTTATCTCAATATTTTTTTCCAAAATTCACTTTAATTATAAATTTGTGCAGGTCATGACTTTATAAAACATGAACTTAAAATACTCACTGAACTTCATAGACAACAAAATATATAAGGTTAAAACTAATTTTTAAAACTAAAGTTTTGCAGCTACTAATTCGAGAGGAAATAAATTCCAAGACAGTATAGTAAAACAAAAGAATACAGACACTTACATTTATCTGGAGAATCTACAGGAGTATTAGATAAATCATCCTGTTTCACAGCCAGGTTACGCCGTAACCAAGTTGTCTGTTCCAAACATGCTCCTGCTATTTGTGTACATGACTCAACCAACTGTGAAAGGAAAGGTAAATTCAAGTTACAAATAAAACACATTTTTCTCATATCGAAAAACAAATAAGATTCTCAAACAACAACTAAAATTTAATCCCGTATGAAATATTTAAACTTGTGGTTTCAAACATTATGTGAATATCTTTGTAAAGAATTTATTTTCATTAATAAAAACTCATTACCTTTAGCTAAATGTTAAGTATATTAATATAAGTGTTATTCAATATAAAATAGCATTACAACATAATGAAATAAATAACAAATTCCAAACTTAGTTACATATGAAATTTTATACATTGATAAAGTTGATAAAGGCCCAAATCCTGGTTCTAGTTTATTCTCTTTGTTACGACCAAATACATTATTTTTAGCTGTATTTATAGTTTAGTTCAAGTTGACAAGATAATTTATTATTGTTTATGTTACTTTTATAATTTTAGTTTATACTATTTTGTAATTAGCTTTAATTTAGAATTGTCACGACAAGTCAGTGGTGGGTGTGGTCTTGTTCCACGTGCAGCGCTGGTACAGGTTAACAAACTGGTCACTGGACGGAGGAGTGGGAGTAGCCCATTGCGACTTTAGGTGTACTTTTTCTTTTTAGTCCCAGAATGTTTGTAACCTTCTGATGATTCTAACTGTGTTGGCAAAATGTACATCACAGGTAAGCCTTTAAATATGTGTAGCAAGGGTTATTGTTATTTATTTATCTAGTTACATATGTTTAAGAATTCCAAATATATTTCATCAACATAGTGTTTAATAAAATACAACCAAAACGTGAACTGCTTTTGTTCCATTTATTTAGAAAAATATGAAACTTATTTATTAAAAATTTAATAAATTTTGAATTTTTCCAAGACAATGTATTTATATAAAATTTATTGCCATAAAACTTCAATGATGTTAGTTATCGAACAATCATTTCCTTTCATTGATCAGAATTAGTCGTTTCTGTATAGCTCCCTGTTCACTTTTCTGCTCTACTATTCAGGAATTCAGTATTATGGCAAAAAATTCAATGCATCCATAAATTTCTTTAAAGCCTATTGCTTTATTGTTAAATCAAGTAGTAAATTTATTTCTATAATTGCTATTTACAGTTTGTTTCATTAGTTTGATATAGCTAATCTTTGCCCCCTCATTTATTACAAGTCAAATGTTTCTAATCTCTTAGAATAATTAATTTTTTGCATAGTATTTCCACTTTCTAAACAACCCTACAAAACTTTAAAAGTATCAAAATATAAGATAAAAGGGGTGAAATGGCACTAATAATACGAGGTGTGTAAATTAATTAATGAGACTGATTATATAAATTCTTTTTATTCAAATAAAATTACAATTCTATATTGTCACCCTCAAAATAACTTCTTTCTGAAGCCACACAGCGCTGGAGACGGTTCTTCCACTCCTCATAGCAGTGCTGGAACTCTAATACTGGAATAGCTTTCAGCTGGTCGGTTACAGCCATTTGAATGTTCTCGATTGTCCCAAAATGAGTTCCCTTGAGATGAAATTTCAACTTCAGGAAGAGGAAAATACCACATGGACTTAAGTCAGGTGAATATGGAGGCTGAGGCGCCACAGGAATGTTTTTACTGGCCAAAAACTCGTTTATTGAAATTGCTGTGTGACAAGGAGCATTATCGTGATCCAACACCCAGTTGTTCTTGATGTTTAGTCTTACACGAATGACCATTTTTCAAAGTTTTTCAAGAACCTTCCGGTAAAAGTGTTGATTGACTGTTGGCCTTGAGGTACAAACTCTTTGTGAATGATTTGGTGGATATCGAAAAAACAAATCAGCATGCATATGATCTATGACTTTGCCATCCTTGCTTTTCTGGGCCTTGGAGAGGTTGGAGTGTGCCACTCCATACTCTGGCGCTTGGTTTCTGGGTCGTATTCAAACATCCAAGACTCGTCACCAGTAATGACACGTTCCAGAAAATGGGGGTCATTTTCAATCGAATGCAAAAAAATCAAAGCACCTTTCCTTCCTGATGTCCTTCTGGTCTTTCAAAAGGTTTTTTGGAACCATTTTTGCGCAGATTTTTCTCATTTTCAATTCATTCATCAAAATCTGATGAACGGTGGCGTGAGTCAAATTTAACTCTTCCCCGATCATTCTGACAGTCAACCGACGATCTGAACGCACAAGATCCTGGATTCTGTCGACATTTTAATGGGTTCTTGGAGATGAAGGCCTTCCGCTTTGTGGTTCATCTTCAATCAATTCTCTTCCTTCTGAAAATGTCTCAAACCACCGAAAAACCTGGGCTCTCGACAAAACACTATCTCCATAGGCTTTCTGAAGCTTAGCAAGAGTTTCTGTTGCACTGTGCCCAAGCCTGCAGCAAAACCTGATAGTACACCGTTGTCCAAAACTGATGTCACTCATTTTTAAAACGCACTAAAAAAACCTTTCTCATAACAAAATTCACTACGTACAGTGCAACAACTCTAACGTCTTCAAACTTGCACTGGACGTGTATCAGATGTTTATATTCCCTACCGCGCATGCGCCGCGTCTCCAGTGTTGCCAGATAGAACACTAGAAAATCAGTCTAATTACTTAATTTACACACCTCGTATACCACCTGGCCACTTTAGCTCAAGTAATGGTGACAATATAAATCGCCCTCCTAAAATCTTTTACATGTTTTTCAAACGACGATATGTCATCATCTTGGGGGGTCAACATTACAACTAGAGTTGAAAATACAAGACAATTAACATACTTTAGTTGTTATATCCTGAAGGTCTTTCTGGTCCTTCTTGTCTGCAAGTGCAGGACATCTGTGAACAAACTGGCTAAGCGCTCCAATTAGTAAAAACTGTGCAGGGGGAGAGAGAGAAGGACCTTCCCGAAGTAGTAACAATAATGATCCCCAACTTTCAGCCAGAGAAACTCCAGGAATTAATTGAATATAATGAAGAAACAACTCAAGTGCACTAACTTCTACACTAACAGCCGTCTCCTGAAACAAATATCAAACCAAGGCGGATATATTTTTAAATTACAAGAAATATAATTATGTACTGCATATAAACGTTTTAATTTTAGTAAAAGGTCATAGCTTATGAAACAATTTATTAACCAAATAATATTACTGGATGTTATTTAAATTCAAATTCTGCTGACATTCAATAACTTTAGTAGTAAAGAGGTTAGTTACTAATTAGATGAAGATATTTCATTAAGGATGCATACAATGACAAAAACACTTTTGTAATATAGTAGAGACAAATATAAAACATCAAAAGTACATCCTGAGGAACTAGAGTCATTACAGTACTTCTCCTTCTGGAAAATAACCTTACAGTTATAAAGCACTTACACTTGCACACTTATACAGACACACTTTTAGCACAATGTCAACACATCTGAACAAGAGACATACAATATGATCAAACATTATTTATTTATCTATTTGTCTACATCATTAGATATCCTGATAAACATAAATTCTTCTTAACCAACAGAAGAAATTGAACGTGTAAATTTTCAGTAACATTTTGTTGAAATATTGTAATTTCCTAAGTGTTTTCTGTCTTTGTTACATAATTTCAATACAACTGCTCAGTATTATAAGGTTTCTTCTTTGACACAATTACTAAAAAGTTTTCAACTTTACAGTACTTTCACAAATAATCTCTAGAAATAATCTGTAGAATTTCAAACAACTTCTTTGTACATATATTTTTATCTTTGCAAAACTGTTTCCTTGTATTCACTTATCAATTACTTTTTAATATACTTAAACAAGAATCTTACTTGGTATATTTGCGGATCAACTTTCAAGAACTATTAAATACTTACTTTTATTTTCAAGCTGGCAAGTCTCAAAATATGCTTGAAAAAGAGAGCTCTTAATTAATAGTTCTTGAAAGTCAACTCGCAAATATATATCAAGTAAGATCTTGTTTAAGTACATGAAAGTGTAAATGATATGTATAGACAGACTTACCTAGTGGCAACAGTCCAAAACTGCAGTCTCTTGGAAAAAAGAGATTTATTTCCAATCTCTCTTTTTATTTCCAAGAGATTGCAGTTTTGGACTATTGCTACTAGGTAAGTCTGTCAGTCTCCTATCTAGTCCAAAAATTTCTAAATAAGCTTTAAGCTCTACTAGAACTAACCTAATATGTATGTATATATATATATATATATATATATATATATTTAGGTTAGTTTTGGTTGGTAAAGATTATTTAGATTTCTTGGACTAGGAGACTGACAGACTTACCTTGGTAAGAGTCCACTCTGTAGTCTTGAAATAGAAACACATAAAAGCACTTAAACAATGATATATTTCAACCATCCAATGGTCTTTGTCAATCAAAGAGAAAAATCTAAATAATCTTTACCAACCAAAACTAACCTATAAATATATATATATATATATGTGTGTGTGTGTGTGTGTGTGTGTGTGTGTGTGTGTGTGTGTGTGTGTGTGTGTGTGTGTGTGTGTGTGTGTGTGTGTGTGTGTGTGTGTGTGTGTGTGTGTGTGTGTGTGTGTGTGTGTGTGTGTGTGTGTGTGTGTGTGTGTGTGTGTGTGTGTGTGTGTGTGTGTGTGTGTGTGTGTGTGTGTGTGTGTGTGTGTGTGTGTGTGTGTGTGTGTGTGTGTGTGTGTGTGTGTGTGTGTGTGTGTGTGTGTGTGTGTGTGTGTGTGTGTGTGTGTGTGTGTGTGTGTGTGTGTGTGTGTGTGTGTGTGTGTGTGTGTGTGTGTGTGTGTGTGTGTGTGTGTGTGTGTGTGTGTGTGTGTGTGTGTGTGTGTGTGTGTGTGTGTGTGTGTGTGTGTGTGTGTGTGTGTGTGTGTGTGTGTGTGTGTGTGTGTGTGTGTGTGTGTGTGTGTGTGTGTGTGTGTGTGTGTGTGTGTGTGTGTGTGTGTGTGTGTGTGTGTGTGTGTGTGTGTGTGTGTGTGTGTGTGTGTGTGTGTGTGTGTGTGTGTGTGTGTGTGTGTGTGTGTGTGTGTGTGTGTGTGTGTGTGTGTGTGTGTGTGTGTGTGTGTGTGTGTGTGTGTGTGTGTGTGTGTGTGTGTGTGTGTGTGTGTGTGTGTGTGTGTGTGTGTGTGTGTGTGTGTGTGTGTGTGTGTGTGTGTGTGTGTGTGTGTGTGTGTGTGTGTGTGTGTGTGTGTGTGTGTGTGTGTGTGTGTGTGTGTGTGTGTGTGTGTGTGTGTGTGTGTGTGTGTGTGTGTGTGTGTGTGTGTGTGTGTGTGTGTGTGTGTGTGTGTGTGTGTGTGTGTGTGTGTGTGTGTGTGTGTGTGTGTGTGTGTGTGTGTGTGTGTGTGTGTGTGTGTGTGTGTGTGTGTGTGTGTGTGTGTGTGTGTGTGTGTGTGTGTGTGTGTGTGTGTGTGTGTGTGTGTGTGTGTGTGTGTGTGTGTGTGTGTGTGTGTGTGTGTGTGTGTGTGTGTGTGTGTGTGTGTGTGTGTGTGTGTGTGTGTGTGTGTGTGTGTGTGTGTGTGTGTGTGTGTGTGTGTGTGTGTGTGTGTGTGTGTGTGTGTGTGTGTGTGTGTGTGTGTGTGTGTGTGTGTGTGTGTGTGTGTGTGTGTGTGTGTGTGTGTGTGTGTGTGTGTGTGTGTGTGTGTGTGTGTGTGTGTGTGTGTGTGTGTGTGTGTGTGTGTGTGTGTGTGTGTGTGTGTGTGTGTGTGTGTGTGTGTGTGTGTGTGTGTGTGTGTGTGTGTGTGTGTGTGTGTGTGTGTGTGTGTGTGTGTGTGTGTGTGTGTGTGTGTGTGTGTGTGTGTGTGTGTGTGTGTGTGTGTGTGTGTGTGTGTGTGTGTGTGTGTGTGTGTGTGTGTGTGTGTGTGTGTGTGTGTGTGTGTGTGTGTGTGTGTGTGTGTGTGTGTGTGTGTGTGTGTGTGTGTGTGTGTGTGTGTGTGTGTGTGTGTGTGTGTGTGTGTGTGTGTGTGTGTGTGTGTGTGTGTGTGTGTGTGTGTGTGTGTGTGTGTGTGTGTGTGTGTGTGTGTGTGTGTGTGTGTGTGTGTGTGTGTGTGTGTGTGTGTGTGTGTGTGTGTGTGTGTGTGTGTGTGTGTGTGTGTGTGTGTGTGTGTGTGTGTGTGTGTGTGTGTGTGTGTGTGTGTGTGTGTGTGTGTGTGTGTGTGTGTGTGTGTGTGTGTGTGTGTGTGTGTGTGTGTGTGTGTGTGTGTGTGTGTGTGTGTGTGTGTGTGTGTGTGTGTGTGTGTGTGTGTGTGTGTGTGTGTGTGTGTGTGTGTGTGTGTGTGTGTGTGTGTGTGTGTGTGTGTGTGTGTGTGTGTGTGTGTGTGTGTGTGTGTGTGTGTGTGTGTGTGTGTGTGTGTGTGTGTGTGTGTGTGTGTGTGTGTGTGTGTGTGTGTGTGTGTGTGTGTGTGTGTGTGTGTGTGTGTGTGTGTGTGTGTGTGTGTGTGTGTGTGTGTGTGTGTGTGTGTGTGTGTGTGTGTGTGTGTGTGTGTGTGTGTGTGTGTGTGTGTGTGTGTGTGTGTGTGTGTGTGTGTGTGTGTGTGTGTGTGTGTGTGTGTGTGTGTGTGTGTGTGTGTGTGTGTGTGTGTGTGTGTGTGTGTGTGTGTGTGTGTGTGTGTGTGTGTGTGTGTGTGTGTGTGTGTGTGTGTGTGTGTGTGTGTGTGTGTGTGTGTGTGTGTGTGTGTGTGTGTGTGTGTGTGTGTGTGTGTGTGTGTGTGTGTGTGTGTGTGTGTGTGTGTGTGTGTGTGTGTGTGTGTGTGTGTGTGTGTGTGTGTGTGTGTGTGTGTGTGTGTGTGTGTGTGTGTGTGTGTGTGTGTGTGTGTGTGTGTGTGTGTGTGTGTGTGTGTGTGTGTGTGTGTGTGTGTGTGTGTGTGTGTGTGTGTGTGTGTGTGTGTGTGTGTGTGTGTGTGTGTGTGTGTGTGTGTGTGTGTGTGTGTGTGTGTGTGTGTGTGTGTGTGTGTGTGTGTGTGTGTGTGTGTGTGTGTGTGTGTGTGTGTGTGTGTGTGTGTGTGTGTGTGTGTGTGTGTGTGTGTGTGTGTGTGTGTGTGTGTGTGTGTGTGTGTGTGTGTGTGTGTGTGTGTGTGTGTGTGTGTGTGTGTGTGTGTGTGTGTGTGTGTGTGTGTGTGTGTGTGTGTGTGTGTGTGTGTGTGTGTGTGTGTGTGTGTGTGTGTGTGTGTGTGTGTGTGTGTGTGTGTGTGTGTGTGTGTGTGTGTGTGTGTGTGTGTGTGTGTGTGTGTGTGTGTGTGTGTGTGTGTGTGTGTGTGTGTGTGTGTGTGTGTGTGTGTGTGTGTGTGTGTGTGTGTGTGTGTGTGTGTGTGTGTGTGTGTGTGTGTGTGTGTGTGTGTGTGTGTGTGTGTGTGTGTGTGTGTGTGTGTGTGTGTGTGTGTGTGTGTGTGTGTGTGTGTGTGTGTGTGTGTGTGTGTGTGTGTGTGTGTGTGTGTGTGTGTGTGTGTGTGTGTGTGTGTGTGTGTGTGTGTGTGTGTGTGTGTGTGTGTGTGTGTGTGTGTGTGTGTGTGTGTGTGTGTGTGTGTGTGTGTGTGTGTGTGTGTGTGTGTGTGTGTGTGTGTGTGTGTGTGTGTGTGTGTGTGTGTGTGTGTGTGTGTGTGTGTGTGTGTGTGTGTGTGTGTGTGTGTGTGTGTGTGTGTGTGTGTGTGTGTGTGTGTGTGTGTGTGTGTGTGTGTGTGTGTGTGTGTGTGTGTGTGTGTGTGTGTGTGTGTGTGTGTGTGTGTGTGTGTGTGTGTGTGTGTGTGTGTGTGTGTGTGTGTGTGTGTGTGTGTGTGTGTGTGTGTGTGTGTGTGTGTGTGTGTGTGTGTGTGTGTGTGTGTGTGTGTGTGTGTGTGTGTGTGTGTGTGTGTGTGTGTGTGTGTGTGTGTGTGTGTGTGTGTGTGTGTGTGTGTGTGTGTGTGTGTGTGTGTGTGTGTGTGTGTGTGTGTGTGTGTGTGTGTGTGTGTGTGTGTGTGTGTGTGTGTGTGTGTGTGTGTGTGTGTGTGTGTGTGTGTGTGTGTGTGTGTGTGTGTGTGTGTGTGTGTGTGTGTGTGTGTGTGTGTGTGTGTGTGTGTGTGTGTGTGTGTGTGTGTGTGTGTGTGTGTGTGTGTGTGTGTGTGTGTGTGTGTGTGTGTGTGTGTGTGTGTGTGTGTGTGTGTGTGTGTGTGAAAGCTCAAAATTCACTTTATAACAAAAACAGTAATTTTTTACTTTATGGATTAATGGAAATTATGTTCTAAATAGTTTAAGAAAACAATATTCTGTAATTCATTGCAGTTAATGGATTTGAAATGTAGGTGGAGTAGTAGGTATTATCTCTCAATAATCCTTACAAAGAACAGGTCCATTTAAGAATGACTCCGAAATAGTCTTTACTTCAACTAGCACTCCTAACACCAGGAGATTGTTATGTTACTCTCTTGGTTCTACCAAGGTTAGTATTTCACCTAACCTTTTTAACCTTTTTAATTAATTTTCAAGTAAAATGAGTAGACATCTTACTATAAATTTGAAACAGATTAAATCTGCTTCAAATAGTCAATCATGAAGAAGTGAGTCATGTTTATAATTTCATTGTTAAAGTAACCAATTCGCATATTTTCTTGAATACGATTAAGAAAACACAAGTCTAAGAGAGACTACTCAAAGAGACCTGGATTTGGACTGAACTCTTTACCTATTATACTTGCTTATGGTCATCTCTTCTTGATTGTGATAAAATGTTCTTGTTATAAATGACATTAGACTTAGTAGTCTAATTTTAAAAATACTAAACTAAGTGGATACGTAATTTCTTAATGCTGACGCATTTCAAAACATTCGTTCCTTTTACGAAGCTAACCCTCTACTGAACGGCTTCGGCTAGTTGTAAAGGCTCTAATGGGAATGGATCTATGACTATGGAATGTTTGAGTTGTGTGTCATATAATAGAAAAGGCTGTTGGATTCAAAGTGTGTGTGATCATTTAATACGTTTTCTTTATCTGTTGCATAGTGTTTGTATATTTCATATTTTTCTAAGGTTATTAGTTTTTTACATTGTTTTAATGTGTGTAGAACATTTAAATTAGTGTGTATGTCAGTGTGTGTGTGTTGGGAGCTTTTTACGTATGTAGTCTCATCTTACAAGAAATGTTTTGAACTTACATCCTTGAAATTTCTCCAATTCTCTCATATTTCTACTATTCTCCATTACCTTAAATAACTCCATTTGAATTACATTTCAGATTCCATTTATAAAATTTCACGCTTATCTAGTAATTCATAAAAAATAAATCTAAATACAAAATGTGTAAACTTCATTCTATATAACTGTCTATTACTTGATTCATTGCTGGTTGTTTGACAACCTGATGAAGGGTCTGTACTAAAGTATCAATAGGCATGGCTTTGATAGCACTTAGAAGTTGAACTAAAACTTGTTGTCCCTCACTTGCTGTAGAAATAGTCTGAAAATTTAGAAAATACAATTAGAATATGAAATAGCATATACAGTGTTAAAAAAAGATTGTGTATGTATGTATGTATGTGTGTATATGTGTGTGTATATATATATATATATATATATATATATATATATATATATATATATATATATATATATATTTATATATATATATATATATATATATATATATATATATATATATAGATTTTTTGGACTAGGAGACTGACAGACTTACCTTGGTAAGAGTCCACTCTGTAGTCTTGAAATAGAAACACATAAAAGCACTTAAACAATGATATATTTCAACCACACAGTGGTCTTTATCAATCGAAGAGAAAACACAAAAAGAAATATGAGAGAATGAAATAAAATAATTATAAATTGTAATCACAGATTGTGTAGAGTAGAAATCAGATGTCACAGATGCACAGATTAAAGATATATATATTGTTTCCATGTTGTTTTCATGGAAACAATATATATATATATATATATATATATATATATATATATATATATATATATATATATATATATATTATAATAAAGATGATTATTTTTTCTTGATTTGTTATAATTATTAAATAACTTCAAAAAGTTCATAATCAAGATATATTTTATTCAACATTTACAATTATGCTGAAGCTTTTCGCCGGTGCATAGTTCCAGCATTCTCAAAGACTACTCTAATACTTTTTGAAGTTATTTAATAATATATATATATATATATATATATATATATATATATATATATCTTTAATCTGTGCATCTGTGACATCTGATTTCTACTCTACACAATCTGTGATACAATTTATAATTATTTTATTTCATTCTCTCATATTTCTTTTTGTGTTTTCTCTTCGATTGATAAAGACTACTGTGTGGTTGAAATATATCATTGTTTAAGTGCTTTTATGTGTTTCTATTTTAAGACTACAGAGTGGACTCTTACCAAGGTAAGTCTGTCAGTCTCCTAGTCCAAAAAATCTAAATAATCTTTACCAACCAAAACTAACCTAAAAATATATATATATATTTATATTATATATAAATATAATATAATATATGTGTGTGTGTGTGTGTGTGTTTAGAATAATTAAATAAATTAATTGTAATTAGATAATTTGATTTACAAATATACTAATAATAATACAATAATGGACTTCATTTTTATTTATAAGCAATGACATAAAAAATATCACGAAATTATTTAAAAATACAAATATCAAAATTGCATACAAAACTAATAACAAAACAATGAATAAAAATATTAAAACAAACAATATGCGTGAAAAAGGTGGTGTTTATAAATTAGAATGTAAAAGTTGTAATAAAACTTATGACGGCTATAATTCATAAATCTAAGATAAATCTAAAAATAAAAGCAACATACAAAATTAGTAGATACAGTCTGAGTACTAGCAGATCTTTTCTCTCTCCAAACAACTGCCATTGCTGCTAAGAAGCTGGTACCATGATGCAATGCAACTGGGCTAAGAAACTCCAGCAACTGTTGACGCACAACTCTAGGGCTTCCTGCTTCACAATTCTCAGCATCCCTATATAAAGTACAAGATTACATTATATAACAAAGATCTCACTCTTTAATTTTATTTAAAACCTTTGTTGCAATTTTTATATCAACAAGAGGGATGTGGCTTCTGGATGCTACATGTAAAAATTACTGGAGACTCCATCTGTAGCTGACATTGCAATAGCTAGATTGTATCCTTTATGTTCAAGTCAGTACCATACAAAATTACTGGAGATTCCATCTGTAGCTGACATTGCAATAGCTAGATTGTATCCTTTATGTTCAAGTCAGTACCATACAAAATTACTGGAGATTCCATCTGTAGCTGACATTGCAATAGCTAGATTGTATCCTTTATGTTCAAGTCAGTACCATACAAAATTACTGGAGACTCCATCTGTAGCTGACATTGCAATAGCTAGATTGTATCCTTTATGTTCAAGTCAGTACCATACAAAATTACTGGAGATTCCATCTGTAGCTGACATTGCAATAGCTAGATTGTATCCTTTATGTTCAAGTCAGTACCATACAAAATTACTGGAGATTCCATCTGTAGCTGACATTGCAATAGCTAGATTGTATCCTTTATGTTCAAGTCAGTACCATACAAAATTACTGGAGATTCCATCTGTAGCTGACATTGCAATAGCTAGATTGTATCCTTTACGTTCAAGTCAGTACCATACAAAATTACTGGAGATTCCATCTGTAGCTGACATTGCAATAGCTAGATTGTATCCTTTATGTTCAAGTCAGTACCATACAAAATTACTTTATAAATTCTTTTATCAATTTTTTTGTTTGTTAAATTTGTTGTGCTTTTGAAATTTTGCAAGGATTGAAGCACATATACTTCAGAAATATACTCATATGAACACTCAATCAAAAGAGTGATATAAAATATTTGTGGTTAGTATTGTGCATTAAAAAACAAACAAAACAAAAAATCAAAATCAACTGTAAACATTTTATTTAGTAGAAGTGTTTAATGATTTCAAAGTGTGCAGTACATGAACTTCTAGAATAAATATTGCATTGTAAATTCCATGTACTAAAACAAAACTTTGGAAGAAGTCACAATTCAATTTGGTTGGAAAATACGAAAATTTACAATTTTATGTGACATCCTAAATTGTGCAAAATCTAAAACAGTTCACTTGACTAAAAGAAACCATGTGTCAAGACAGTGGTAAAATAACAGTGAAACATATGTATATTTACTACAACAGTTTTTTTCTCTTAATGACTTGAAAGCTCACTTACAAAATTGTATAAAAGGGCATGATTAAAGAAACAATGAACTAATCAACTAAAAATGTATTTATTAAAAAGTTGATAAGTTAAAAAAATGTATACCATAAATAAATATGAGTGGATTAAACAAACGCTGGTTTAAAAGAATAGACAAGTTTCTAGATTTAGACAATATTCAATTTACTAGAATAATATAATTGATTCTTAGACTATCATCTCTTCAAAGTATGAATGATATTTTTCAAATCTTATGTGTTTCTAATATCACTTTCAGTCAAGGTAACTCCAATCCTGATAACTCTATTCTGGAGTGTATTTTATAGGCGCAAGACTGTACCTATTAAAGTACTTTTTCCTTATCAGAAAGGAATGTGTTAATACATTATCTTGCAATAGAAACCAAATTTCCTATCCATTTTTGACTAAATGCGTAAACCTTCATAAGCCAGAATTTTTTCACAGCTATCTAGATATTTACACATTATTTGTTGAAAGTTTAGTATTCAAAGATAAAATCACAGTAAATCATGTCTTAAAATGAAAAAAAATATATATATTTTTCCCTATAAAATCCAGAAATGGATTTCTTAATGTTTTCTGTTGTATAGTTCAGGTTGTATTGAAGTCACATGTACGGTTTTAACCCCTTACTGCATAACCTTTTTTTCTCCCACAAGAAAAATTTGACTATTTAAATACACTCTCCTGGCTAGAGGAAAAATGTTTAAACAAATCTAAACCTTACGTGACAGATTTTTTGTGCCATATATGGAACGGTATGCAGTAACGGTTATGCGCCTATGAGGTAGGCCTACTAATGTTGAAACGGGGATTAGATGGTACAAAACGAGCAAAATAAAATAAAATACAAATGAAAGTTTGATAAAATTATTATTAAAGTCTTCTACAAAATATTAAATAAACTCTATTACACTATTTCGTATGTGCCGCAAAATTACAAATTACAATTACACGAATTCACTAAGTCCTCATGAAACTTTATGAAGCAGTTTCTGTCCTTGTTTAAACACAATTCTGCATTACATTTTTGACACGCTACAAATGATTTGCCTGAACAGTTTAAGTACTTGCATCGACCACGCTTTTCTAGTCATATTGGGAGGGGGTTTATCCCATCCTGTCGTACATCCCACTGAGGAAGATCTGCTGCAGGGCCCCTCCTCTTCTTGTTGTCTATTTGTTTTTGTACATCATTGCTGGGCCTACCTTATTTTCTACATATATCTTTGTGTGCTACACACAGGCCGTTTGCTACAGCTACCTTGAAATCAACAAGTGGCATGTAGTCTACATTATTTCTACGCCACAGCAACCAGCTATTCACACAAGCTAAATCTATGAGATGGAAAAAATAATTTCAGGTAACATTTTTTTGACCTAATTTGGATCCTGTAATATCCCATCATGGAATCTAGCAGATCAACACCACCCATATAGTCATTGTACACCATCACAGAACGAGGACAAGAAATCATCTTGTGTTCTTTTTCCTTCCTGAAGAACCTCTTCTTTTCACCTTCTGGTTTGCTACCAACATAGGTTGACAAAGTGTTTACTACTTTGTTGTCAAGCCAGGAGACTACAGACAGTTCTACACCACCTTTCGTTGCTACCTTTTCACTCATGCTTCCTCGCCCTTTCTTCTTCATTACTGCCTCCTTGGGCATAGTACAGCCAGGTACACGGTTCGCACGAACAGTCCCTAGTGATAACAAGCCCTCCTTGTGTAAGTGCACTTCCAAGGGGACACTGGTGAACCAATTGTCAAAAAATATTTTGTGGTTTACATGTCGAGGGACTGTTTGGGTAAGTCATACGACAACATTGCTGCTAGCGCCGAGGTCTGGAGCACCAGGAATTATGACATTACTTTGGGCTCCAGCAAATATTTTGTAATCATAGCTGAAGCCTGAAACACCACTTAGAACAAAGGCTTTGAACCCCCACTTATGCGTTTTTTTAGGGTTATACTGTTTTAGTGTTGACCTACAGTTAGTAGGAATAATCTGTTCATCGATGGCTAAAAACTGCTCTTTTGGTATAAGTAGTAATCTCTCACGGAATTTTTCCAATAATGGACGAATCATAAAAGTTCATCATGATTGGGATCTCCTGCAGGGACTAAATTAGTGTTGTCACAAAAATGGATGAAACGTTTTATTTCTTCCCAACGATTACATGACATTACTTTACTAACATTTGGATGATCAAGGTATGTGCACCAATAGTGCCTCGTTGATGGAAGTTGTATTATGGACATGTAAATGGATGTACCGATAAATTGTTCTATTTCATTGGTATTAATATTTGACGATTTATTAGGCCTGCATTGCACGGAATATAAATTTGATTGTTCAGTTATGTATTGTATGATCTTCCTTGTAAAGAAATACCGGAAATATTCTACTGGTGTATCGAGGTCCTAAATTTCTTGAGGTAGAGTAGTATTAGGTATAAAGTTACGTCTCAATGTGAAAAATTCTGTTAAATTATGGCCCACGATTGTGTTCAGACACATATGTATAAACTATATATCCCAGATGAGATGCACAACTGTACAGGGATGTGTGAAGGTGTATGAAGCTGATCCAAGGACATTAGCATTAAACTACTACAACTCTCAAAGAACAGTATAGTAGACCCTCGTTAATTGCGGGTTCAGTATTTACGATTTCGCTTATTCGAGGTTCCTGAAATTACACGATATCCTGCTAATCTGTATTCTATTTGAAAAAAAAGGTAGTATAGTTACTGTGTAGGTTGTAGGATAATGTGTTCTTGTCTTATTTATTTTCTTGAATTTTGTAGTCTATTACGTTCGGTGAATATTACGTATCACTTAAACAATAGTTTATGACTATCCGAACTTTAAGTTATAATGAATGAAGTTACATCCAAAACTCCACTTCACTTCAAAAATTGAAACCAACCAATCCCTAAACTTCCTCGACCTAACCATAACAAAAAGCCACACACAAAAACACAGCTTCAACATTTACAGGAAATCCATAACGAATAGAAACATTTATCCACAACATCTCCAACCACCCTTTCCAACACACAGCCTTCAGATTCATAGACTTAAAGAAGTCTCAATGACCACAGAAAACATAAACAAAGAACTAGACAGAATTAAATATTTAGCATACACAAATGGATACAACACCACAATAATAGACAAACTATGGTACAAAATTCAAAAAAATACTAAAATTAACACTACAGACAGGGAAAGCAAATACATCACATTACCATCCATAAACAAAACAACAAACGAAATAGCTTGCAAATTTCAAAAAATAGGATACAAAATAACATACAAAACTAATAACAAGTTACAATACAAAATACAACACAACACCATCAACAAAGATAAACTACAAGCACCAGGCGTATACAAACTGAACTGCGAAGAATGTAACAAATGAATGGACAAACAGGTCGCAGCTTTAAACAAAGAGTCGAGGAAAACAAACAGAACCCCAACTCAACATTTTACAATCACATAAAAGAAACAGGACACAAATACACAGACATTTACCATAACCTAGAAATCCTACACATAAACAATAAAGGTTCCACATCTCAACACACTAGAACAATGTGAAATTTACAGACACACAAAAACACAAAGTACAAACATATTAAACGAACAAACACAATACAAATCACACATACTCTTTGATACTATCGAAAACCTACCTTTAAAACCGTCACCGCTTGACCTGACATCTCCAAGCAGAAGACACTGATGAAGATCGCCACATAGCGATCGAAAACGTTCTGTCTCAGTAAGTTTTAACAAATTTACAAAATTTAAAGTTCGGATACTCATAAACTATTGTTCAAGTGATTAATTATTTACTTTGTACAGTATTATATTACTTATCACAAAGAAATCTGATTATTCTCCAAACATCCAATACACTCTGCCCTACTAGGTCTACTACTCAAAAGATAGCCATTCTTTATTTATAACAAGTAGCATTATCACCACTGGCAAAAAAATATTATGAGTCAATCGAGCGCCCGCATCCAACTCCATACATAAGTTAACATCACTTCTGTTATGTAATGTTAATTTAGTAGTTTTTAAAATCCGATCATCGATAATCGTATCAGGCGGCCCTAACTAACTCGGATTTTGTTACTTCTGATTTCCCATCAGTTATTAAATAGGTGTTGCATTCGATTGTTTGGTCTACTAGTTTTGAAAACGTCCCGTCTACTGTGGAGGTGTTCAGTTTAGATTGAAGGAAAACATATATAAACAATAAAAATATGAATTTAATTATCTATTACATAAATATACCATACTATATTATAAGTGTACAGTATAGCTGTAATTAATGTTAACATTTTTGATCTGAAACATAACCCTACCTTTTCATATACAGTTGGTTTCAGTATTCGCGGTTTCAATATTTGCGGTAAGTTCGGGGTACATAACCAGTGATCACTATACAATGTTTTCCATTTCTGTATTAGGTTTTTGTTTAAAAAATAATTTTATTTACAGAAGTGTACAAAACCTAATAGGTCCTAAAAAAAATAATGTCTTTCCATCTTATAAAACTCAAGTGTACAGTATAATTAATGTTAGAACCAAATATTAAGCTCTCAAAAGTTGAAAGAACTCACCTCTCTTTCCTTGAAACCAAAGCCTGCCACAGAATTGCCACACTAGCAATGACTCTAGGTAGATTACCTAGTACTGCTTTCCTAGCACTCAGCTGAGGTTCAGGCCTTTCTTTAAGATCCTGAAAATATATTTCCCAAAATATTTCATATATCCAAAATACTTTGCAATCAATGAACTTAGTGCTAAGAATTACAAAGAATTTCACCACAAGGAAATTGTAATATGAATTAAATATAAGATTATGAATAGAAAAATATATAGTTTTTGATCCTACAAAAAAACATTTTATTTGAAATCAATTCTTAAAAAGTATGAGACACCCCTAAGAATGTTTTCTTATCAAAAGATTGGATTATAACACATGGCTTATTATTATCACTAGATTGAATTATTTGTGTTGAGATTTATTAAAATTTAAATAAATTAATATATTTATTAAGTTATCAAAAATAATTAATAATAAACTTTTTGCTTAACAATGTTCAATGTAACATACGTGTAAAAGATCTGTTCTATAACATAACACGGTAACACAAATTCAGCTGTTGCATGAGTTCCTATGTTATCATTCAATTCACTTTAAGGTGAGTCATAGCATAATCTGAAGGAAATTATACTGTTATAAAATTTTATATTTATGTCCATCGAATTAGTATTTGTTGGCGTCACTATAGAAATTTTCACTTCAAAAATTTATTTGAACGTGAGTGGAGGAATAATAAAAAGCATTTTATTAGTGATTGAAATTTTGAAAAAGATAAGAGGGCTATTCAGAAAGTAAGGAACGTTTCTGTCTGACGCCACTAGGCACGCGCCGATCTCGTGCAATTAGGTGCGTGCACACTCGGCAACTCAGTCTGCGTCCAGCAGTGACAATGGGAACATTTCCACGTTGCCCGTTTTTTTTGCAATTTCAACTGAAGATGTGCGCTGCGATTGAAAATCCCGCCAGTTGTGAGTTGCGGTCAGTAATACGGTTTTTGTTGGCAAAAAACTTAAAACGTATAGACATTTTTTGCCTATAGAATGTGAAGTTTACGGAAACAACGCAATGAATGAAAGTTCTGTGAGAAAATGGTGCATTCAGTTTAAAAATGGCCGGACTGACGTTCATGACGAAGCGAAGAGCGGACGCCCACGCATTGTGACTGATGAACTGGTCGCTAAAGTTGATGAAAAGGTTCGCGAAAACCGCCAATTCATGATAACGGAGCTATGTGCCTATTAACCCAGTAAACGAAGATAGCATCCTAAAATCTAAATTTAACAACGAATTTCAATTAATTTACTTTATTCTAGAACTTTTATTTATAGAAGTTCAACTGTTGGTCTACGATTAAAATTATGTACTTTGTTTGAATATATTATACTAAATTGTCACAGAGATACGGGAAGTGTAAATTGATATAAGAGTTAAAATTCCGTGGAAAGATTTCCTGAAAGGCTGATTCCAAATCTTTTCCTCAGTATCTCTCGATGAATATCAGTGATTCAGAATATTCAACATATCCCAAGTACAAGTGGCACAGCATGACTGTTTGTCATGTAACATTATATGGCTCACTAATTTTAAAAATTAATTTTTTTTTAAGTTTGTGTGCATATTATTGGCCTATTTAACTAATCTTTCTCTTCAGAAATCAATTGTTTACAAGTTTAGTTTACAAATTATACATAATTGTTAATAATTTAAAACAATTTATAGAGTCCAGATTGAATCTTGACAGTGACTCACAGCATTGAACAATGCACTGACCTAGTGTGAAACACATATGTTAAAAAATATTAGTAAGTAGTGGAGTTTTTGTCAAGTGATACCAATAGTAGTAATTGTAACACGTTTTATGAGATCAAGGTTTGCATATTTCATGAAATATCTTTACCGTTATTGTCGTTACAGGTCTGGTACATGATTTATTTAATTTGCCAGTTCATTTTACTGAAAATCCAGTAAATTTTTCCTTCAATTGATATCACACAAATTTTAAAATCATTTCATTGTAATGGGGGGAGTAAAATCCAGGCTGTTACCTCTTCCTCAATCTTATAAGTTTTGAACTTTTATTACAAGCATCAGTGGAATAAAATGATGAAAATTATATTCTTAGTTCATTAGCAATACCATCGCTGTGATCTTCCACAACAAACAATATCAATGTTGCTTCAGGTTCCTTTAGCCTAATGACTGGTAACAGAATGGAAATATCACGTGGTTTAATTTTCCATATACAGTGCAGATAGTGTTTTAATTATGCCAATGTACTGTTCCCAAGCTCTGCCTAAAGATTCTTTGTGTTTTAGCATGACCTTCCTCAAGGGTTTTACTCGTCATTCTTCTGTTAAAGCTCTTCATTATAAACATCGGATTACTGTGCATTTATCATTCCTCCATGGTACTCGGTGTACAGAAGTTTTGCGAATGGTATTTTTGGCAGCATTAAATAGTTTTGGTAAAAGTATTAACCTTTTTATCAATGGTAGTCAGATAATTCATGTCCAGGCATACTAAATGTTTTCTCAAATTAACCATGTTGGCTTTTTCTAGGATCCAACAAGGATATCTAATGTAAAATAAAGAAATCTTTATATGTGATCGCCTATAGTACAAACAGGACTAACATGTGAACTTAGTAGCTAAAAGGGGACAGCAAATCGATAGGTAGGTAAACATCTGACTTTTAACGGTTAGAAGCTACTAAATGGGAAAAGCCATCATTTAGCAGACATAAATCTAGTTCTGATCTAATGCCCTGAACAAGTTGTCGTTAAGAGTTGGAAGTTGTAGATCCCAAAGTAAAATGTTGAGACTTGAATCACCAAACAATAGTAATGCAGTGAGTAACAGTAAAATGAAGTATTGTAGGTTTTTTTGTCTTTTAATGATGGATTTTTTTTTAGTTGTAAATTTTTGATGCATCAACACAAATTAATTTTTACACTGTTACTTAGATCTGTCAGTTTTGCCAGGTATCATTTTTTCACTATTCTTTGCTCCTAAGGTTCATATAAATACCACAATTTGGTTTTTTTAACAAATATCATACTCAGATTAAATGTATTTTCAGGTTAACATAAGTTAGGTTTGCAGAACTTCACTGTACATTCTATCAACTTTACTGACTACAAGTATTAGTTGTGTTATAACCTAATTTGTTTGTTAGTTATTATCACATCTAAAATCATTTTATCTACTAAATCTTTCTTACCAAAAGAAGAGGTGAAGGCATGAAGACATGAATAAGGTTATTGAATATTTGTGCTGGGCTAGTACCTCCAGCAGTCATTGGCTGGTTAAACGGTGTAGCAGAATCCAGTAAGCAATAATGACAAAGGACTGTTAAGGCTTCTACTTGAGTGATAGCGTAGTCTGCTGGAAAACTAACACATCATATTAAAAAAATATTAACTACATCAAGGAAATAGAAAATTATAAAAGTTAAATTAAATATTATATTTTCAATTTTGTCTAATGGTAATCTCACCAAGTTTTAGAAGAATTTTATTTGAAACAGTACATATTCAAAATAAGAGAAATGTTTCTAAATTCCAGAAAAATATTTGATCATAAACATATATTTATAGCTATAAAACTATAAACCCAAAAATGTTTATCTTCTTCAGTGTTACAGAAAGAATTATCATTATTCTTGCTCTACTTGTATATCTGTAATAATCTTGTTCATTTAAATAAATAACTTGCATTTTTATGGCATAATCACATGTAAGAGATTTGTGGAAAATAAGGGTAGTCTTTGTATGAAAAAACCACAAACACATGCTCATTCTGCCACCTACAAATTTATCCTTTTAAATATTTTGACCCTTCCTTTCTGATTGCATTGTATTGGTCTGTAAGTTGTTAACGATAAATGGTTTCTTTATATACAGGGTAAAATAAAGATGTTTACCTCACATGCTGCACACTTGAAATCAATCAGCTAATTATACATGTCACATCTAAGTAGACTGGTTCAAAATATCACCCTGGCTTACATTATCTACCTGTTTAACCACAGACACTTGTGAGCTGTTAAACAGGATCTGCTGGTAGAATAAGTCCCCAGACTTGATACAAATATATTTATAGTAGTTAAAATTATTTAGAGATTCCCAGGTGTGAATTCCTTTATAAAAGTACCCAAAAATTTTAAATTGTATTAAATTTAGATTAAATTTTAAAATGGTAAAACTAACAATATGTTTTTTAATTTTGTTCTACAGGAATTTGGTTTACTAAATTATTTGAAAAAGAAGATACTGATGACATTGAAAATGTCAAATGTCTACTGCAAAGGAATTTCATCAAGCTTTTGAAATTCTATGGCAGTTTGGTCAACAAAAAGCAGAAAATTTCAACAAACATGAATATGAACAATATTTTACTGGAAGATTATGGGCAATTTCATATTGAGGAGTTTTTTGAGAAATAGTAAATAAATTTGAAAGTGTAAATAAGACAGAAGTTTTTTATGATGAAGTTTTTAAGTGTTTTATGAAGATTTTTACAAAGTTCAATTTTTTTTTCAATTATACTAGATTCAAATACTGTTTTAAAACAACTATAATAAAAAGAAATAATCTGACGTGAAGTATGTCTGCATAACATAACAAGTAGAAAATTACAAGTATAACCTAGTTATAAAATTTTATTACAGTACATAAAACTGTCTGTAGTTGCAAAATTTGGTAAGATTTCATTCAGGATTTTCATATGCCTGATTACCATTGTAGTTGTGGTGTTACTGTAGTGATAGAAGTGACCAACACACACTTGTGACTGCAATACAGTGAGTTCAATGCGGTACTTCTGTACATCATGATTACGTGGTTGGTTATTGTTATTGTTATCAAATATGCCTGCGACAAATTATTATTAAATAAGCGGCAGGTCCTGCACTACCGAAATTGGAGTGTGTTGTAGTTTTAGGTCTCAGTTACAGTTCAGACTACTTAGCCAAGCTTAATTTTATTTACAATGTTTACAGTTTGAAGTCTAATAATCAAATTCGCTTATATTTATTTACCTGTTCCGATGACATTTTCTTTACTTAATTTATTTTCAATATCTATTATGTGTTGAATCTCTGTCATGCATAAAACTTTGATTTTATCTAGTATACTTTCAACTTTTAAGATTCATATCTGAACAAATATTTTTTGCATAATTATTTTATTTTTTCTCCCATTATTTTTACCAATATTATTTTTTCACCTTACGCTTTAATTTATGTCAATGACAATCCTACAATACTTAGTTCTTGAGTTATTTTTTTTTAATTCAATTTTTTTTTTTTTATATATATTCTATAATTATAGAATTTGTGATTTGTTTACAAATACTATATATTGTAAGTCGGTATAGAATATCAATATTTTAAATACAAGATAATGTGAATTTTTACTGTTCCCTGTGACATTTGATGTGACACACTACTGAGGTGTGAATAGTGGCAATTTTAAACAAAAGTTTTCCCGCATTATAAGGATATAGTATTTATGTTTACTGTTCCCTGTGAGATTTGATGTGACACATTACTGAGGTGTGAATAGTGGCATTTTTAAACAAAAGTTTTCCCGCATTATAAGGATATAGTATTTATGTTTACTGTTCCCTGTGAGATTTGATGTGACACATTACTGAGGTGTGAATAGTGGCACTTTTAAACAATAGTTTTCCCGCATTATAAGGATATAGTATTTATGTTTACTGTTCCCTGTGAGATTTGATGTGACACATTACTGAGGTGTGAATAGTGGCACTTTTAAACAATAGTTTTCCCGCATTATAAGGATATAGTATTTATGTTTACTGTTCCCTGTGAGATTTGATGTGACACATTTCTGAGGTGTGAATAGTGGCACTTTTAAACAAAAGTTTTCCCGCATTATAAGGATATAGTATTTATGTTTACTGTTCCCTGTGAGATTTGATGTGACACATTTCTGAGGTGTGAATAGTGGCACTTTTAAACAAAAGTTTTCCCGCATTATAAGGATATAGTATTTATGTTTACTGTTCCCTGTGAGATTTGATGTGACACATTACTGAGGTGTGAATAGTGGCACTTTTAAACAAAAGTTTTCCCGCATTATAAGGATATAGTATTTATGTTTACTGTTCCCTGTGAGATTTGATATGACACATTACTGAGGTGTGAATAGTGGCACTTTTAAACAAAAGTTTTCCCGCATTATAAGGATATAGTATTTATGTTTACTGTTCCCTGTGAGATTTGATGTGACACATTTCTGAGGTGTGAATAGTGGCATTTTTAAACAAAAGTTTTCCCGCATTATAAGGATATAGTATTTATGTTTACTGTTCCCTGTGAGATTTGATATGACACATTACTGAGGTGTGAATAGTGGCACTTTTAAACAAAAGTTTTCCCGCATTATAAGGATATAGTATTTATGTTTACTGTTCCCTGTGAGATTTGATGTGACACATTACTGAGGTGTGAATAGTGGCACTTTTAAACAAAAGTTTTCCCGCATTATAAGGATATAGTATTTATGTTTACTGTTCCCTGTGAGATTTGATGTGACACATTACTGAGGTGTGAATAGTGGCACTTTTAAACAAAAGTTTTCCCGCATTATAAGGATATAGTATTTATGTTTACTGTTCCCTGTGAGATTTGATGTGACACATTACTGAGGTGTGAATAGTGGCATTTTTAAACAAAAGTTTTCCCGCATTATAAGGATATAGTATTTATGTTTACTGTTCCCTGTGAGATTTGATGTGACACATTACTGAGGTGTGAATAGTGGCACTTTTAAACAAAAGTTTTCCCGCATTATAAGGATATAGTATTTATGTTTACTGTTCCCTGTGAGATTTGATGTGACACATTTCTGAGGTGTGAATAGTGGCATTTTTAAACAAAAGTTTTCCCGCATTATAAGGATATAGTATTTATGTTTACTGTTCCCTGTGAGATTTGATATGACACATTACTGAGGTGTGAATAGTGGCACTTTTAAACAAAAGTTTTCCCGCATTATAAGGATATAGTATTTATGTTTACTGTTCCCTGTGAGATTTGATGTGACACATTACTGAGGTGTGAATAGTGGCACTTTTAAACAAAAGTTTTCCCGCATTATAAGGATATAGTATTTATGTTTACTGTTCCCTGTGAGATTTGATGTGACACATTACTGAGGTGTGAATAGTGGCACTTTTAAACAAAAGTTTTCCCGCATTATAAGGATATAGTATTTATGTTTACTGTTCCCTGTGAGATTTGATGTGACACATTACTGAGGTGTGAATAGTGGCATTTTTAAACAAAAGTTTTCCCGCATTATAAGGATATAGTATTTATGTTTACTGTTCCCTGTGAGATTTGATGTGACACATTTCTGAGGTGTGAATAGTGGCACTTTTAAACAAAAGTTTTCCCGCATTATAAGGATATAGTATTTATGTTTACTGTTCCCTGTGAGATTTGATGTGACACATTACTGAGGTGTGAATAGTGGCACTTTTAAACAAAAGTTTTCCCGCATTATAAGGATATAGTATTTATGTTTACTGTTCCCTGTGAGATTTGATATGACACATTACTGAGGTGTGAATAGTGGCACTTTTAAACAAAAGTTTTCCCGCATTATAAGGATATAGTATTTATGTTTACTGTTCCCTGTGAGATTTGATGTGACACATTTCTGAGGTGTGAATAGTGGCATTTTTAAACAAAAGTTTTCCCGCATTATAAGGATATAGTATTTATGTTTACTGTTCCCTGTGAGATTTGATATGACACATTACTGAGGTGTGAATAGTGGCATTTTTAAACAAAAGTTTTCCCGCATTATAAGGATATAGTATTTATGTTTACTGTTCCCTGTGAGATTTGATATGACACATTACTGAGGTGTGAATAGTGGCACTTTTAAACAAAAGTTTTCCCGCATTATAAGGATATAGTATTTATGTTTACTGTTCCCTGTGAGATTTGATGTGACACATTACTGAGGTGTGAATAGTGGCACTTTTAAACAAAAGTTTTCCCGCATTATAAGGATATAGTATTTATGTTTACTGTTCCCTGTGAGATTTGATGTGACACATTACTGAGGTGTGAATAGTGGCACTTTTAAACAAAAGTTTTCCCGCATTATAAGGATATAGTATTTATGTTTACTGTTCCCTGTGAGATTTGATATGACACATTACTGAGGTGTGAATAGTGGCATTTTTAAACAAAAGTTTTCCCGCATTATAAGGATATAGTATTTATGTTTACTGTTCCCTGTGAGATTTGATGTGACACATTACTGAGGTGTGAATAGTGGCACTTTTAAACAAAAGTTTTCCCGCATTATAAGGATATAGTATTTATGTTTACTGTTCCCTGTGAGATTTGATGTGACACATTACTGAGGTGTGAATAGTGGCACTTTTAAACAAAAGTTTTCCCGCATTATAAGGATATAGTATTTATGTTTACTGTTCCCTGTGAGATTTGATATGACACATTACTGAGGTGTGAATAGTGGCATTTTTAAACAAAAGTTTTCCCGCATTATAAGGATATAGTATTTATGTTTACTGTTCCCTGTGAGATTTGATGTGACACATTACTGAGGTGTGAATAGTGGCACTTTTAAACAAAAGTTTTCCCGCATTATAAGGATATAGTATTTATGTTTACTGTTCCCTGTGAGATTTGATGTGACACATTACTGAGGTGTGAATAGTGGCACTTTTAAACAAAAGTTTTCCCGCATTATAAGGATATAGTATTTATGTTTACTGTTCCCTGTGAGATTTGATGTGACACATTACTGAGGTGTGAATAGTGGCACTTTTAAACAAAAGTTTTCCCGCATTATAAGGATATAGTATTTATGTTTACTGTTCCCTGTGAGATTTGATATGACACATTACTGAGGTGTGAATAGTGGCATTTTTAAACAAAAGTTTTCCCGCATTATAAGGATATAGTATTTATGTTTACTGTTCCCTGTGAGATTTGATATGACACATTACTGAGGTGTGAATAGTGGCATTTTTAAACAAAAGTTTTCCCGCATTATAAGGATATAGTATTTATGTTTACTGTTCCCTGTGAGATTTGATATGACACATTACTGAGGTGTGAATAGTGGCACTTTTAAACAAAAGTTTTCCCGCATTATAAGGATATAGTATTTATGTTTACTGTTCCCTGTGAGATTTGATGTGACACATTACTGAGGTGTGAATAGTGGCACTTTTAAACAAAAGTTTTCCCGCATTATAAGGATATAGTATTTATGTTTACTGTTCCCTGTGAGATTTGATATGACACATTACTGAGGTGTGAATAGTGGCATTTTTAAACAAAAGTTTTCCCGCATTATAAGGATATAGTATTTATGTTTACTGTTCCCTGTGAGATTTGATATGACACATTACTGAGGTGTGAATAGTGGCACTTTTAAACAATAGTTTTCCCGCATTATAAGGATATAGTATTTATGTTTACTGTTCCCTGTGAGATTTGATGTGACACATTACTGAGGTGTGAATAGTGGCACTTTTAAACAAAAGTTTTCCCGCATTATAAGGATATAGTATTTATGTTTACTGTTCCCTGTGAGATTTGATATGACACATTACTGAGGTGTGAATAGTGGCACTTTTAAACAAAAGTTTTCCCGCATTATAAGGATATAGTATTTATGTTTACTGTTCCCTGTGAGATTTGATATGACACATTACTGAGGTGTGAATAGTGGCACTTTTAAACAAAAGTTTTCCCGCATTATAAGGATATAGTATTTATGTTTACTGTTCCCTGTGAGATTTGATGTGACACATTACTGAGGTGTGAATAGTGGCACTTTTAAACAAAAGTTTTCCCGCATTATAAGGATATAGTATTTATGTTTACTGTTCCCTGTGAGATTTGATATGACACATTACTGAGGTGTGAATAGTGGCACTTTTAAACAAAAGTTTTCCCGCATTATAAGGATATAGTATTTATGTTTACTGTTCCCTGTGAGATTTGATATGACACATTACTGAGGTGTGAATAGTGGCATTTTTAAACAAAAGTTTTCCCGCATTATAAGGATATAGTATTTATGTTTACTGTTCCCTGTGAGATTTGATGTGACACATTACTGAGGTGTGAATAGTGGCACTTTTAAACAAAAGTTTTCCCGCATTATAAGGATATAGTATTTATGTTTACTGTTCCCTGTGAGATTTGATATGACACATTACTGAGGTGTGAATAGTGGCATTTTTAAACAAAAGTTTTCCCGCATTATAAGGATATAGTATTTATGTTTACTGTTCCCTGTGAGATTTGATATGACACATTACTGAGGTGTGAATAGTGGCATTTTTAAACAAAAGTTTTCCCGCATTATAAGGATATAGTATTTATGTTTACTGTTCCCTGTGAGATTTGATATGACACATTACTGAGGTGTGAATAGTGGCATTTTTAAACAAAAGTTTTCCCGCATTATAAGGATATAGTATTTATGTTTACTGTTCCCTGTGAGATTTGATGTGACACATTACTGAGGTGTGAATAGTGGCACTTTTAAACAAAAGTTTTCCCGCATTATAAGGATATAGTATTTATGTTTACTGTTCCCTGTGAGATTTGATATGACACATTACTGAGGTGTGAATAGTGGCATTTTTAAACAAAAGTTTTCCCGCATTATAAGGATATAGTATTTATGTTTACTGTTCCCTGTGAGATTTGATATGACACATTACTGAGGTGTGAATAGTGGCACTTTTAAACAAAAGTTTTCCCGCATTATAAGGATATAGTATTTATGTTTACTGTTCCCTGTGAGATTTGATGTGACACATTACTGAGGTGTGAATAGTGGCACTTTTAAACAAAAGTTTTCCCGCATTATAAGGATATAGTATTTATGTTTACTGTTCCCTGTGAGATTTGATGTGACACATTACTGAGGTGTGAATAGTGGCACTTTTAAACAAAAGTTTTCCCGCATTATAAGGATATAGTATTTATGTTTACTGTTCCCTGTGAGATTTGATATGACACATTACTGAGGTGTGAATAGTGGCACTTTTAAACAAAAGTTTTCCCGCATTATAAGGATATAGTATTTATGTTTACTGTTCCCTGTGAGATTTGATATGACACATTACTGAGGTGTGAATAGTGGCACTTTTAAACAAAAGTTTTCCCGCATTATAAGGATATAGTATTTATGTTTACTGTTCCCTGTGAGATTTGATGTGACACATTACTGAGGTGTGAATAGTGGCACTTTTAAACAAAAGTTTTCCCGCATTATAAGGATATAGTATTTATGTTTACTGTTCCCTGTGAGATTTGATATGACACATTACTGAGGTGTGAATAGTGGCACTTTTAAACAAAAGTTTTCCCGCATTATAAGGATATAGTATTTATGTTTACTGTTCCCTGTGAGATTTGATATGACACATTACTGAGGTGTGAATAGTGGCACTTTTAAACAAAAGTTTTCCCGCATTATAAGGATATAGTATTTATGTTTACTGTTCCCTGTGAGATTTGATGTGACACATTACTGAGGTGTGAATAGTGGCACTTTTAAACAAAAGTTTTCCCGCATTATAAGGATATAGTATTTATGTTTACTGTTCCCTGTGAGATTTGATATGACACATTACTGAGGTGTGAATAGTGGCATTTTTAAACAAAAGTTTTCCCGCATTATAAGGATATAGTATTTATGTTTACTGTTCCCTGTGAGATTTGATATGACACATTACTGAGGTGTGAATAGTGGCACTTTTAAACAAAAGTTTTCCCGCATTATAAGGATATAGTATTTATGTTTACTGTTCCCTGTGAGATTTGATATGACACATTACTGAGGTGTGAATAGTGGCACTTTTAAACAAAAGTTTTCCCGCATTATAAGGATATAGTATTTATGTTTACTGTTCCCTGTGAGATTTGATATGACACATTACTGAGGTGTGAATAGTGGCACTTTTAAACAAAAGTTTTCCCGCATTATAAGGATATAGTATTTATGTTTACTGTTCCCTGTGAGATTTGATATGACACATTACTGAGGTGTGAATAGTGGCACTTTTAAACAATAGTTTTCCCGCATTATAAGGATATAGTATTTATGTTTACTGTTCCCTGTGAGATTTGATATGACACATTACTGAGGTGTGAATAGTGGCACTTTTAAACAATAGTTTTCCCGCATTATAAGGATATAGTATTTATGTTTACTGTTCCCTGTGAGATTTGATGTGACACATTACTGAGGTGTGAATAGTGGCACTTTTAAACAATAGTTTTCCCGCATTATAAGGATATAGTATTTATGTTTACTGTTCCCTGTGAGATTTGATATGACACATTACTGAGGTGTGAATAGTGGCACTTTTAAACAATAGTTTTCCCGCATTATAAGGATATAGTATTTATGTTTACTGTTCCCTGTGAGATTTGATATGACACATTACTGAGGTGTGAATAGTGGCACTTTTAAACAATAGTTTTCCCGCATTATAAGGATATAGTATTTATGTTTACTGTTCCCTGTGAGATTTGATATGACACATTACTGAGGTGTGAATAGTGGCACTTTTAAACAATAGTTTTCCCGCATTATAAGGATATAGTATTTATGTTTACTGTTCCCTGTGAGATTTGATATGACACATTACTGAGGTGTGAATAGTGGCACTTTTAAACAATAGTTTTCCCGCATTATAAGGATATAGTATTTATGTTTACTGTTCCCTGTGAGATTTGATGTGACACATTACTGAGGTGTGAATAGTGGCATTTTTAAACAATAGTTTTCCCGCATTATAAGGATATAGTATTTATGTTTACTGTTCCCTGTGAGATTTGATGTGACACATTACTGAGGTGTGAATAGTGGCACTTTTAAACAATAGTTTTCCCGCATTATAAGGATATAGTATTTATGTTTACTGTTCCCTGTGAGATTTGATGTGACACATTACTGAGGTGTGAATAGTGGCACTTTTAAACAATAGTTTTCCCGCATTATAAGGATATAGTATTTATGTTTACTGTTCCCTGTGAGATTTGATGTGACACATTACTGAGGTGTGAATAGTGGCATTTTTAAACAATAGTTTTCCCGCATTATAAGGATATAGTATTTATGTTTACTGTTCCCTGTGAGATTTGATGTGACACATTACTGAGGTGTGAATAGTGGCAATTTTAAACAAAAGTTTTCCCGCATTATAAGGATATAGTATTTATGTTTACTGTTCCCTGTGAGATTTGATATGACACATTACTGAGGTGTGAATAGTGGCACTTTTAAACAAAAGTTTTCCCGCATTATAAGGATATAGTATTTATGTTTACTGTTCCCTGTGAGATTTGATGTGACACATTTCTGAGGTGTGAATAGTGGCACTTTTAAACAAAAGTTTTCCCGCATTATAAGGATATAGTATTTATGTTTACTGTTCCCTGTGAGATTTGATGTGACACATTACTGAGGTGTGAATAGTGGCACTTTTAAACAAAAGTTTTCCCGCATTATAAGGATATAGTATTTATGTTTACTGTTCCCTGTGAGATTTGATATGACACATTACTGAGGTGTGAATAGTGGCATTTTTAAACAATAGTTTTCCCGCATTTTAAGGATATAGTATTTATGTTTACGACTATTTTAAAAAATCCCTTTATAACTTTCCTCAAATCCTAATGTGACTTCCGCCCTTTTCTTATTGCTGGTGCATAAGTAAACAACTGGTTATATTTTTTAAATCCTGTAGAAAAATATTAGTTCAGAGAATAGACTTTTCTTTGAAAGTTGACTAGAAAAAAAGTTTTGGAACTGGCTTTTCTTTATTAAATAGCATATTTTTTATAATTTCCAACATTATTTTCATTATTTTATAAGTGAATAAAAATTAATCACTTAAACAATAGTTTATGACTATCCGAACTTTTTATCTTGCTGTGTTGAATTCTTGAATTTTGTAGTCCATTATGTTCGGTTCACCACAGCAAGATAAAAAGTTAGGATAGTCATAAACTATTGTTTAAGTGATTAATAAGATTCACCGAACGTAATGGAGTACAAAATTCATGAATAAAAATGTTTGATATTATAATTCGAATGAAATGGAAGAACAAATAAAAGAAATCTATTATTACCATGAATGGTACATATGGTACATACGAAAATCAAAATGTCATTACCTTTGCTAATGAAAACTGCCTGATTGTATAGCATGTACCGCGCCATTCAAGGCCTTTTTGCTGACTTCAACATTAAAAGTAAAAGGTTCTATTTTGACACTCTAAATTAATCTCAATATTTTCTTTGAATATTATGAGGGTCATTATATTAGATATATTGATGTAGAACAAAAACTGTATTTTTAGAAGACTCTACAACTATTAAATAGTACACTTTATAAGTGTTCTTTTTACAAAAAAGTATAAGAATTTTGTTATTTCTCAATATCAACTCCACCAATATTAATATAATTGTTCAAACAATTAACTAGTTTTTCATACCAGATGAGAAAAGTCCTATCTTGATGTTTGAACTACTTTCAAATAAATTCATCAACGCCCTCGTTGTTTCTAAACCTTTTTTCATGTGATGCCTCTTTTACTGAACCAAACAAATAAAAATCTGAGGGAACCAAATCTAGACTGTATGAAAGATAAAGTAGTTTATTCCACCCCACTGCCTACCAGGAGGTAGACAATCTGAAAGTGAGCATTGTTATGTTGCAAAATCAAGCTCCTTTTTTATATCTGCAATGTGTTTCTGTCATTACAGGTTTTGCTTCAATAATGAGCAGTAGATACTCTATATTGTATGCTCATTTCACAAATAATTACAAAAAAATACATTTCAATATCCCAAAAGACGGTCAACATGACTTTTCCTGCAGATGCTTTTGTTCTGAATTCATTTTTGATAATTTGTTTAGCTGGTGCCCTTTCGTTTTATACTTTGACTTTTGGATTCTGGTTTAAAATGGTGAACCCAAGTTTCATCAAAGTTAAAATCTTGTTTAGAAAACTATCATCTTCCCTTTCATAGCTTTTTTTTACTTTTTATATACTTCTACTTTTTACTTTTACATAGACACACTTTTTGTATTGTTGTGTTAACTCTTTTAGTATTTATCTTACGCAGGACGGTATTGATAATGTTAGGGGCAGTACAAACACTGCAACTGTTTAAGCTATGGCTTCTACAGTTATTTGCTAGTTTTCAGATATAACGTTACCAATTCAAATTTCATGTGAAACGGTTGACATTTCAACTGGTCAGCCAGGACATTCCTCATTAGTCAGCGAGGTTTGACCATTTTGAATAATTTTCTTTACTTTAAAAATGTCCACAGTTCATATTTGTTTCACCACAGTGTAATATCATTCAAGTAAGGGTTTTTGCTGGTTTGTCACTTTTAAAAAGCACAAAACTTATTGTTAAGTACAGAATGTTAACCTCACTTTCCCTAAACCACGTTTGTTGACATCTGTCTTTATTTTCGATATAACATTACCACAGTTCAATTTCCACCGCCTACTAGACATTCGTTCCCAGCCAGAATCTAGGCTTCTTTTACTGCAAAGAAATAGTTTTGCGATCCAGTTACCAGACGCATTGAGCCTATTCATCTATGTTCTAGACTAGGTACACGCAGTTTCTGATCTAGTTACCTTTTGCTAGCCTTTTCCGCCATCTCAAAAGTTACATTCTCTCCTTCCAATATGGTTGTTTACTAGTGCGACTCGCCAGTTTCTAGTCAAGTGCTTTTAGCTGGTTACATCGGGTTCTAAATGCGTTATAATATTACACCGCTTATTGATTATGTTCAGTTAATGTCTTATATGCATTCTAACTACAAATTACCGCTGTCAAACTTTAATAAGTCTATTTATACCGCGTTCTAAGTTTGAATGCCATTGTCTTGGTTAACCGCGTGTGGCCAACATTGCATCAGCACATTAATTCCTTTAACCGCTTGACGGAATAAACATTTCATGATTCAAGACGTTTTATATTGTTCTAAGTTCAGTGAAATTATTAAATTAATTTTAAATGAGTTCTAGTTTATGCCCTTCTTCACAATCTACGGTTCATCACTTCAGGACTTAACCCAGGCCTGGGACTACCACCGCATCACCTCTTCACCTACACTGTATAGTTTGGAATGGTAAGTGGCGTAGACTTAACTTCACTCATAATCTTGAACTATTTCTTTTAATTAACGTTTAGTGTTACCAAAACTATACACTTATCAATGAGTGCGGTTTAACTAATATAAAGGCTTCAAGTGGAAATGCCATTGTCAAATGAAATTTTGAGGTTATAAATTAAAAAATTTTAAATGATAATTTTAAATGATATTCACAGTGGTGCCAACATAACATTCTAGGATAACCAGACTCCTACAAATTTTAATTTATACATCAAATTGTCTTTTCAACTATTGAAAGGCAGTAATACTAACCTAATTGCCTTTTATAATAATTAATTTGAATCATTTTAAATCATTGCAAATAGTTATTAATAACAAACTTGTATATTATAATGAATATTCACCTGATAGTTTGAGACTCTTGAGAGTAAGCTTTGGACAATGATTCCACATTGCTACATAGATGTTTGATAACAGTTGTAACAATCTTCATAAGCGAAGGACCAAGATATGGAAGAGAACATGTAACTAATGATGTCCAATGCATATGTGAATGCCTAGTTTTTCCTTGTAGCTCTAAAGCACGTACAATTCCTGCTAAAAACATCGGTTGCTGTGGGATAACTTTTCCAGAGATGTACTTCAATTCACCTGAATGAGATTCAGTGCTTGGTTTTTCTGTTACAGTCTCAGCATCACCTTTTCTTGAATTTACTTCATGTTCCAACATCAAAAGAGCCAACACCAACCTTTAATACACATACACACAAATATATATTTATTTATATATATATATATATATATATATATATATATATATATATATATATATTAGTCATTAAATTTACATTGTTACAGACTGTTAAAACTAAATTTTCTTAAATTTAAATTTCTAAAATTAAAATTTTCAATTTTTATAAACCCAAAATAAACAGCTAAATAAATATCCAAAAATTCCTGTTTCCCAAATTTATTAATTTTCTAGCTGACTTGCACCATTATAGATTTTGTCCTCCTTTACATACAAACTATGAATGGGTTGTATTGGTGGGTTGTTGGTTGCTTGTCTATATTGCAGCAGCTTGCTACAATGTGATTCAAATGGAAACTTCAATAATAAAACTTTTCTTTCTGTTGGCAATAGCTTGTGTTCTGAGATGAACATAGTTTCAGGATTACTACTGTTTCATTTACTGTGATATCAAATTTCTCGTTAAACGTCAAACACAATTGTTTGGCCACTTTTAAATTTCCTTTATTTGTTACAGCAATAATACTATAACATCCCCTTTCTGGATTGTAGTATTTTTTATTCTTTAATCTAATCAAGGACTCTTAAATTCTAGGGAGTTTTTTACCAACGTCATGCTACACATATTGGGTTTACTTTACAACTATAATTTCTACTAATATGTTTAAATTTATGACTCCAACTATTTTATACTTCAGAGATCATGCATTATTTTATTGTGTGAGTGTGTGTGTGTGTGTGTGTGTGTGCGTGTGTGCGTGTGAAACACATCCTCTGAAAAATATCAGTTAGAAATGCTATTTTTGCCAAGTGATATCAATAAAAATAATTTCAAAAATCCTCAAGATGAACAACACAAAAACTGCAAGTTTTAATATGGATCGATGATCCAAGATAATCAAACTGTCTTGTCCGTGACTCACAGCAATAAACAATGAAATTATCTTAATGCAAAGTGCGTCTGCTGAAAAATATCAGTAAGTAGTGGTTTTTTGGCAAATGATATCAATAAAATACATCTGTGATATATGTCAGTGAGGTTTTGAGTATAAGGCATATATTTGTTTACAAAACATTTGCCAACACTAGATAAGTTAATATATAATATTATTGATATTTCTAATTTGCAGTTAATTCTCAGTTTTGAGTGAACGACATTTCAAGCAAAAATAACTCTTGAGTACTACACCATGGAGTGTTGGTATTGCAAAGCTTTTGTATAACAAAACATTTATAAACACTAGAGAAATTAGATTTAAAATCATCTCCAATACTTCCACACTATATGTATATTATTTACAATTCTCTTGGATCATTTTTAGGAGAAATGTCATTTGACAGAAGATCTCAAGTTAGGTACTGATGTTGGTACTTATTGATGTCATATACGTTTTGTTTTGTGATGCGTGCATAATGCTTTTGAAAAGTAGGTTGTCTGTATATGTTGTCTGTTGGTTCATTAAGTTGTTGTGTATGTTTTTATAGATGTGGTATTTTTCTAGTGAGTTTAGTTCTATTGGGATATTATTTATTTATAAACTCACTAGAAAAATACCATATCTATAAAAGCATATACAACTTGATGAACCAACAGACCACATATGCAAACGACCTACTTTTCAAAAGCATCATGCATGCAGCACAAAATGAAATATATATGACGTCACAAAGTACCAACATCACGGACCAAACACCTACACCAGGAAAATAGAGAAACATAATTCAGTGATTCGACAATGGTCAAGTAACCGAAAGGTGCCTCATCACATAAGGTAAAAATAATTGCACTTAGTAGTGGAATAACGTTTACAATTAACAATAATAACTTTATAAAGTCAGTGCAATGGAAAAATAATGGACAACGTGAAATATCACGATAAAATCAATTATAATTTTGGGCCATGTTGCTAAATCTCTGCATATAATTGGTTATATAGTAAAACATATATTTATTTACCTCAGTAATTGAACTTGAAATGCTTCAGACTGCCGCAAAAACATTTCATTACCATCTTCTTCATCATTAAATAAGAGTATTTCTTGTATAAAACTTCTAGATTGTGTCCGGGTCTTGCTGTTTATAGATGCAAGGACACAGTGTAATGTTATCTTTTGCAATTTAACTCTTGATAATAAGTCAGCTAAATAGCAAGCTAATCCTCGACCACTATCTCGTACAATTCCTGTCAGCTCACAACAAATGAGTGATAACAATTCTACGCTGCTAATTTGAACCTATAATGTATAAAAAACAACATTTAAGAGACAACATTTTTTAATAGGGCTACAAATAAAACTATACTACAAAATAAGAATGACTGCATGGACATGGTTATTCAGGTGTAGCTAAACGCATACAATTATCCAGGAATTAATTACTACAGGGAAACTATTTATTAGGAATATACTGTGGTTGAATTTAATAATAAATACACAAAAACCTCTTAACCACAAACTTTCTTTATTTTATCCTTATGAATGTTATCCTATGTATGTTATCCCTCTGAGGATGGTTACTTTGTAACTGAAATGTTCATAAGGATAAAATAAAGAAAGTTTGTGGTTAAGAGGTTTTTGTGTATTTATTACTACAGGGAAACTCTGTTATTAAACATCCCTTTTTACCACAAAATTTGATAATCCCGAATGATACCGATGACTCATTATAGAAGTGTTTTTTTCAAAAAAATATAAGTGAGCGTGTGCCAATCAGTGAGGTAATTCTTAAAGCCCAGACCATTAAATCCAACTCTAATGTATGGCTTTTCCACTACAAAATTAGCGTAGAAATATCACAAATTAACATGAAAGCATAAAAACGGAAGCTACTTCTTCTAATGACATCTCTACTAATGGTTTGTTCCTAGCCTACTTGAGAAAAACAAATGAAGATGGTGGATAGTTATAAAAAATTGTGATAAATAGCCCTCTATCACTATTTGTTCCTAAGAAAGACACTGGATATGAAAAAGGTGTGAATAAATTTGAATTTAAACTCAGTAAAGATTAAAGTAATACTCTTGCTTTGAACCAAGAAAAATTGTAGTTATAAATTGAAACCATTATGTATCAGAAAAAGCATAAAATCTCTGTTTCAAATATGTAACCGTGAAATTGTTTCCAGTGATTCATAAAAGTTGCAATCCATGCATAACTAGCTAAATATTTCACAGATGTCTGACGGTGAATTTATGCTTCTCAGAGTTAGATGGCATTTACATCTTACAATGACTTAAATAAAAGCCTCTACTTCTTGATAATTATGATCCTATCCCTTCTGGTAATATTTTGCAAAGGATAGGAAAAATCAGAACTACCTTTAAACCCAAGAATACCACTGCTGTAATCTAACTGTTATGATTAGGAATTATTCATGCCTTTAAAGATCACTTTTGTGGACAGTTACTGAGACAAACGTAAATTCCCTCAGCAAAAATGTTAGTGAAACAACCACAAGTAAATATTTCCAAAACGACTGTGAAACCTATAGATAGCAGGAATGAAATAATGGCATAGTTGAAGAGGAAGTCAAGGCTGTAAGCAATTGAATCTATGCTAATTGAATTGGTATTTGTGAAATGCAGTTTAAAGTGCTAGTTCAAAATGTTTAAAATGACTCATCTGCTTGTCAACTATGAAAACTTTTCAGTCTAACATTGAGGAATGTTTCAGCAACAGATATTTATCAACAGTTTAGTGAAGTTTCTTACCCAATACGATGAGTAAGAGCATAATATGTAACATTGAGATTTTTTAAGAACAAACAAGACATGCCCATGACGAACAGCGAACAGGTCAACTATCAGTGATCACAGAAGATTTGATCAGTGCTGAGGGCAGAAATATTCATAAAGACCAGCTATTCACAAATTCAACTTTGGCATTAGAGTTTCTGAATTAGAGTATAACAACTTTCTACAAAATTAGCTCAAGTATGCAGCAAGGGGCTAAATGTAGCTTTACTGCTTTACCTTTACTAACTTTGGCAAGCAAATACAGAATAAAAACCTGGCTTTCTACGTCTGGAGTTTTCTTGCAAGGCCTTATTGTGCTAATCAATCCAAAAACTTTAATAGATATTTTTATGGAAACAGATTGACCACCCACTGTGAATCCAGATTTGGCACTGATAGATTTTCATTTATACTGGTACCTAAACGATTTTCTAAGCAGCAACTGAGGAGGCGAAGAAAGCAGTAGAAGATTGGTTCTCCTGATGGTAGAATTCTATGACTTAGGCATACAAAAGCTCGAAGAACATTATGGTAAATGTTTAAACTAAAACGAAATTTATAGAGAAAGATGTAAGAAATTGAGTGAAAAAAAACTTTGTGAAAAATCTATGATTTGTTTTTTATAAGGAATCTGTCCTGACCTTACTTACTGAATAATATAAGTATGTTTATTTCTATGTTAATTAAAATCTGAATTGAAAATTATTATTTAAAGAATGTAATTAGTTATATAAATTATTACAAGTAATATAAGCAACAATAGAAATAAAAATATTAACTTGAAAGATTTCTTACAGTGTAAAATACCAGTATATGCTTAATACAATTTATTATTATAAATATATTACATAAGCGAATCAGTCCTTGTGAAATTTCTCAAGCAAGAAATAAGATAAGATAGCTTAATTAGATTTATTTTAAAGCCTAAAAACAGTGAGAAAACTACAAGACATGTCAAAAATTACCTGGGCTTTGCCCCACTGGCCTTGATAAATTCAATGATTGTCTCAAAGAAATATCACTAAAATGGATTTATTAATAAGGTAACCCTTTATGCTACATGATGATTCATAAATATACCAAATCTGGCATAAACAAACGTCAAGTAGTATAACTTTCAAGAATAAAACTAATAATGACAAAATATCCCTTTTTCATTCATTAGGACTCAATTTCCAATAAGGCTAACCTTTGCAATGGCAGTAAACAAACCTCAAGGGCAAACCTTTGAAGAAATTTGTATCTATTTGGGAAACCCAGTATTCAGTCATGGTCAATTATATGCAGCTTTTAGTAGAGCAAATAAAAAACCAAAGCCCACAAGGGAAAATAAACAAAGATGAAAGTAGTTACACAAAAAACATTGATTACAAAGAAATGCTTTTGTGATTCTAGCAAAAATCTATTAGTATCATTTACATCAGACTATTAATATATTATTCCATCTTATAATAAAAACTGTATATCATTTAATTTTATTGTAATAAATAATAAGCAGCAATTTCTGCTACAAGCTTCTAGTATCTCATTGAATTACTGCATATACCAAATAAACAATTTTAGAAATTGTTTTTGTACATGTGTTTATTTTTATTTATTCACTAATTCATTACTTGAAATATAGTGATTTTCTAATAAATCATCTAAATTAGGTTATCAACTACCATTCCAGTATAAATTAATACAAGTTTGTTTACAAAAAACAATTAAATATTTGTTAACTACAAATCCTATTTGAAACTGTGGGTTTTTTATAAACTACTTTTAAACACCTATTATTCCTAAATATTTACTTTGTGTTATGTTTACAAATTTCTATACATGGAATCAACCATTCAAAACACAGCTTACCTCTCTGTTTGCGTGTATTTCTTCTTGAGTTAACTTTGTCTGACCAAGATTAGGATAATAACTACGCATGTAATACAAACATATTGACATAATCACTTCAATATACATACTGCTTCTACTGCTATTAGTGTCAAGATCGCCCAAGAATCCTCTTCCAAATATTGATTTACGATGTCTAGCTATTAACTTTAGTAATGGAGATCTGAAAAATATTAAAATTTCTATTTGTACCTTCATGTAACTTCATTTCATACACATATCGTGTTTTGAACAGGTATAGTCAAAGAATCATTAATATTTAAAACATTTCAATATGTGTTTAATAATAATGATTAAAATATATATATAATATAATTATTAAATATATATATATATATATATATATATATATATATATATATATAGGAATTTCTGGACTAGATAGGAGACTGACAGACTTGCCTGAAACTGCAATCTCTTGGAAATAAATAAATAGACACATATAAAAACTTATCACACTATTGAAATATTTCGATCAAACAATGATCTTTGTCATCAAATAAGCGAAAAAGAAAAGACTGAAGACAGTTTTCTCTTATTTGATTGACAAAGATCATTGTTTGATCGAAATATTTCAATAGTGTGATAAGTTTTTATATGTGTAAGAGTACTATTGAAGTTTTGAAATGGAGTTAATCCGAAACACATCAACAGAAGAGAATATTGAAAAGTTAGGAATGGCAGAAAAATGTACTCAAACATATAGAAATATTCCTAACAGAAATGAAGATGAGTATATTAACAATTTAAAGATTTTTTAAATCCTAAATAAATATTTGTTCCCTGTTTCTACTGTTCATTCGGTTATAGTCGGGCCAAATTAATTCAACTACTTTGTTACAACTTTAGCCTTTAAATTTCAATACTTTTTATATTGTTTCATTTAACTTCTTCTGATTATTTTTATGTGTTCACTTTGAACCGTTCCCAAAATCCTGTAACATTTTTTCATTTTCTTTTCAACTTTTCATATAGTGCATAGACAGATGTTTTTCTGTACAGTAATAAATATTACCAATGAAAGCTGACAGTATTAGAGGTTCCTTAAGAAAACATTCCTAAAAACTTCCCACCAATTTTCATTCCAGTAGTTACTGTTTCAGTATGAGAGTAAATTTCCAACTGAGTGAGGATTTCATACAGTACCTCAACTGACTTAGTAGTTTAGTTCTTCGTCATTATGTTTTACAGAAGGACAATTTTTACATTGTGTTTATTGAAGGACAAGTCCTATAATGAGTTTGAGCTGTTTGAGCTGAATAGAACACTTCCACGAAAAACATCTTTTGCTAACTTCAGACTGGCCACAGGGCATGACTATCTCGCCGGACATCTTAGCAGAATGAAAATATTAGAATCCAACAGGTGCACAATATGTGCATGCCAAACATCTATTATGGACAAGGACCCCCTCCTGGTCTGCAGTGGACTAGATAAGGAAAGACAACAACGAAGGGACATACCTGGATTGCATTGGGAGGCAAGATCTCGAATGGCGTAAGCCAAGTGAGAGCCATTGGAAGAAAAGAAGAAGTGTTTCACAGAAACAAGTTTCTATTAACCTAAGATTGAAATTGTTTTTTTATAATCTATATGCAAACTAGCAAATGGTATATTGTAATATGCATTTTTTTCTTTCTTGCCATTAATTTGTATATACAGTAATACATCATCAATAACTTAGATGTCAAATAGGCCATCAATAAACCAGATTTGTTTCTGGTGAAAACAAAATGTACAACGTAAATATGAATTATTCTTAAAATGATAAATTTAGTACAAAACTCGCTATCTACAAAATATATGTTCTGTAGTTCTAAAAAGAACTATGATTTTAGGAGCAAAAACTTTTTACAATTAGCAGAGAACTACAAGCTAACTCTTCCAGGGATGCTAAGACAAGATAAAAGGAATACTCTACTACAATAAATAAATAAATACAGATTTCCGCTACCTTTAGTTAAGAAAATATATAATAAATGTATACACAAAAAACATAAGAAAAATGTTTTCTTCTAAGGTCATTGATTAAAAATCATGAATCAATAATAATCAAAACTATAACCTTCTACTATTAGTAGAATCCAGCTCAGCACCAAAAATTAATAATCTTTGGTTAGTGTTTTTTTTTTTTTTACACTAATTACTAAATAAAAGACCTTTGAATAATTTTACAATTCTAAAATAAATATTGAGAAATCAAGAATGAAAACAATATATTCAAAACCTAACCCATGAACTTTGCAAAGTCTGCATTAGTTACCTTGGCTAACTGTAAAAACATTCCAAAATCATAAAACAAATAATCCATTAGATCATAGGAAGAATAAGATTAAGATAACTGCAAATTACTTCCAAAAAAACAGATTCTAATTTGCAACAAAAGCAAATTCACCTTTATTAATCATTATTTGCCAGTTATAAAGTCTTAATATGTCAAGAGATTGATAAAGCAACTGTACAGGAATATATTTTTCCACATATTGGAGTGAAATGAATTTGAAAAAAACATTACCCATTCAAGTGATATTTTAAAGATTATTTTTATGGAGGTTTTATTACTCTATTACACACTGATCTAATTAGTTACAGAAATCGTCCCTTTTATGTTTGTATTCAAATATTAAAACACCGGATAACATTTAAAATATATTTCATTAACAATGTAATTATTCTTTAGTGACAAAAATTTTGATTTCATTCACAGGAAGAACACAGTAAGATTATATGTCGTCAATAGTTAGCATAATCTGTACCTGGAAACAAGCCCAGTAGTTGCACTTGAACATAGAAATGCTCGAGCATTTGTAGTTAACATATTGCGAATTGTTTGCAAAGCATAAAGAGTCCTCTGAGAATCGTAAACGCCACAATATAATAAAAGATGCGAATGTAAATGATCCACATTGCCACCTGAAGTCAAACTAGGTCTGTAGTGCAAATTTTTACGAGGATAGTTGAATTCTCTTGTACTTGGAGTAGGTGTTGATGTAGAAACACTTCTAATACTTGGTTCAGAACTTGAGGTTTCCTTGGTTATCTGTGACATTAAATTGATAAATAAAACTATGATGAACACTTATTATAAGTAGCAATAATAATTATAATATTATTAAACATATTTTAAGAACTGTCAATCATTGGTAATTCAAATAACTGTAAGATTTATTATAAAACTTGAACCTCACAAAATGTTAACAAACATTAAAAATTAATTGATTTCCTTTTAAGTATAATTTTTTATTCACTTAGTGGTAATAGTAGCAAACCACTGAAAAGAAGACGACATCATCATCACAACTAGTATATATTGATTATATAGAGTGTATATAACTTTATAAAACAACTGTGGCATAATGTTTAACATAAATAAATAAAACCTCTATACCACAAATGACTTTTTTTTTATTTAAAACCTTATATACATTTCGATTGCATAGCAATCATCCTCAAAGCAATTTAAAATATAATTTTTTTTTTGTTTTGTTTTTTATTTTTTTTGTAAATTACTTCTGAGGATGATTGCTATGCAATTGAAATGTACATAAGGTTTTAAATAAAAGAAAAAAAGTCATTTGTGGTATAGAGGTTTCATTTATTCATGTTAAATAGAGTGTAGTTTAAGTTTTAATTATTATCTTGAATATAGCTTGAATTATCTCTTATCATTTACCATTGTGTCACATTCATTTTTTGATATATAATTTTTTTTAATAACAAATTTAAGGGAAGGAGTTGATGAGCTACTAATTTGAATACAAGTATAAATAAAGACAAGAATAAAAAATTACAGTAATTTTTTTTGTTACAAACTTATTTCAAAATTAAATTATATTGTAACATTAGCCAACAACAAAACTACACACAATTTTTTAAAAAATGTTCCTACATTTCTTTTATATTGTTAGAATGTGCTTGAAAAAATGTATAAAAACTGTTATGACAATAATGTTAAGGCTGTAATCAAAATAAAAATAATAATATTTTGAAGTCATAGAATATACAAGTAACAATTCAGAATTATTGAGTGTTTATTCAAAACGTTATTGTTAAAAAGTTACTATTATGTATTTATTAAATGCTATGACTTAAAATATATTGATTTTAATATCAGACTATATATAAAATTTGTTTAAAAAAATATCCAACAACTTCAAAGTTATTAGGCCTAACTCCAGCCTTTCATAAATTTATTTGATTTCAGAACATATTCTTTTTATTCAATTTTCAAAACTGTAGTATAAGAACACAATTATGCCAATCTCTTCTTTTAAAACTAATAAATAAATTATTGAAACTGCCTCAACGTTACAAAACTTTTTTTAATACACACCCTGAAATTACAACTCAATTGCTTAATCTAATACAAATTGAACTCAGTAGGCAATAAAAAATCTAATATTAAGCTATGGGCATGAATGGCACAAGTGGTTCTTATAACATTATAGTCAAAATATTATTTGATATACATCTTAAAATGCAAATCATTTTACTAACATATATGTTCTATACAAAAGAGAGTAATAGTTAATCTCAACTATTCTGTAACAGATTGTTCTTCTTTTTTATATACGCTATTGACAGGTCACAGACAATTTTGCATTTTTAAACACTCAATGTTTCGAATTTCTTTCCAAAATTCCTTTTCAAGTGCTCAACTTTAATTAAACAATTATACAACATAACTTACGATTTATAAAATACATAGCATTATATAAAACATAATAAAAATCAACAAATTATATAACTCTTAATAAATATCCATTTACAAGTCAGTTAGTTTTATAATTTGATGATTTTTATTATGTTTTATATAATGTTATGTATTTTATAAATCATAAGTTATGTTGTATAATTGTTTAATTAAAGTTGAACACTTGAAAAGGAATTTCGGAAAGAAATTCTAAATGTTGAGTGTTTAAAAAAGCAAAATTGTCCGTGATTTGTCATCAACCTATATAAAAAACTAATAGTTATTAACAGACATTAAATAAAAATATTTGTTACGAATATTCTTCAATAAACCATACATCAAATCTGTAAATGATAATAGATTAGGGAAATAATTATAAAATTTTATAGATGGAATGGTTTATAAATAGTCAATTTAATGATATCCTGGATAAGATTTGTCATGCCCTGTTGTATTTCCTGAATAACTGATTTTGAATCAGAGTTTGATGCTTTTCGAGTAATGGATTAACTTCATGAGATAGATATGTTGAACTTCTCCAACAGTTCTTGCTAGTTTGACATTATAATTCGAAGCTCTTTTTAATTTTTTTTATTTTACTTGTTCTGTTGCAGTTTATTTTGAGTGGGTGAGGAAAGATAATTTACAATACTAACATACCAAAACAGGATTAATTTATTTAAAAGTAAAAATATCTATAGGTATTACAAATGTTTTGGAAAATTTAATATTAATGAACAATTTTTAATTTCAGGTCAATGTTTTATGATGAGACCAAATTCTTAACCAAAACATGATATTAACTTGTTTTTAATAAATATTAAATTTAAAAAACAAAGAACTTGAGAAAATATGATTTTGACGGATTTAAACAGATCAACAAAAATTAATATGACAATGCTACGAATGGTAGTAAACGATTATACTCAACATATTAAATTTAACAATGTAATTATTATAATACCATATTAACTAAATTAACTACTCACACATACCTCTAAATCTCCAGATAGTATTGCAACTCTATCCAATAAATCTATCATAATTTCTTCAACGACAGACATACTTTCATTTTCTCTGCCAGGGCTCATAAAATAATCTTCAGCAGGAGTAGATTCTTCTAAATCTGAAGTTTCTACTGGTTCTTTTCCTGGAAATGACCAACTACGAACCAATTCACCATTGCTTTCTACGCTGTTCCCAGTAACCAAACCTTCACTTGAAACTGAACCACGACTATTTCTGTCTTTTATAAAACTTTCCCCATCACTTACACGAGTAAATATTGTATCTGACAAAGATGATATTTGTAAAACATCAACAGGAGCCAGTTTCGTCAAGTTATTATTCTTTGTTAATTCGTGATCTAAAGACGTAAATGAATTATTCCTTTGTACAGTTTTTGTCTTTTGTTTTGCTTTATCATCAGCTGTTACAAGCTTATCTGTAGCTTCAGCAGATTTACTTTTAGACTTATCTAATTCTGCACCATTAAACCGAATTGCTTTTGTGATTAATTCTCCATTGAATTCTTTCTGGTCTTCAAAGTAATCATCAAAGTCAGTATTTATAGAGTTACTTCTGTGAACCCCTTCTGTTGAAAAAGGATTAACAAAAACAGAAATATTTTGCAACAATGTCAAATTTTTGGAATGTACGGGATACGGATCACCAGCTTCATCAGTCAAAAATAAAGGTCTCTTTTCTGTTACATATCGATTATTCAGTTTTGTACTGTCTTGAGCCAGAGTTGTTACTGTGAATATTCTTTTAGGCTTATTATTTTTTCTGATTTCCCCTTTTCCACATTTTTCAGAAACATGATAAATCACATTTCCGTCAACAGAACTTATTGCATAGATTTTTGTGGACTTGTCGTCTGTATTAACTTGATCTGTCATGGCCGCTTCATCATGTTGTTGGATACGAACGTGAAGTACACTAACACGAGCTGTGGCTGGATCAAGCAACATCATTAATATTGGATCTAAAAGACGATGTATGTCTCCTCGAAGTAATGAATGAAGTAACCAATTTTGAGCCTCCACTTTGAGTGCACTACTTTCTGGTAACTGAAGATTGTCTAACATCTTCAACATAGATCTTTAAACAAACAAAAAAAAACAGCAAAAATTAGTTTGTTTAATACACAACTGTGTTATATCAAGAATAAAAATAAATAATATAATCTTAAATACTAAAATTAAATATTTAATGAATGAAAATGATATCCACAAATTATTCTTAAAAAAAAAAATTGTTCGTTACTGTTAAATCAGCCTATAATATTTTGGACACAGTATTTACTAACACTCATTCCATACCAAGTTTATCAAAATATCAAATGAAACAGTAAAATGACAAATTAAAACAATATTTTCCAAATATATATATAGGAATTTTTGGACTAGATAGGAGACTGACAGACTTACCTAATGGCAATAGTCCAAAACTGCAATCTCTTGGAAATAAATAAATAGACATATATAAAAAACTTATCACACTATTGAAATATTTCAATCAAAATGATTTTTGTCAATCAAAAAAGAGAAAAAGAAAAAACCTTTTTTGATTGACAAAGATCATTTTGATTGAAATATTTCAATAGTGTGATAAGTTTTTTATATGTGTCTATTTATTTATTTCCAAGAGATTGCCGTTTTGGACTATTGCAATTATGTAAATCTATCACTTCTACCTAGTTCAAAAATTCCTAAATAAGATTTAAGCTCTACTAGAAGTAGCCTAATATTCATTCCTTGGTACTGTTTACCAACGAAAAGCTTTGAATATAAATTAATAAATATATTAACTTCATATATATATATATATATATATATATATATATATATATATATATATATATATTTAGGTTAGTTTTGGTTGTTAAAGATTATTTAGATTTTTTGGACTAGGAGACTGACAGACTTACCTTGGTAAGAGTCCACTCTGTAGTCTTGAAATAGAAACACATAAAAGCACTTAACCAATGATATATTTCAACCACACAGTGGTATTTGTCAATCAAAGAGAAAACACAAAAAGAAATATGAGAGAATGAAATAAAATAAATATAAGTTGTAATCACAGATTATGTAGAAATCAGATGTCACAGATGCACAGATTAAAGATATATGTATTGTTTCCATGAGCATATGAGTTATTATAGTTTATATAAGTCTGTCAGGGGAAAAGAGATTGGAGACATCTGATGAGGCTATTAGGAAAAAAAAGTGAATGGATTTATCTGATGTGAACCCTAACCTCAACAGAAACAAACAGAACAATTAACTATCTTGACATCACATTAAATATAAATAACAATAAAATAGAAACTACAGTACACAGAAAACCTACTTCCAACAACACCACAATACACTACAAATCTAACCACCTCTGGACACACAAAATTAACACTTACAGTAACATGATAAATAAAGCAATAAAATACACACAAAATAACAAACAAAAATTAAATGAAGAATTAGATAACATTATAAAAATAGCAATAGAAAATGGATACAACAAACATCATATAAAAAACATATACAATAAATTTACAAAAAACCCTAACCTCAACCCAGCACTACAACCTAAACACAAAAATAATAAAAATAAAAAAATCTACCTAAAATATAAATATATCAATAACAAAATAGAAAAACTAACAAATATATACAACAAAGAATACTACACTCCAACACACAAACCAAACAACAAAATAATAAAATATCTTAACACAAACCACAAAACAAATACAGAAAAACATAACCTATCAGGAGTTTACAAAATTACATACAACGACTGCAATGCATTTTACATAGGGAAAGCGACCAAATCATTTAAAATAAGATTTGAAGAACATTACAGAGCATTCAAAAATAAAAATACAAAAGTATCAAATGTTGCAGCACACCTAATATCACATAAACATGAAATAACAAACTACGAAAATAACCTAACCATACTTGAAATAAATAATTACCCAATAGAATTAAACTCACTAGAAAAATACAACATTTATAAAAACACACACAACAATTTAATGAGCCTACAGACCACATATTCAGAAGACATACTATATAAAAACATCATACACGCAGATCAAGAGAAAATGCGTGTAATGTCAACAAATACCAACATCAAGGACCAAACATCTACACCAGAAAAATATCAGTGATTCGACAATGGTCAAGTGACCGAAAGATTCCTCATCACAACAAGGTAAAATTATTGCACTTCATAAAGTCAGTGCAACGGAAAAACAATGGATAACGTAAATTTTCAAGAATATATATATATATATATTACGTTATCCATTGTTTTCCGTTGCACTGACTTTATGAAGTTAATATATTACTATTGTAAGTAATTTTATCCACCATTAAGTGCAATGATTTTACCTTGAGTGATTCGACAATGGTCAAGTGACCGAAAGGCGCCTCATCACTCAAGGTAAAATCATTGCACTTAATGGTGGATAAAATTACTTACAATAGTAATATATTAACTTCATATATATATATATATATATATATATATATATATATATATATATATATATATATATTGCAGTAAAGTATAACTTAAATGAAACAACATTTTCCACTATTTTAATATTAAAATATATATATATTGATCGGAATTCGCATTTCGGACCGTACTGTTCGTTAAATTGTTAAGTCGGTGGACGCAAAAAGCAAGAGTAAGCGTACACCAGTAGGAAGTGAGGACAGGAAGTGGTGGGAGGTGTGGCTGTTGGTATATAAAGACAAACTCAAAATCTGGGTGAACAGTACCATTGAAGTTTTAAAAATGGAGTTTATCCAAAACGCGTCAACAGAGGAGAATATTGAAAAGTTAGGAATGGCAGACAAGTGTACTCAAACATATAGAAATATTCCTAACGAAAATGAAGATGAGGATATTAATAATAAATAGTTTTTTTAATAACAAGAAATATATTAAACAAATTTCTAATACTTAAATTATACATATTCAAAAGTATTGGGTGAGTAAAACTTAGACTTTGTAACATTATTTTAATCAATAAAATAATATTAATATTATTTACCAGCATTCAAAAACAAATCGGAAGTCATTTGAAAATTTAAAAAATTATAATTAAAATTTTAATATATGTAAAACATGGTTATGATATCAGATTTCTGCAAGGCATGAGATGCGCCAGAGGGATGTGGAGAAGGTTAACAGTTGCAGTGTAACTATAACTATTCCCCACTTTACCATGAGTTTTCCGAGCAAGAGGTTCAGTTCAAAAAGCATTAAATTCGAGGGAGGGGGGATCATGGAAATATGATTTATTGAAGTTTCTTTTAAATCAAAAGCAATGTTTAGTTAATTTTTTTTATATAATTTATCTAAAATGAGTTCTTGAAGTATTATTTTTATTGTAGCTTTAAATAATTTAATTAATTACATCTCACAATGCTACATCCTGGCCAATCTAAATGGGAACATGGCGGAAGGAGCAATCAGAAACGAGCAACTCTACATACGTTTTCTAGCTAAGTGATAAAATAATTTGGTACAATCTGTCACATCGAAATTCTATTTTTCAAATATCAATTTTTAGATTCATAGTACGTATGTTACATTTAATTAATGAATCAACCTTAGTAGTAGATATCTCATATCTATACCACAATTTAATGAACTGTACTATTTGGTTAACCTCATAATCAAAGAAATTTAATATTTTAAAACGAGTGTAATTAGTATATAATTTTCTTTTGTTCAATATTTGTTTGTATTGCGAACTCATAAATAATAGATTTTTGTTATTTATACTTTTCGTAAAAAGTGTATTTTTTTAAACATACCACTTATTAATCCAATTAGAACGCACATAATTTTGCAGGTTAACTAATTATTATGTAACATATAACTGCAATATTCAACATCTATCATCATAATAAATAGTGTTACTACTTACTTATAAAAAATATCAGTAACTCGCAGAGAGTTTCCCAGCCTAGCATTCACTTCCCTACCAATGTGCCACAGAGTAGTAAAAGTTCTGAATGCTGCCAATTTAGCATGGTCTCCTTCACTAGATTTAACAGATACTGCTTCTCCTATACAATCTTCTACTATATCACTCATCGGAAGAGCACTTTGGAGTTGATGGAGTAGTTCAACACTCTTTACACGCTCTAATGAGTTCGAACTACTTAACTGACCCCACAGCCAATGTGCAATTACCTATGCAATTAACAATAATCAATAATCTACTACAGTAATTCATAAAGTAAAGTTCCCTATGCTGCTAAGAAAGAATGACGTGCGAGGAGAAATGTGGTAATACTGTCTTACTTATTAACTTCCCCTCTCTCTATACCCACCACTCCTACCTCGCTACATAGCTCTGTGCCGGGCTAGCAGCCTTCGAAGTTGGAGCTCCCAATTGCTGTTACTGCCAGTTGTAAAATTCGTGTTGTAATACGCTTTTTTTAAATGCAAAAGGGATTTCACCTATTGACATTCATCGTCAGTTAATCGAAGGTTATGGAGAAAAGTGTATATCTGTTCAACATGTTCGCAAATGGTGTAGAGAATTCAGTGAATACTGCATGAAAATTCATGATGAAGAGCGGAAGGCCTTCAGTTTCAGACGGAATTGTTGATAAAGTTGAAAGAATATTGCTTGAAGGTCGGAGGATTGACATTAACAAACTTGCTTTGCATATTCCTGAGACTTCCAACACCACAATTCATAACATTTTAAGCAAAAAATTAGGTTATCACAAATGTGTGCTCGGAGAGTACCCCAAATCTTTACAGAAAACCACAAACAACAACGTGTCGAGTGTGCTTAACAGTTTTTGCAACAATGTGAAGACAACAAAGATGAATTTTTGGATTCCATTGTTACAGATGGTGAAACATTGGCATTTCACTTTACCCCGAAACCAAGCATCAGTCACGTGAATGGCGTCACTCAACTTCGCCGAAGACGAAGCAGTTTAAACAATTACAGTCTGCTGGGAAAGTCATGGCAACTGTCTTTTGGGACAGGAAGGGTCGACTTTTTGCCTCATGGAACAACAGATAACTCAGACAGATATTGCAACACATTAAGAAAACTGAGACGTGTGATCCAGAACCACTTGAAAGGAAGATTGTCCAGTGGTGTGAGGCTTATCCATGACAACGCTCAACCTCATGTCTCACATCAAACTCAAAACTGCTGACAGATTTCGGCTGGACTGTTGATCCCCCCTCCCTACAGTCCGGACTTAGCTCCAAGTGATTATCATTTATTCCCAAAATTAAAGGAACACTTGGGTTGCTTACTCTTCAGTACAGATGATGAAGTCAAGGAAGAGGTTTACTCGATTCCTCAAAGGTTTGGCTGCAGAATTCTATAACATGGGGATAGAAATGTTGAAGCATCGTTTTCAACAGTGTTTGGACAGAAACACTGATTATGTGGAAAAATAGAGTAAGTTTTAAGCTTTAAAATGATGTATTACATTAAGAACAAAAGTAAAGCTGTCTATGTTTAAAACTTACGGGAACCTTATTTTATAAATAACCCTCGTGTATTTAATTAACATCTTGAGTAACTGTGGAATACGAATTAACTAAACAAAAAAAAATTAACCAAAACAAACACGAGAGAATTAATTTATTCACTATAACACTTGATGTACAGTTCAATTATATGGTAACTATAACCTTGTAACTTGAAGATAACTATAACCTTGTAACTTGAAGATAACTATAACCTTGTAACTTGAAGATAACTATAACCTTGTAACTTGAAGATAACTATAACCCTGTAACTTGAAGATAACTATAACCTTGTAACTTGAAGATAACTATAACCTTGTAACTTGAAGATAACTATAACCTTGTAACTTGAAGATAACTATAACCTTGTAACTAGAAGGTAACTATAACCCTGTAACTTGAAGATAACTATAACCTTGTAACTTGAAGATAACTATAACCTTGTAACTAGAAGGTAACTATAACCCTGTAACTTGAAGATAACTATAACCTTGTAACTAGAAGGTAACTATAACCTTGTAACTTGAAGATAACTATAACCTTGTAACTTGAAGATAACTATAACCTTGTAACTTGAAGATAACTATAACCTTATAACTAGAAGGTAACTATAACCTTGTAACTTGAAGATAACTATAACCTTGTAACTTGAAGATAACTATAACCCTGTAACTTGAAGATAACTATAACCTTGTAACTTGAAGATAACTATAACCTTGTAACTTGAAGATAACTATAACCTTGTAACTTGAAGATAACTATAACTTTGTAACTTGAAGATAACTATAACCCTGTAACTTGAAGATAACTATAACCTTGTAACTTGAAGATAACTATAACCTTGTAACTAGAAGGTAACTATAACCTTGTAACTTGAAGATAACTATAACCTTGTAACTTGAAGATAACTATAACCTTGTAACTTGAAGATAACTATAACCTTATAACTAGAAGGTAACTATAACCTTGTAACTTGAAGATAACTATAACCTTGTAACTTGAAGATAACTATAACCTTGTAACTTGAAGATAACTATAACCTTGTAACTTGAAGATAACTATAACCTTGTAACTTGAAGATAACTATAACCTTGTAACTAGAAGGTAACTATAACCTTGTAACTTGAAGATAACTATAACCTTGTAACTTGAAGATAACTATAACCTTGTAACTTGAAGATAACTATAACCTTGTAACTAGAAGGTAACTATAACCTTGTAACTTGAAGATAACTATAACCTTGTAACTTGAAGATAACTATAACCTTGTAACTAGAAGGTAACTATAACCTTGTAACTTGAAGATAACTATAACCTTGTAACTTGAAGATAACTATAACCTTGTAACTTGAAGATAACTATAACCTTGTAACTTGAAGATAACTATAACCTTGTAACTTGAAGATAACTATAACCTTGTAACTAGAAGGTAACTATAACCTTGTAACTTGAAGATAACTATAACCTTGTAACTTGAAGATAACTATAACCTTGTAACTTGAAGATAACTATAACCTTGTAACTAGAAGGTAACTATAACCTTGTAACTTGAAGATAACTATAACCTTGTAACTTGAAGATAACTATAACCTTGTAACTAGAAGGTAACTATAACCTTGTAACTTGAAGATAACTATAACCTTGTAACTTGAAGATAACTATAACCTTGTAACTTGAAGATAACTATAACCTTGTAACTTGAAGATAACTATAACCTTGTAACTTGAAGATAACTATAACCTTGTAACTTGAAGATAACTATAACCTTGTAACTTGAAGATAACTATAACCTTGTAACTTGAAGATAACTATAACCTTGTAACTAGAAGGTAACTATAACCTTGTAACTTGAAGATAACTATAACCTTGTAACTTGAAGATAACTATAACCTTGTAACTTGAAGATAACTATAACCTTGTAACTTGAAGATAACTATAACCTTGTAACTTGAAGATAACTATAACCTTGTAACTTGAAGATAACTATAACCTTGTAACTAGAAGGTAACTATAACCTTGTAACTTGAAGATAACTATAACCTTGTAACTTGAAGATAACTATAACCTTGTAACTTGAAGATAACTATAACCTTGTAACTTGAAGATAACTATAACCTTGTAACTAGAAGATAACTATAACCTTGTAACTTGAAGATAACTATAACCTTGTAACTTGAAGATAACTATAACCTTGTAACTAGAAGGTAACTATAACCTTGTAACTTGAAGATAACTATAACCTTGTAACTTGAAGATAACTATAACCTTGTAACTTGAAGATAACTATAACCTTGTAACTTGAAGATAACTATAACCTTGTAACTTGAAGATAACTATAACCTTGTAACTTGAAGATAACTATAACCTTGTAACTTGAAGATAACTATAACCTTGTAACTAGAAGGTAACTATAACCTTGTAACTTGAAGATAACTATAACCTTGTAACTTGAAGATAACTATAACCTTGTAACTTGAAGATAACTATAACCTTGTAACTTGAAGATAACTATAACCTTGTAACTAGAAGGTAACTATAACCTTGTAACTTGAAGATAACTATAACCTTGTAACTTGAAGATAACTATAACCTTGTAACTTGAAGATAACTATAACCTTGTAACTAGAAGGTAACTATAACCTTGTAACTTGAAGATAACTATAACCTTGTAACTTGAAGATAACTATAACCTTGTAACTAGAAGGTAACTATAACCTTGTAACTTGAAGATAACTATAACCTTGTAACTTGAAGATAACTATAACCTTGTAACTTGAAGATAACTATAACCTTGTAACTTGAAGATAACTATAACCTTGTAACTTGAAGATAACTATAACCTTGTAACTTGAAGATAACTATAACCTTGTAACTTGAAGATAACTATAACCTTGTAACTAGAAGGTAACTATAACCTTGTAACTTGAAGATAACTATAACCTTGTAACTTGAAGATAACTATAACCTTGTAACTAGAATGTTCATCAAGTGTTATAGTGAATACATAACTTTACTGTAGTTAATTGGGTTTATTTTTTGTGTTCATTTAATAATGTATAATTACACATTATTATCATATAATAGACAGTACAAATAATATTTTGTAAATTATAAAGTTTGAAATAAAATTAATTTCTCAGGTTTTTTCAAAGTAACTACAGTATTATTTCAAACTTCTCATTAAATTTACTATTAGAAAACGTATTATGGGAAAACGTATTCTACATAATCACTAAACGTATAACGTGATATCTCATACTTACAAGATTTACATTATTATATTCTACTCAAAGTGTTAGATAGTGTTTGCTTGATACACACTGTCACCTTCACTGCATTCTTCATATTTGGTCACTTGTTATTTTTGTTATAATAGCAATGAGCAGCCTTTACAGAATTTGTATGTACATGTTTGACGTGAATTCTTCGAATCCAGTAGAGAATTGCTATCGCCTGAGCAAGATATCACTGTTTTCACATTAAGTGAATTCCGCTAGCTGCTGAATTTGTATATTTGTTACACTGTTGTTATAATTGTAAAACATCTGTATTCAACTTTACATCATGCCCAGACAATTGCTTTAAAATTCATCATATCAAAAGATATTTTGAATGCATAATTACATAAAAAGTATAATACTAAATTATTTTCTAAAAGCAACGACACTGATACAAAAAAAAGCTGAGATTATAAATTTTTAATTTTATGTATAATACAATTTTAAAACATTCAAACCACAAAATATTAAAAAGTAATAATCAATACACAATCTATAAAAGCTGTGTGTTGCTTCTACTTTAAGACTGAAGAACCCATGTTTTAAAAATAACTCTATAGAAGCCAAAATTAATTTCTTTTAAATTATGCTAAAATATGTTTTTCTTTCTTAATAAACAACATGCTTGTAAATTAGTTTTTGCAATCACCATTGGTTTGTTATTTTTCAAGAGTCTTTCCAACTAAACATTGACTTTTAAAAATTATCTTGCTTAAGTAGAAAACATAATAAATCGACAAAAAATCTAAAACTGAAAGACTAAAAAGATTTTGAAAATGTAAAAATGTTATTTATGAAAAAGTTAATAACATAATGAGAGTTAAAATTCTTGAGGTGGATTACAGATTTATCAAAACTGCATTACTGTTAAAATTTTTACTTTACAGATTGGTTAAAAGATCTTGATAGACAAAGTTACAAGACAAAAATGAAAAATTCTACTCTTCATTAATGCCTGATCGTAAATAAACTAAAATGAAAAGAAGCAATTGAAATATACGAGGTCTGTTCAAAAAATATGCGGACTGTTTGAATTTCGCTCCTCAAGTTAGTTTCAGGAGAATCCGCTTGGTGTCGCTAGGTTTATATAAATCAGCTGATTAAAACATGGTATTTCAGTCGCAGATATCTTCATTTGTTGACGAGTTACACGTAGTTTAGTAAATGTGTTTTTTTCGTTTGTCGGATTGTAAAATGGACAGCCTGAAGGAGCAATGAATTGCTGTGAAATTGTGTGTAAAACTAAGGAAATCTGCAACAGAAACATTTGCCATGCTTAACACGGCCTACAGCGATGTTGCCATGAAGCGTACTCCAAGTTTCAAGTAGCATGAACGTTTCAAGGGTGGTGGACAGTCGATTGATGACGATGAGCGTCCTGGACGTCCTTCAACATCAACTGACGACCTACACGTTGACAAAATCAACACCCTGTGCGCAAAAATCGACGTCTGACCATTAGGAAGCTTTCCGAAGAGTGTGGGACGAGTTGGATCTTGTTACGAGATTTTTACCGAAAAATTGAAGATGCACCGCGTCGCTGCAAAATTTGTGGCACGCCTGATGACCGACGACCAAAAAGCCAATCGCGTCTGGGTTTGTCGGGAACTGCTTGATCGTTCAAATGAAGATGAGAACTTTTTGTCAAGAATTATAACCGCCGATGAATTATGGGTGTATGGATACGACATTGAAACGAAGGTCCAATCATCCCAATGGGTAAGTCAAACGTCCCCAAGACCCAAAAAAGCTTGCCAAGTTCGGTCGAATGTCAAGGTGATACTGACAGTTTTTTTTATGATAAGGATGTTGTTCACTACGAATACCTCCCTGAAGGCTCTACAGTCAACCAGATTACCTATATTGAAGTACTGAAATGTCTGAGGGACGCCATCCGACGCAAAAGGCCAGAACTGTGAAGAAGTGATAACTGGTTTTTCTATCACGACAACGCTCCAGCTCACTCAGCACTCAGAACTCGTGAGTTTTTGGCCAAACATTCGATCACTGTTCTCCCCCCCCCCTACTCACCTGACCTTCCACCTTGTGACATTTTCTTATTCCCAAAACTCAAAAAACCTCTCAAAGGAAGAAGATTTGAAACGATTTCGGAGATTAAGGCAAATGCAACGAAGGAGCTGAACGCCATCACAAAAGAAGCATACCAGGACTGTTTTAACAAGTGGAAACACCGTTGGGATAAGTGTGTGCGTTGGGGAGGAGAGTACTTTGAAGGAGACACCAAGCGGATTCTCCTGAAACTAACTTGAGCCGCGAAATTCAAACAGTCCTCGTACTTTTTGAACATACCTCGTACATTTATGGTTGCTCTCAACATACAATATCAGCTAAATCTATAATAGGATAAACTTGTGAATATTAATATAAACATATCATCTAAATGCATCTGCCCTTAATAAAACATTCATTGATGATTCTAAATTCCTTATAAACAAGATAAATGAGTAATTTGATCAATGAATATTTGCTAATAATTATGGATAAAAACAATAGTTTTAGTACATACCTGAAATATATTGGTATGGTTCTCCATATATCTAAGATGTGCTGGTGTTAAAAGTGGTAATATTAATACAGTAGTTATACTCTGGTGTTCAGAATTAGAACTAGCAATAAGAGACTGTGCAGTACGGCAAAGGGTAACCAAGTCTAGCAAAGTAGAAATTGCAACTAACTGGAGAGATACTGCAGAATTGAGCCAACATGCACACACAATCAACACTCTTAACCACTCAGGAAGAATATCAATGCTACTGTCATTACCTGTAAGACATAGAACAGAAATAAATTTATAACAGAATCAAGTCGACATGGACTCACAATAAAAACTTTCAATCATTCACAAAGAAAATCAATGTTAGAATGTTATTACTAGCCAAGTAAGCGACATAGCAACTGGCCATCTACAGCTTTGAAAAGAACTTGAAAGCTTACGAAAAGGACAACTGCAGCTTATAAAATTTGGAATAAATTGTTTGTATAATATTTCATAAAAATCTGAAAATAAAATTTTGCCGATTTTACCTGTAAATTTTTATGAACAATAAAACTTAAAAATTTGTAATGAAGAGAAACATTTCTTAAAAAAATGAAATATAATTTTTCATACTAACTGGCAAACTAAAAAAAACTTTTTCAAACTCTTGTCAACTAACAAAATAACTGCAATTGTTTATTTTTGCTTCTTCTTAACTAATTACGGATTTAATAATTTGTGTTCAGAGTGACCTAGCAAAACTGAATTGATTCCAAAATCAGTAGTTACGATAATTGAATTTTGTAGCACTAGTTTATTAAATGAAATGGATTAACATTTGTATAATCATTGTTAGTAAAAAATAAAATTGTGTAAAATATGTAAAGAATTATATGTAAAAAAAATGAATGAAATGCTATATACCTAACACACATGCAACAAATTCTTTACATGTGTAAAATCTAAACAAATTCTTTACATTTTTACACATATCTTTTAATTAACAAAATGTAAAGGCAAACGTACAGATTTAGAGCCTAGATCTAGGTCATTGCACTCACACACTCACTGCAGTCTTTAACTCACAACTGAATCATAAAACCATGAAAAACTTCAAAATGTCTTTTACCTAGAGAAAGATGTTGACCTAAATCACTAGCTGATAACGGTCCAAACAAGTGGAAACGTATAAGAGAAATTAAAATTTTAAAAATTCTTAATTTTGAATAATTATGAAAAAATAAGTTGAAATGTTTTTTCTCAACTTAAAACCTAAAAAAAGTCATTTTTAAAAAGACACAATGTAATTTCTCAGTGACAAAGGCCGTGATTAATATGTCAAATGCCAATTTTCACAAATAAACACCATCAACATTTCATTTTGATCAGCGGACAAATTCTGAGACAACTTAAAGATATGAAAAAATCGTAAAATCGCACCAAAACAAAGTTAGAGGAATTGTAACGAAAACAGTCATTTGTTCATAAACATGAAGGGGGAGAGAGATGTGGGATGCCAGCTGTTGCAAGTCAGCAATATCAAAAGACTCACTGAGGGAACGCTAACCAAGGTGAAGTCAGTCTGAAAATAACACCAAAGAAGGAACTATTTTGGGCTTGGAATAGTTTTTGAACTGTGAGTGTTAAAGAGACAATGTGCGGCTAAATGCAAGTGGCGATGTTGAAATGTAGAATTAGTATTTTCCCGGAGTGTGTTTTAGGGGTATACCCCCTAAAACGGAACATATTAACATCGGTATTCAAAGTGCATTCTGTTTTCCAAATTATATTACGTGAATGATAAATGATAAAAATAAGTTTGAACACAAAATGAACTGTAAATAGGCATTAAGTGGTTTTGTAATGCCGAAATAAGTATCAAGAATAGTTAGATCAAGTTTAAAAGTTAAATAAAGCTTAGGAAAGCAAACTTTAAAATTCTATTAAATAAAAATTAAGCGAGAATAACAAGCGTTAAACAACAGATTCTGTCAAAATTATATAAAAATACGATCATATTAAAACCAAACTATCACGACAAAGAAGACATCCTGTGCGGCCAAACAAAAAGGGACCTACATAGAGCTAAGAGCCAAGGAGGAGAGAGGGCGAGAGGAAGATGCGAACCCCGGACCAAGGATAGATCACAACGAGGACCAAAACACTGGACCGAGGGCTGTTCGAAAGAAAGGATTCTTGTGGACGGGGACTGGCAAACAAACAAGTTAGCACTGTCTTTGGTTGTCTTTAAAATTTTTAATTTTGATTAATTAAATTTATTTTAGATTTTAAAATTTTGAAATCAATTTTAAGAAAAACAACTTATTTTTATTATATCTTTATCAATTTCAAAGTAAATTTAAATTAAATAACAAATAATCTAAAAAGACTAGAAAATTTAAATCTATCTTAAACCTTTAAAAATAACTTAAGGCGAGATTTGCAAAGTAAACATAAATTTTCAAAATGGCTTCAAATATAAATTTAATTAAATTTATACTACAATTTTAATTTAACTACAATTAAATTTTTAAAGGAAATAAGTTGAAATTTATAACAATAAGAAAATAAATTCTCAGGACATGTTTAGATTTATAAGTCTTTTAGTTTTAACAAATGTTAATATTTCATGTCTTTTTTACACAAAACTTATGTGATTTTTTACAAAGGATCTTTGCTTATGGGTAATGTTTCAATGAAAAGATATGATTAATAAAAATTATTTTATTAAATTAAAATTGAAAGTGGATAAATTTATAAAAAAGAATTTGGGTAAAAGATAAAAATTAAATTTTGAACTAAATAAATATATTCAAAGAAGATAAAAGTATATTAAATTATGATTGGAACACAAGATTAAGTAAGTGGGGAATGTTTAAAAATATTTTTCAATTCAATGTAAAGTATTAAAATGTACATTAGAGATATATATTTAAATAAATTTAAATTTTATCAAAGTAAATAGAGGATTCCATTATAATTTTAAAATAAAATGTTTGAATAATTATTGAAAATTAATGCAAGATCAATAGCACTACATAAGTAGAAAGAATGAAATTAAAACAAACTTTTGTTCAATTGCATATTTTTGGAGGTTATTGTATATATTGTTCATGATAAATCATTACATGTTGAATTATTGAGTTGTTAAAAGTATTATAGGTTAGAAAATTAGTAACGTTGAATTATTAGTCAATATTGTCAATAATTTGAGAATTTTTAAATAAAAATTTTAAATTTAGAATTTTATATATAATTAAATAATCATTAAAATTCCTGTACTAGAAAATATTTTATATAAATAAAAATCAATGGTTTTTACTAACTTACGACTAAGAGTTAAATTTATTTTTCACTAAACAAATTTCTTAAATAATTCTACAATCAGGTCATTAAGCTGTGCCATGCCTTTTAATAGAATTTTCCCCAAGATATAGTGACTCAAATGGTTTAATATCAGTAAGATAGATTTTTAAAATCAAAGCCCAGCGACTGGTTTTCTGGCAGAATTTGGCAAGCAGCGGTACAGGTTCTGGCTCACATCAGATCTGCTTGTTTCAAATTTTACCTGCGTCGACGGTCTATAGGTAAGTGTGGTTCCAGAAAAATACAACGTCCAAGAGGTAGAGTCTGCGTGCGCTGGGAACGGTAGACCATCGCAAGCTGACTAGTTAGTTATAAACATAAGAAGTATAATAAAAATGCTACTTTATTTCCCCCCCGTCATTCCAATAACCTATTAGGGTAGACTAAGAGCTTGACCTAAATGGAAGCTAATAAGTTGGTTATAGGAAACCATTAGGTCAGCAATAAAAATCCTACTTTATTTTCCCCCGTCATTCCAATAACCTATTAGGGTAGACTAAGGGCTTGACCTAAATGGAAGCTAACAAGTTGGTTATAGGAAACCGTTAGGACAGCAATAAAAATCCTACTTTATTTTCCCCCGTCATTCCAATAACCTATTAGGGTAGACTAAGAGCTTGACTTAAATGGAAGCTAACAAGTTGGTTATAGGAAACCATTAGGTCAGCAATAAAAATCCTACTTTATTTTCCCCCGTCATTCCAATAACCTATTAGGGTAGACTAAGAGCTTGACTTAAATGGAAGCTAACAAGTTGGTTATAGGAAACCATTAGGTCAGCAATAAAAATCCTACTTTATTTTCCCCCGTCATTCCAATAACCTATTAGGGTAGACTAAGAGCTTGACTTAAATGGAAGCTAACAAGTTGGTTATAGGAAACCATTAGGTCAGCAATAAAAATCCTACTTTATTTCCCCCCTGTCATTCCAATAACCTATTAGGGTAGACTAAGAGCTTGACCTAAATGGAAGCTAACAAGTTGGTTATAGGAAACCATTAGGACAGCAATAAAAATCCTACTTTATTCCCCCACCCCTGTCCCTCCAATAACCTATTAGGGTAGACTAAGAGCTTGACTTAAATGGAAGCTAACAAGTTGGTTATAGGAAACCATTAGGTCAGCAATAAAAATCCTACTTTATTTCCCCCCTGTCATTCCAATAACCTATTAGGGTAGACTAAGAGCTTGACTTAAATGGAAGCTAACAAGTTGGTTATAGGAAACCATTAGGACAGCAATAAAAATCCTACTTTATTCCCCCCCCCCCCGTCCCTCCAATAACCTAATAGGGTAGACTAAGAGCTTGACTTAAATGGAAGCTAACAAGTTGGTTATAGGAAACCATTAGGTCAGCAATAAAAATCCTACTTTATTTTCCCCCGTCATTCCAATAACCTATTAGGGTAGACTAAGGGCTTGACCTAAATGGAAGCTAACAAGTTGGTTATAGGAAACCGTTAGGACAGCAATAAAAATCCTACTTTATTTTCCCCCGTCATTCCAATAACCTATTAGGGTAGACTAAGAGCTTGACTTAAATGGAAGCTAACAAGTTGGTTATAGGAAACCATTAGGTCAGCAATAAAAATCCTACTTTATTTCCCCCCGTCATTCCAATAACCTATTAGGGTAGACTAAGAGCTTGACCTAAATGGAAGCTAACAAGTTGGTTATAGGAAACCATTAGGACAGCAATAAAAATCCTACTTTATTCCCCCACCCCTGTCCCTCCAATAACCTATTAGGGTAGACTAAGAGCTTGACCTAAATGGAAGCTAATAAGTTGGTTATAGGAAACCATTAGGTCAGCAATAAAAATCCTACTTTATTTCCCCCGTCATTCCAATAACCTATTAGGGTAGACTAAGAGCTTGACCTAAATGGAAGCTAACAAGTTGGTTATAGGAAACCATTAGGACAGCAATAAAAATCCTACTTTATTCCCCCACCCCTGTCCCTCCAATAACCTATTAGGGTAGACTAAGAGCTTGACTTAAATGGAAGCTAACAAGTTGGTTATAGGAAACCATTAGGACAGCAATAAAAATCCTACTTTATTCCCCCACCCCTGTCCCTCCAATAACCTATTAGGGTAGACTAAGAGCTTGACCTAAATGGAAGCTAATAAGTTGGTTATAGGAAACCATTAGGTCAGCAATAAAAAACCCTACTTTATTTCCCCCGTCATTCCAATAACCTATTAGGGTAGACTAAGAGCTTGACCTAAATGGAAGTTAATAAGTTGGTTATAGGAAACCATTAGGTCAGCAATAAAAATCCTACTTTATTTCCCCCCTGTCATTCCAATAACCTATTAGGGTAGACTAAGAGCTTGACCTAAATGGAAGCTAACAAGTTGGTTATAGGAAACCATTAGGTCATCAATAAAAATCCTACTTTATTTCTCCTCTGTCATTCCAATAACCTATTAGGGTAGACTAAGGGCTTGACCTAAATGGAAGCTAATAAGTTGGTTATAGGAAACCATTAGGCCAGCAATAAAAATCCTACTTTATTTCCCCCCTGTCATTCCAATAACCTATTAGGGTAGACCAAGAGCTTGACCTAAATGGAAGCTAATAAGTTGGTTATAGGAAACCATTAGGTCAGCAAAAAAAATCATACTTTATTTATCCTGTCATTTCAAAAAAGGATTTAAGTTTCTTTCATTATGGTGAAAGTATCAAAAGGCAAATACAATTGCTTAGTCATCAGAAATATATTACACATGCTTATCTCCACAAATAATTGTGGTTTGTTTTGTTTTACCTCACATACAAAAGTAAAAACACATAATAAATAAATAAGAGAAGAACACTAGTAAAATAATAAACAAAGATAAAAAGGTTCAGAGAATTCACAAAAATCATAGCAAAAATGACAAACACTCATGTAAAGAGGAAATCTAGCACTACAAACCGATAATAAACCTAAACCCCTCACCCTAGGAGCTAAGCCCAAACTGAAATTCATGTTTATCATTGCACTACGGATCTGGAGATATGCATATGCTTCTGATACTAGAACACTGATGTATCAAATCTGACACATCTACATGCAATGTGTTAAAAAACAGGTTTAAGTGAAGATCAATTAATCTGTCTGTAACTATAAATATATGAGTGTGTAGAAAGAAAACAATGCATTTATAATTCATTAAAAATAATGTTTGTAGGTATCATTATGCTATTTGTTAACAAAAGAAGAAAGTTAAAGAAGCTTATGTGGAATCGCCTGGACTGAGGGCCAACTGAATAAGTTCTGTCTGTAATCAGGCAAACAAGAAATAGCAGTCCAGGACTGGAGAGCTGACCAAGAAGGATTTAAGCACCTATAAGTGCCAATAACTCTCTACTCACTGCTCGACACATATATGCTACAGCTTCGTAGCCACAGACGGTAAGATGTATCGAGGACAACTTTGGAGATATGCTTCAAATATTGATTGATTTTGATCCTACTAATTCCCAATTTCTTCAGAAATAAATAGCAAACTTTGCCGAAAGACTCCTGGCTCTCATCTTAACAGGGAAGTAGTGACAGGAGAACTCCTTCTGATGAATAGAGGAACATAAAGATTCATACTAGTTGGCCTTGCAAAGATTTTGCTTCAGGTTATTAGACTCCCATAGGACCATCGATTCCACCATCACTACTGAACAGAGTGTCAATGAGTATGCCAAAAGATCTGGACACAAAGATGTAATTCCCAAAACAGAGGGAAACTCGTAATGTCTACTACCGGGATAAATACATATAATCCAATCTGTAGCCTTCTCTATAACAAACGAAAGAACCCTGCATGCTGCTCTCCTCCTCCCTTTCACACCTTCTCTAACAAGGACCAGACCCTTGAACCTCTTCCTCTTGAATGCACCAATGGCATAAAACACACAACCTTCCTCAAAATCACCAAAACCCTATCATAAATCCTCCTTCCTGCAGAGCCCAAGGGCAGTCAACCAATATGTGGAAGGCAGTATTAGAAGTTGCTGAGCACAAATAACACATCCTATCCGATGCAAGACTCTGTGACAAAAATTACTTGGATCTGGGAGTGTTCCTTGCAAGACATTGCATAGAATTTCAATATTTCAGGAGGCCAATCATATATGAAGGGTCTCCATTGCAACTTCAAAGATTTATACACATCCCCCCCAATAGTGTCTAATCATTCTGCAACACCAGAGATTAGAATCTCACAAGCATCCTCATTATGTTCTATACGTTTCTTCCTCAAGTGTCCACCTCTATGATTGGCTGATGACTAACCCAACCCAAACCCTGCCTATTGTTTCTAATACCAGTCATGTACCTCCTTTCAAACTCCAGCCGCCACTGCAGGGAAGAAAATCTTGCCTCAAGTCCTGTGCTACATGAACGACCACTTAATCTCTAGAGGCCACTAGAATGCTACTTCTTGTAACCAAGAACTGTCTATATACCATAGATATACGCTTGAAACCTAAACGAAGTTTTCTTCTACTTCTGTATAACATACTCATATCCACTAACCGCTGCAATCCAGCCAGATCTTCAATACTTTTGTAGCTTCTCCGCCCAAACTATCAACTAGACTAGTGTAAGAATAAACCCGAAAGGACCAGTTCAACATTGAAATGACCACATTATTATAGATCCGAACCTTTCTTGAACCCAAAGGGGAAGCTGTTTCCCTTTTACAACCCGATCGGAAGGAACAATCAATAGCTGTATATGGGTCCTGTTTCCCCTACTATTGGACGAATTTGCCAAAGAATTTAAAGAGAGGTTCCTTCCCAACCGAAAGAATTCTTGCATCCACAACCCACAGGACTATCCTTGTCCCACAAGTTCAAAGACTCTTCCTCTTTAGACTTACACCTAACCAGATTTTATCAACTTAAAACAATTAATTGAAAATCTTTTTTAAAACATGTTGAACACGTTGTTAACATGTTTAATTTACATTTAATATCAAAATTTCGTTTAACCATGTTTTTAATTTTATAGTCATACATTTATTAAAATTGATTTAATGGACCATTATACAGTGTTTACCAAAAAGAATGACCCGATTTTAACTTGTAATAATATTAAAACAAATGTCACTAGGTAACCGAAACACCGTCTGTAATTGGCATGATTTAGAGTTTCAGAAAAAATCCGCTGTATGTTGCTACGAGCGCTGACGTAGATCGTGCAGCCAGTCTCGCTCAATATGGCGTCCGCACAACAGAAGGCGTTATTGTGTTATTGAATTTAGTCGTACTTAATCAGTGGTCACAGTTGAGCGGGCGTTTCATATTCGATTTCGTGCTAAACCACCATCACCAAAGAACATTCGACAGTGGTATAAACAGTTTGAAGAAACCGGGTGCCTCTGTAAAGGGAAAAGTCCTGGTCGGTCACACGTTCCTGAACAAACAGTAGAACAAATCGGACGAGCATTTGAGCGGAGCCCCCGTAAATCTACGCATCGTGCTAGCCGAGAACTTGCGTTACCATGCATGACAGTGTGGCGTGTGTTACGGCGTCGTTTAGCCTTCAAACCATACTGATTATAACTGGTACAAGCTCTTCGAGCTAGTGACTAAGTGAAGCGCGTGGACTTTAGCAATGCTATTCTACAGGACATGGAAGATGACACTTTTATACCACGGTTGATATTCAGCGGTGAGGCAACATTCCATATTAGCGGTAAGATTCACCGTCATAATGTGCGTATATGGGGGCTCGAAAATCCTCATGAAACAATTGAACGCAAACGTGATTCACCAAAAGTAAATGTTTTTTGTGCTGTTTCGCAAAGCAAGGTTTATGGACCCTACTTTTTTGAGGAACAAACTGTAACAGGACAATCATATCTTGCAATGTTACAGAGCTGGTTATTCCCACAACTTATTGACTTTGACAATTTCATCTATCAGCAAGATGGAGCACCGCCGCACTGGCAAAACAACGTGCGCAGTTTCCTCAATGCCAACTTGCCTCAACGTTGGATAGGGCGTACAGGACCGCGAGACCAGGCTTTACACTCGTGGCCTCCTAGGTCCCCTGACATAACATCATGCGATTTTTTCCTGTGGGGATATGTTAAACAACGTGTTTACATTCCTCCCTTACCTTGAGACATTGATGAACTAAAAGCCAGATTATCAGCTGCTGTAGCTTCAGTGACAGAAGACACCTTACACTCAGTTTGGGATAAATTCAGCTATCGGCTAGATGTCGTCCGTGCAGCCAATGGAGGACATATTGAACATTTATGATGGATACTTATAAACTTATGTCTTTTGTGAGCAATTTAGTATGAAATTTGTTGGTGTTAAGCCCTTCTTCCTAATAAATAATCTATTTAAAATCGGTTCATTCTTTTTGGTACACACTGTATTTTGTTTACTTGTCTTAGATGCATGAAAATAAGTAATAGTGTATCCCCCATGTTTATATTTATAAATTATAATATATTTATGTAAAATAAAATATAAATTCTTATTAGCATTATTAAAGAAGTATAAGGTTACAAATTGTTAGGTAAAGGCAAAATAAAATAGGTCATACCATTTCCTCATTAAACAATAAAAGGTTAATTAATCATTGTTTTCAAAACATACTTAAATGATTTTTAAGGTTTATAACATTTGTTTTTCCTTTCTTATAAACTGAGCTCTTAAGGAGGCTCCACACCAAAAGATATATTCCAAAGTTTGCTCAAAATTTGAAGCATTTTCAATTTATAATACATAAGAGTAAATCATATTTTTTTAGATTAAGCACATATACAGTTGAACAATTAAAGTTGGCATTTTTATTTTCTGTTACTGACAATGACTATAATTCACACCTGTTACAAATTCATTCAAATCTATAAAAATATTTGTTCCATGTTCATAAAATACACATTCTTTTCTTTAAATATCTTTCACAATTTTAATATCTCCTCTAAATACTATTAGAGTATTTTGAGAGATAATATTATTTTGCTATTGTTCACAAAAATACTTATTTTCAAAATCTAAATTGTATGTCAAATAATCTTATAATGTACAAGATATTTCTTTGTTTCGGTAATGTTTTAAATTATTTGTACAGATATATAGACTTTATGTTTTAAATTTGTTTCCAATTCTAAAATAAAATACTGCCTTATTGCAATAGTTGTATATTAAATGAATTTTTGCAATTACAGTTTTTGAATCCAACTAGTAATTCTTAAAAGTTTAAAGTTCTTCGAAAATAAAGAATTTTCTTGTTCATATTTTCTATTAAATATACAGTTGAACCAAAAAAATGTTTTAGGTTATATTTACCACAAGTATCTGAATCTAAAACATTTGAAGATGATGGAACTTGGAAAAATGTCTGAAGTGTGGAAAGGTCTACCAAAAGCCGAGAACCAATTTTCATTGCTTCAGTCCACTCTAATCCAGCATTTCCACTACTTTTTCTTCTTTTATACCATTGGTGACCATTGAAATACGCCATTTCTTGAGTATTATCCAAACTTTTACTTTCATCTAGTACTGCACGTAAAAGAAGTTCCAATTGCTTTGCTCTTTCTTCAGAATTAGCCTGCACAGACCTTATTCGAAGTTGTTCAAGCAAAACTGATATGCTCTTTGTTTCACCTACTTTTAACCTTGTCCCATATACAAACGTAACGTAAAACCTGAAAAAAAAATAAATAATGTTTAAGTGAATGATTTAAACTTTTAAAAGTTTTACAGTAATATAATTTGTTTATAGAAATAATACACTTTATTCAAAATATACGAGGTGTATCAAAAAATACAGTGAATGAATTTTTATAGTGCAAATGCTGACGCTACATCCATATGATGTAATTTGCCTAGTAGTGTAATCTATTAAAACTGGCAGCGACAAGTTTTAACATGCTGGAGCTTGTCAGTAGACTCCCAGAACCGCTAGAATGAGTCATGTTTATTGTGTCTGTCGTGCATCATGGATTTTGAACAACACATCAACATTAAGTTTTGTGTCAAGTTGCAAAAGGATGCCAAAGAAGTTGACGATAATGTGATAACTCTGAAGACTAGTACTGAAGTACAAGTGGTATGACCGACTTAAAAGCGGAAATGAGTCAGTTGAAGACGAGCAGTGTTCGGGATGTCCATTAAATTCAATAACCGTCTACAATGTGCAAAAAGTAGGAACAAGAGTTTGTTCAAACAGGCGAATAAGTATTCAAAACGACAAATGAAGAAAGAAACCAGAAAAATGGGCAAATGGTTTTCCTCTTTATCACGACAATGTCGCATTTTACACCTAGCTTCCAATTCACAGATTTTTGGTCAAAAAAACATGTTCCTGTCTCTCCACAACCGCCATCTGTACCACCCAATTTAGCACCATGAGACTTCTGGCGCTTCCCAAAAACCAAAACTGTGCTTAAAGGAAAACATTTTAACACCATTCCTGACATTGAGAGGGCCCTGACCGAGCGCCTATATGCCCTTCTAAATAAAGCCTTCTAGAAATGTTTCCCGTCATGGATTCAACGTTAGGATAAGTGGATTGCCAGCCAAGGACCGTACTTTGAAGGAGATTAAATCGAATTTAATATACATTACTTACTTTTTTAAATAAAAATATATTTACCATATTGTTTATCTCACCTCGTACGTGAAACAAATTTTAAAAACTTAAAAAATCAATTTCAATAAATAACAGACCGATAATAAGAATATATACCCACTACAGCTTCGTGTCTTGTGTCGCAGTTTAGTTTGTATACCCCTGGTACTTGTAGTTTATCTTTGTTATTAGTGTCGTGTTATATTTTGTATTGTAGCTTGTTATTAGTTTTGTATGCTATTTTGTATACTGTTTTTCGAAATTTGCAGGCTATTTTGTTTGATGTTCTGTTTATGTATGGTATTGTGATGTATTTGTTTTCCCTGTCTGTAGTGTAAATTTTAGTGATTTTTTGTATATTGTTCCATAGTTTGTCTATTATTGTGGTGTTGTTAGAACAACAATTCTACCAACAACAAAGATAAACTACAAGCACCAGGCTTATACAAATTAAACGGCACAAAGTGCAACAAATTCTACATTGGTCACAAACAGGTTCTAGCTTCAAACAAAGAGTCGAGGAACACAAACAGAACACCAACTCCGCCTTCTGCAATCACATAAAAGAAACAGGACACAAATACACAGACATTTACCATAGCCTAGGAATCCTACACATCAATAGAACCTCATCTCAACACACTAGAACCATATGAAATTTACAGACCCACAAAAACACAAAGTATAAACATATTAAACGAACAAACCCAATACAAATCACACATTCACTTTGATACTATCGAAAACCTGCCTTTAAAACCGTCACCAAAAACGTTCTGTCTTAGTAAGTTTTTACAAATTTACAAAATTTAAAGTTCGGATAGTCATAAACTAAAGTAAAAATGATTAATTAAGTTTCACCGAACATAATGGACTACAAATTTCAAATTTATCAACCCTCGAAGTGCTAACAGCTCGGTTCGAGCCGTTTGGGTCCCCTTCTGAAGTGCTGACGGCTGTTAGCTGTACGCAGTAATCGCTGCCGAACAAAAACCTGTGTTCCAATTCAGTAATATTTTATATTAGAATAAAGGAAAAGTTTTTTTTATTTATAATCTACCTGGGAAAACTTGTTGGATGATGCAATAGGCCTAATTGAAAGGCTAGTGAGTCAGTAGTCTGTTTACAAGAGTCGTAGAGTGTAGTGCCTGTTGGCACCAGTTCAGTGTTGTTTATTACGATTTATTTTTAGTTTTAGTTATGATATAAGTGGTTTAATTTATGGTATAAGTATTTTTGTTTATTATATTTGTTTGTTGTGTGATTCATGATAAATAATTACTGAGCTAAGTCATTCAAGTCAAATCAAAAAGTGTTTGTTTGATTCATCAGATAATAATTTTGATAGAAACATTTCTAATATTGACACAGACTTACCACCTAGAAATAGTGAGCCTATCAAATATTTTTTTAATTTTCTTCACTAAGTAAATATGGTCTTTGATGACAAGAGAAACGAACTTGTATGCCTAAGAAAAAATTGCCAAACAGAGGAATTTAGTTAATTTATCTCGATTTAGTAGGTTACAGAAATGGAGTGATGTTCTAAAACTGAAATGAAACGCTACATTGCTCTTGTCATAAATATATGTCTAAGCTACAAAAATAACTATAAACATTACTAGTCATCACGAAAGTCCCAAAAAATTGTTTTTCCTCTGATACAATGACACTAAACAGATTTCAGTCTATTCGATCTAATTTCCATCTGAGCTCGCAACAACCTAATCCAAAGGGTGAACCTGGCCATGACCCATGGTATAAGATTCTGCAGGTCTATGATTATATGGACTGTTCCTAAACAAAACATTTCCCTCGTTAAGTAAATGGTGGGAATAAAGAATAGATGTGCTTACATTCAATATATGCCAAACAAATTCCACACACGTTTCGGCATAAAAGATTTTGAAGTCTGTGACAGCAGTACTAGCTGTGTACTGCATTCAGAATTGTACAGTGACAAAGGATTTTTAGGAGACAACACAAATGAAGTCCCATTTACTCAGAAGACAGTCATATATCTAATGAATCTTTGCAACGTACTAAACAAAGGTAATCATCTATACACTAACAACTGTTATACTTAAAGTGCCAGTTGCGCAAGAACTAATTACAAAACACACTTTCATGACAGAGACCATAAATAAAAGGTCTAAAGAGATATCAAAAAGTCTTGTTAGTAAAACCTTACAACCTCTTCAGACCATTTACTACAGGAAAAACAAAATTCTTCTTGTAGGATTCAAACAGAAAAAGACATGCAAGCCAGTTTACCTACTACCCACAGCTTTCCCAGCTGATGAGAAAATTATCCTCAGCAAGAAAAGTGGAATTGATGTTCTGAACCAGCTCTAATAAATGAGTATAATTTATCCATGGGAGGTGTTAATGTAAAGGATAAATCTATTTACCATTCTACATTCACCCGAACAGCCAAAAAATACTGGAAGAAGATTTCTGACAATTTTTTAGATATGGCTTTACTGAATCTGTTCATCTTCTATAAAAACAATACAGACAATCCTTTTGATAGGCTTAATTTTATGATAGAAATCGCTGGTTGAAGACGAAACAGTTGATGACCCTGGACCTCATCCAGGACCCACAAGCAATACACAGCATAACTTGATGCGTCGCCCTGGAGTGAGTCTGTGTCTTTGTGTAGTTTGTTTACTGAAAGGAAACAAATCCAAAGTAGGTTCTGGTGCCCAGGGTATAATTCTGGTGTCCACCCTGATTGTTGTAAGGACTTAGAACATTTATGGAGACCTAAAGAGCGAGACATCAAAAAGCGTGCAGCAGAATCGGATTCCGATTAGGCATTGACATGTACATAGGCATTATATGTAAATATGTATGATTTTGATTTTTATGTTATATTTGTAAACCTAAGTGATAATAATTGCCAAGAAAGACAAGTTTGCCTGCTCACAAGTTATCTTACAAACCAAGTTAGGAAATAAATAATGTGAAATTTTTTATGACTTTTCTTGGTTACGGTGGTGCGAATTATGATGAAAACACTATTTTGAATATAAGCTACTTTTGTTATATGTTACTATATTCAGGAATAAATTGTGCATCTTTTGTAAATTTTGGATTTCAAATATTTTACAATGGTGATTCTAAAATTAACTGGAAAGGAAGAAACATTTACAAGTAAAATTTGTGTTTTCTATTTATCGTCAGCTTTTTATGCTTGAATATAACTTGGTGAGTTTCTGTTTTACATAATTTTATTCTATTGGTTATTGTGTACACTTTGATATAATATGTTATATTTCAGAGGTATTTTGTATTTTCTATTTAATTAAATATAAAATCCTGCTCCTCGCCAATAAAACATCTAGCACTACAGAGTGTTATTACCAGCACTTGGAGGGTTGAATACCGAGTGACACAAAAAATTACATTTTATATATAACCTCAACAATTTGCACATACCTCGTGGCTAAAATTCACAATACATTTAATAAATTGAATAACAGAAATACTGAAAATATTGTTATATTTTTGCATTATTACGAGAGAGAAACGAAAAAAAATAAGAAAATGTCTATAAAATCTTTTATTTCCAATTTTACAAAATATCAATTACATCTTCCCTTTAGAAATACTTTCCATTCAATAAATATTTATTAATTATTTTTCCATTTCAAGATTAGTTTTGGAAATAGGACAGTTATTCTAAATGTATGGTGTTCAGTTCCTTAATCATTTTTTACGTCATGGTAGGAAATTACTTCCCCTTCAGCTCTGATTTCATTCTGGGAAACCAAACAGTAGCACAGAGATCTGGTGAGTAGGGCTAGTGAGATATCCACCTTTAACAAGAAAGTATTGCATGCCATATCAAATAGACGAGGCATATTGTTAAAAGGGATTTTAAACCCACTCCTTCACATATTAAAGTGCTTCCATATCAAAAACTTCTCAACACATAAAAATACATGTATTTGTTACTGTTTTACCATGGAAAAAATTTTGAATTCACAATTCCACTAGATTAAAAAACCAGGTCGACTTTGTCTTGATGATAGATTTCACTTCACTTGCAACTTCACTACACTCCCCCCTCCCGCTCCTAGTAGTATTGATTATATGAAAAAGGGCAGAAAAATTTCAAGGGCCTTGGAGTAACACAAACTCTAAATCCAGACCTAGTAATAGTAGCTCTCATCATCAATAAATATTACACAAAAATGTGGCTTATTCTTTACTGATTTTCCTAGAAACAATCATTCAATTTGACTTTTGTTTGTCAGAAAGAATGTGAAACATAAACTTTGCAACTACATGCTTCATGATTAAATCTTTATTCTGAATTATTTGACTAATATTCTAATAAATTCTAGTCCAGATGGGATATTTATCAATTGCAATTAAAAACTTTTACGTGAACAATTTGTGAAATTTTGTAAAATTCTTGTCAGTCTTTCCATCAAACAAGCCAGGAACTTTACCCAACATTTGGGATGATGTTGGTATTTCTAGCATAAATTCTGAAAAATCTGTTTTTGTCATTGAAAATATTTAAAAAATTAAATGTATGATCCACATCACTATGTTTTTTTTTAATCCGTTACTAAATACAAAATTTAAAAGGATTTTCAAGTGATTATAAAAGTTGCTTACCTTTCATACTGTCTAAGACATTGTTCCAAAACATTCTGATTCTCTCCCTCACATTTTCCTAACCTATTAATTTCTTTACTTTGACTAGAATCTTGACCCGACGTCTCTGAATTAACACTATTACCATCAACATTCGATGTGTTCAGTGTACTTTGTGACCTTTCAGCTTTCCCAGGCATTGATCTTGAACTACCTTTAACTGATGAAATCTCGGACTGTTCTGCGATTGCCGATACAGAACCAGTATCTAGTAACTGATTGTGTGCAACAATTGCTGGCTGCACACGAGTTAATATTTTAGCACAAAGTTGTAATGTTTTTGCAGTCTGTATAGGAGATAACGTATCACAATGATCAGTCAGCAAAGTAACTATATGAAGGAATAAACTAGGTAAGTGTTCACTAGGAGTGTCACTGTAAGTCTCAACAGATACTGTATCCAATAAAAACTCAGTCAACGCACATACCTGAAAAATGAGAAAATTTAATTAACACAACTATGAAAGGTGTTTTGATGATTTAATTTCAAAGCTAGGCTAGAAACCTGTTATAGTAGATTCTATTATTAATTTAATGTAATCATGTAAAAGCACCACACATTTTTAATTAATGTAATTGTATAAAAAGGTCAATTCCTTTATAAAAAAAATATTTTGTAAGATTTATTTCAAAGGGGAAAAGCAATGGAAAGATAAAAGAAAATTAATACAGTAAAAGTAAACAAAATATGCAAAATTCATTTAAAGAACTAAGCATTATCTTATAATTTGTTTATAGCACATTATTGTTATAACATTTCACCAAGAAATGAATTATTATGATTAACGTTGAAGAATAAAATAATTAATGAACATTTATACATATGTTTACTTAGATTCAATATACTTTTAATAATTTTCTATTTTTCTATATATTCTTATTATATGTTATGAACTAAAAAGTTCTGACAGATGGAGGTCCTCCGAAACACGTCAACGGGGAGTGTGACGATGCTTGGGAATGGCAGGTAATTATGATTCTAAATAAGATTAGATTCAATATTGTGAGCTTAAATTCTTTTATTGTTAATTAATATAATTTTAAAATTAATAAAATAACCAATGATCTTATTTTAGAAGATATATTTTCCCAAGTTTGTATACAAGATGTACATGTTGATAAGAAAAACTACATGGTGCTTGCATGTCTTACCAGTAACACCGATTTTAAATGGCTCATTTACTAACTTGCAACAAATGTCCCAACTATTACATCGGCCAAACCGGCAGGTCATTCTATACATGCTTCGATGAACACATTACCCAAACAAAACAAACAAACCCTAAATCCAGCTACGCAAAACACCTAAAAAACACCCAACACACACATACCGACATACACACTAATTTAAATGTTCTACACACATTAAAACAGAGTAAAAAACTAACAACCTTAGAAAAATATGAAATCTACAAACACTATACAACAGACAGGGAAAATGTATTAAACGATAACACACACTTTGAAGCCAATAGCCTTTTCCAGTACATGACACAAGACGCCGACACGTCACTCCACTCCACTGTCATAAATCTATCCCCGTCATACCGTTTGTAAACAACCAAAATTCCGCCAGTAGAGTAGCTTCGTAAAAGGAACGATCATTTTGAAATGTGTCAGCAAGTAAGCAATTACGTATTCACTTAGTTAAATAGTTTAAAATTAGTTTAGTCATTTACTATATACCAGTAAATATTAAATTTTTAGTAGTTTTGAGTTGAAACTCATCAGCACTCCATCATTCTAATATATTCTTGACATCATTTTGCTTGACTAGTGAGAACTATACATCATAGAGTGTTGTACTGACAACAAGAGTGTTGTACTGATAAAAATATTAGTAAAGTTTTTTAGTTTTAATATTTTCTTTCCCAAGAATATTTCAGAATATTATTATAACTTGCAATTGTACCTGGGTTATACATGTTTCTGAATAATGTTTACTCCTTTCTTCACTTGGCAAAAAATTACTACTGTTGTTATCTCTACTTACTGATATTTCCTATCAAACATGCTTTGCACTTGGTCAAACATTTTTCAATACTCTGAATCACCGTCAAGATGGTTTGCTCGGGTGTGTCGTGTTATTGTGAATCTATAAAGTTCTGGTATTCTGTGACATGTTGTTATTCTGAGAGTAGTATTTTATTATGTGTTTGAATATATCATTCAATTGTGAATATGTCAATAGTTTAGTAGTTTGTGGTTGGTTTTTGTGGTGTTTGTATATTTCAAAAATTTTTGATGACTTTAGTTTACTATTTATTTATTTTACTTTATTTTATTTTTTTTATGAAGTGTAGAATTTCTAGGTTTGTGTCAATGCTGGTGTAAGGGTGCAATGCGTATTATATGAAATTTGATTTGAGTTGTTTTTTATGTATTTTGTGAGTTTCTTGTGTTGTGTATTGAAGTTCCTTCCTGTTTGTTTTATACAGTAGCTTCGGCAGTCGTTCCATGTGATTTTGTACTTTCCTACACAGCCGTGTTTAATCTGAAGCGTTTTCATGTTGTGTAGGTGTTTTTTGGTTGTGTTGGAAGTTTTGAGACCGACTTTGTATTTAAGTTTTTTGAAGGATATGTTTTTGTCATCTGTTGTTGTGAGGGATGTCAAGATATATTTTGTTTCTTTTGTATATTGTGTAGCGCAATCGTAGTTCATTGTTGTTATTTTTAGTAGTGTTTATTATTTTATGTGTGTATTTTTTGCATATATTATTGCCTATCAGTGTGTTTGTATCTGTTTCTTTGGGCAATGTATTTTATCTTCTTGAGTGTATCTGTTCTGTCCTTGTTGTTCATGGGTATGTTAAGACATACTGAAGTATATAAAATCACAGCAATGACAGAGACTAAGCAATCTTCTACATAGGACAAACAAGAAGAAATACATAAAAGACATCAAAAACACAACCCAAATAAAATTTTTCCAAACATATACAAGATACACGACACATATACAAGATACACTAAACACATATACAAGATACACTAGACACATATACAAGATACACTAGACACATATACAAACATCAACTCAAACCTAAAAATTCTACACTTCATCAAAACAAGCAATAAATTAAACAAAAAATTTTGAAATATACAAACTCTATAAAAATTTAACATAATACTCCTAATGAATCAATCGCAATGTTCAACACATACTAAACAATAAAACACTTTCACATTTATTCAAACACATAATAAAAAAATTACTTTCAGAATAACACATCAAAGAATAACAAAATACCACAGACAAAAGTAGCACACCGCCCCTGAGCATGTAGTCATGTCTGTGACTCACAGCATTGAACAATACACTGACCAAGTGTGAGACACATCTGCTGAGAATGTGACAAGTGACAAGTGGTTTTCCCCAAGTGAATTGAGAAATAAATAGAACATTATTATTCTTACATGCAATTTCAAGCAAAGTGACATTTTAAAATGTTTGCTCAGACAGCAGATGAAAACCTTCTTCAATTCCTTCAGTAAATATCTGATTTGTAGAGCAGATTTTCTTGTAATCCATGGAACAATATTGCAAGTAGTAGTGGATTCAAAAAATTGATAACCAAGTGATGCAATATTATTTGAAGAACATTATGATGATGAATCAACATTTTGTAAACAGATAGATCAAACCAATATATGAACGATTAAAGAAAAGATATATAGCTTAATTATGTAGTGGTTTTCTACACCGAACAATAATAACAGATGATGATCTATTCTACATTTTTTATTTTAAGACTGCTATATAAAAAAAAATTTACATCATTTTCTTATTTTCATACAATAGATAACTACTAATATTCAAAATTAAGCTATTAACTTATTTAAACAGGTATCATATTGATGACTATAAATCTATAGCAGAACCAAAGAATAAATTACTTTAAAAAACAGCAATATGTATCACCAAAATTAAATATCTAAATCAAAAAAACCCCTGTTGTTTTTAACAGACATAACTTATAACTACAGATTATACTACACACAAAAATATATTTAGTTATCAATACTAAATAATAATGGTCTGAAGTATATCATATGATAACATTAACTACTTCAATTCAGGAAAAACTTACTTCCACTAATGAAGGATCTCCACTACCAACCCTTCTGACAGTAACATCCTCTGTTGGTAGATTAACTAAAGGTCTAGAACAAGCATTGGACACAAGCTGTCCTGTATACTGCCACATGTACCTTGGCTCTAAAGAACCAAATAACACATTTGCTGATTTAAACAATTCACTACTGTTAGATTTAGATGTTGAACCATTACCATTGGAACACAAATATATCAATCTGGAAAATATTTCAAAAATAATTAGCCAACTATATATTATTAATAAAATATAAATTCCTAATGACAGGAAAGTATATATACCTACCTGAAAACTTCAAAAAGAATATCGTCTAAAATGACAGGCCCTATTTCAGCTTTATCTAACAAAGAAACCAGCAATCGATATGGTCGTAAATCATGAGGTGTTTGTCCTGTAGCTTCATCCAAAGTAATCTGAATTGCCTATTAAAAGAAGAAATACTTATGAAGAAAATATAAAGTATGAATGAATCTTACTGTGACTTCTAAGGATTTACTTAATTTAAAATATAATTGGCACTAAGAAAAATCTATTCTTAATTCTGTTCCTTAACACTTTCAGCATGGCTAGCGTTCCGGCAGGCTCTGGGTTCCCTTACGAGGTATAGAGAGCGTGCCTGTGCGCTCCTAGCCTATATTCTTAGATACGGCGAGCTCACCGGCACACTCACTCCCAGGCTAATTGAAACTTATCTACTGCCAATACACGTTTGTATAAAGGTTTGATTTTTACATCAATGCTTCAGAAGAGTTTGAAGAATCCAATACACGTTTGTATAAAGGTTTGATTTTTACATCAATGCTTCAGAAGAGTTTGAAGAATATTGTGCCCGAGTCATTTTTAAATCCGACATTCCCAATTTAACTTTTGATTCTTCAACTGTAACAATGTTTCAGGGAGTTTTATGAACAGATTTAATTTGCGTTAACTTTTATATTTTAATGTTTTTTTTTGTTTTAACCATTTAACGCGGCAAAATATCCGGTAAAAATAACAATCGTAAAAATTAACTAAGCTTTCTGAACTAAAGCAAAAATAAACGATAACTGTCCTATTAGAGTGAATGAACCAACTCGCGGTGGGGACAGACTATTGTAAATATGTGTCATTGCAAAATGCTTGGACGCCCGAAAACCTAATGTGTCAACATAAGATTGTAGTAAACAAATGTCAGCTTATCTCGGCAATAAATAGTCTCGGACGTGACATATGTATTATCTATGTCTCCATTTACATTACGATCTCCGAAACACTTGGCACAAATAGAAATAAACATTCCGAGTTAAACGTTGAGTGCTTATTTTAGTATGTAAAATATTTTAGTAGTAGGGTTTTTAGTTTTGTATATAAATTTTCTTTTTTCTCTGTCTTTTTTATTGTGTTTTCTTATTTGTCATACAGTAATTTATCATTTGTATTTCTTTCTTTAAATTGTGACTTGTTAAATAAAACAATATTTTAGAGTCTAATACACTGTTCTGATGTCACCAATAAACATGTATATGTTAGAAATAAAATTATTGAGATGGAAACAACGGGCTCGATAATTAGATGCTACGACAAGCTATGTAACCCGCGTGGCGTTCCACTGCCGTCAGAGCTGGAAGTTAAGGAAAAACAGTCAGTAGTTGGATGAGATCACCAATATCGCCACCGTGTTGAAAGTGTTAACTCATTCAATGAGTTTGGCTCCACAGTGGAGTCACCAGTAACATATGCAAGATACCAAAGGCTCCAAGATGTAAAATTCATTTATATATTATAACATGTAGTTAATATCATACAAACTCCTTGATAGGCTATTTTGTTACAGTTTGGTTAGCTTTTTACAGCAAATGTTTGTTTTTTGGTAGCTGTCACAAGTCAAATGTAGGCATGGAAATAATGCTAGCCTTAAACTGCTAACTCCCAGTATATTCAGTTTAATTTTTCTAAATACAATATTGACTTAAAATAAGGTATTATATTGATAAGTTATTACAATATAGAAATAAGATATTATTTAATAAATATGTTGGATTTTTACCATTTCCTTGCAATAAGCGGTACAAACAATTTTTGCCTTAATTAATAAACATATCATTATTATTATGCCTCGTATTAATTTCTTTTAGTTGCGTAATCAATTTTGGCAAAAAAATTATACTAGAGATGCTAAAGGTAATCACAATTACGGATAAAAAATCAAAAACTTTTGCTCACACCCCAAAAATTACCAATTTTAAGTGTAAATGTTCAATGCATTTTTCTCTGCTTTGTGCATTTTAACATGGAATAGTTGTTATATAAGTGTTTTTCATCCTTATGGGTGATTCTGCAACTTACTATCTCAAAAAAAAGATGTGTGAGATAGTTTAATTTTTAAAATTTGTGAAACATGTTATTGGTGCTTTGATAAAAATTAATTTTTTTCAAAAATTTGTAATTTTTGTGGCGCCACCAACAATTTTAATTATTTTACAAGGCATTTTTTTAATTTGTAATTTTTGGGGTGCGAGCGGGGGGGTTTTATTTTTTTTTAATTGTGATGCCCTGATCCTCGTGGGTATATTTTTTTCCCAATATCTACTACGGGTCTAAAGGAAATAAATTACTTTTTTACAATTATTTAACCCACTCTTCCAAATACAAAGAAGTTCATTACAACACATTAGTGGCAAAGATATTATATAGATGTCAGTGTCTCTTTGTGATTCTCATCGTTGTTTGCTCAAGCCATCAATAACTTCAAGTTTATCAACACAGTTATTGTCGAGTTTATTTTATGACGTCTCCCGTACAAGAATTAAGGTTAGTTAAAGTTCATATAAATGTGTTATAAAGTTATTTAAATTTACTGATCTGTGAAAGTAATCAAAATAAAATGGTAGTTTACTAATTACTGATTGGAACTGTAAAAACTAGTTCTGTGTAAGATAGAATCCAAAAAAGTTTCTTTGTTTAAATAATGCATATATTATGGAAATCCTGCCTGGTTAGGGCCTATGTAAGGAATTAGTAGCTTGAATTATAAGACCAGGGAAAAGTCTGTAGCTTAACAAAGTATCAGGCAATTTGTAAGTCAGATAGCAACTGCTGGTTCAAACTGAAAATAACACAGTTATTTAAAACTTTAAACTCACCCAAAAGTTACATTTTGTTCATAGAAATGTTGAAATTTGTAGAAAACTATGAGTGAAAGCTTACAGTTATAGAATGATAACGATGGATCCTGAGAAGTCACTGAAAACCAAGCATAAAATGTTAGTAAAGTTGATAATGCTTGATTTTTCATTGTTCTTTAAGCCTTGTAACATTGGTCTAAAAACAACAAAGGTGGGTTTTAATGTCACAGTAATTGACATTGAAACAAAAGCAATTCAAAAGTAGTTTAGGTAAATAAAAGCAATTTAAAAGTAGTTTAGGTAAATGAAAACAATTTAATGAAAAAGTACAAAACTGCGGTTATTCTAGGCTGCTACTGTTTATTCCAAACACTCTTGACACTCTCAAATCCAGTTAACACTGAAAGGAAAAAAATTATGTTCTTTACCATAGAGCAACATGTTTGAATATAGTGAGTGTATCTAAAGCACTGCCAATAGAGTGTTCTCAAACATGTAATGTGCGTAAACAAGATGGTGATGAATAACCAATCTCAGGAGTGACGATACAAGCCGCATAAAGAGAAATAGAGAGGAGCTAAAAGAGAAAGGCAGAAGTTTAGAATGTTGTACACAGTTTGGCAGAAATTTTGAGCGTGAAAATGTACTGTGAGAATAAGATTGACATAAGTAGCAGCAGTTAATAATGCTGTGCAGTGCAAAAATCCCTAAATTGAAAGATAACTGTATATTTAACAAAATAATACCCTTATATTCCCCTATTAATAGAATATCTATAGTTACAACTATGTTACCAAACACTTGAATATATTTTTATTCTTGTCCATATTTCTAAGAGACAGTTAGTCCCACAGCTGCCAACAAACAATCTTTAAGAGTAGGTTCCATTACAACTTTTACAGGAAAAAAGATCAAACATTATGGAAACTTATGTCGCTCAACTATTGTTAACCTAATGCTACGACAATACTTATTACACTTTGATATTATTTGCGAGCAGACTTTTGTTAACTAAATATTGTTAAATTGTTAACTTATACTTGGAGGAAACGTTTTTGTCTTGCAAGTCTTATAAGTAATTAACAAGCAGCTCGTCACAAACGGCAACAAGTTTTCGGCTATGACAATATAACTTTATATCGATAAAAGTACAACAGACTGATTGTTTTGCTGATTCCATTTTTATGTAGAGTAAAATGACACTTATCAAAACTGTGCATAGAAATGACAAAGTAATAAATTATTTTATAATACCTGAACTAATAATTCTCTTGAATATACTTCGAAATAGTGATTTGGAGCCAAGGACTCTGAGCTTCTGCTCTTTTTAACTAACGGATGTTCTGAAGAAAGTAATGATAAGTTTACTTCTGACCCTAACAGCCATGCATAAAGCCTCCTGTAAAATAATTACAATTAACTAATTATAAGAAAAAAACTTGAGAATCGAAAATTTTAGGTATTGGCCAACCCTAATGATTGGGTTTAATTGTTAAAAGCTTTACTTTCACTTTAAAAATAGGTCTTCTCTATACCAAATCCAGGCCAATAAATATATAATATTTTTTAGAAAATGGCTCCTAAATAGGAGTTCACATTTGTATCAACAACTACTTAACCTTAAAACCCAAGATATTATTGTTACGAGCTTAATTATGTTCATATTTTTTATAGATAAGTCTTGTGTCAGGTGTAGAAACCTCCACTAAAGACTCATTACTTTTGCTGTTTCTAAATCTTTCCTGGTTTTCCAACATTAAACAAATTATTTTAGATGTATTCAAACATTTTTTTTAAATATATCTAAAAACGTTCTCGTAACTTTTGTTACATACATATATACAGAAGGTCAAAATGATCAATACTTCCTATTCAGGTATGAATAAAATTCAGGTAATAAATTATAACTCTGTGGTCAGTATAACTAGATGATATCACATGGAAAACATAATAATGACTTTTTAACAAACATCTCTACATACAATACAATAGTAGAACAGGTTAATTATTCTACTTATCCAGGGAATTATCCTCAAATTAATAACTTCGTATATAATAAATTACACAAACACCATTCATCACCAGAGTATCAGGAAAATAAGCTAGGTTAGATATGAAACTTAAATTTTTAAAAGATATCAAATTTCCTTTTCTATCAAATAATTTTATATTCAATTTTTCCACTCTTCGTAATTGAAATTCTCGCTGTCATTTTATTCAATTTACCCCAATATTTACTATTTTACTTTAATTATTAGACGATATTGAAACACAAAAAATAAATACTAATGTAAAAGCCTGTTTAAAAGAAAACTTTTAAATAAAACACTCTGACCTTTAGAGAAATGTCTTTACATTATTGAATTCATTTAACATACTTCAAAAGGTGTTTGAAAATTGAAGGAGTATATTTCAGAATTGTATTTAAATAATGTAACACTTACCTATTAAGTGACATATCTCTCCTTAAGATAGTAACAAGAGATGCAGTTACTAATCTTATCATATCAGATCGCACAAGTTGACTGTTATGCATAGGAAAACCTATTAGTAACAAGTCTAATGCACTGCGCTGAACTAACACACTAGTGTCATAAATACAAGCACAAAGTCCAGCAACCTGAAAAGCATTTTAAAAAAATAAATAAGGCCAAAAAAAATTTGTTTTCCTTATTCTATCTAAGAAATAACGTAAAATTATCCAACAACATTCAATTTTACCAAAATTAAAAATGCTTTGACTGGATTACAAATAATACATGATTAATAGTTAAAGCCTGAACTATATTCCAAATAATCCATATTTTAGATTTACTGAGTAACAATAAAGTTTTTGTTTCTTTTTTTTATAAATATAATATAAACTAAATGTAATTATAAATGTTACCATATTTATGTATGTTAAATATAAACTTATCTATAGTAGCTGTGATTTTTTACAGGGATGGGCCAATTCCTAAAACTTTTGATCCCGATTTCAATTCTAAAAGTTTTCATTTGATTCTTGATTCTTAAGTAGATTCTCAATTCCTTAAAGTCATATAGGCCTACATGATATTCTCTAATAACAATTTAGTTAACATCTTGATCATATGGTGAAGTCGTTCGAAAGTTCTGCTTTAATGTAATAGGCTACACAAAACCTTCAACCTTGATTTATCAATAGGAATTTCTGAAAGCATGACAAACATATCGGGTAAAAGTAACAAATAAGCGGACTAGAAATGCTTCTGATCATCTTTATTGTTGCATTATAAATAATAATAATATTTTCATTATCTCAAATTGGCATTTGCTTTAATCATTTATTTCATTCAACGCAACTAATACCTAAATAAGTAGTTGATACTACGTATTTTTCCAATAAATTACACAGCACCTGTATTTTAACAGTTATAAAAACAAGAAACAGAATCGGGACTTTAAACAATGGAGAATCGAGTTTCAATGATTCCTCGATACCATTAGAATCGATGACTTGGAATTGAGAATCTGATTGGCCTATTTCTAATTTTTTATGTTAAAAGAGGGCACCTATTCCAGAATGTATCCATTTGTCAACTCTGACAATTTCAAAACTGTCCTAGATGATAGAGGGTACATTTACCGAAATGGCTATCCTTATATAACATCGAAAACAGGTGCAAATAAGCACATTATTACATAATTTTATAAATGGTAACATATAGACGTGTTTACTAGATGAAAGTAAAGATAGGAACAAACAATGTAAATGAAATATCGTCCTCTTCAAATAAATTGTATATGTTAAATATCTTTAAACTTGAATTTAAGTAATTGGTATATATTTTAAATATGAAATATTTAAATATTTTAAATAATTGTGGACTAATAAACAAAATGTTTCATCAAAAAAAAAAAAAAATGAAAATTTTAATAAATCATTTTGACTGTGATTTAAAAGTTTTAGTATTAAATCCATGTGAATTCTAAACAATAAATTATAAAAAAACATATTTGATAAGACGTTTAAAGTACATTCTGTATTATTATAATATAAATCCTTCAACCTTAATCCTCATGACAATTACTTTGAATTATGCTATTTAATTCCTTTTACACCTAAAAAAAATGTAAAACTCCATCTACATTCCAAAAGTAATAAATATTTAACTTTTAATTTATGTAAATGATGAGTAAATCATTTAAAGTTATAAAATAAAATTATTTAATTAAATTTTTAATTATCAATATTTTGGAAGATAAAACATAAATATATTGTAATGATAACTTAATAAAATTGCTTTTTATGACATGTGCATATTTTATTATATATTTAAGATTTATTATTATTATTATTATTATTATTATTAATTTATTATTGACTGTTAAATGAACATTATCTAAGTAATAAAACCTTTTAGCATGATTACATATAACAAAATGAACCGTACCATAATCTGATTGTGTTCATTATTACTTTTTACTCATACTTTAGTCAGTTTAAAACAAAACTCTTTCATAATTGCTTGACTGATTATTTATGCAAAAGAAGTTATATTTTACGTGTGAAAGAAAAAAATGGAGCAAATCTATGCCTCCATTCCTAGACTATCATTTTTATTCAGGGGTATCTTATGCTACCAAATCTTTATCAGTTTCTATACTGCTAAGGAAGTTGTCACCATCATTATTGTACATGTCAAAAACTGAAGTTTTTTATCTACGTGCTTTTTATTGGGTTTCACTCAATTCTGAAATCTCAATTTTTAACCACTGAAAGAGCATACATTATAAACTTATAGTTTTCATGATTTTTTTTCATTTACTTTCAAACAAACTTGTTCATCTCTAACCGAAGATGGATGTCCACTTTGATCGTTATCATGAACATTTTTATGCCTATTATTAAACTCCCTCACCCCACAACACATTTTGTACACAGATCTTGCAGATCTGTTGATGAATTTGATCTGGTTTAACAGATCTATAGTCATTCAATTAACTATTTTTAATACTTTTTAAATTCTCAATATTTATTTAGTGTTGGGGTCGATAAAATACAAAACATTTAGTCATACTTAATCAAAGTGTGGCAACAATATATTTTTTACATTATTTTTCAAGTTTCAATAACAAATATTATTTAATCACTTTGACAAAAGTTTATAACTATTCAAACTTTAAATTTTGTAAATTTGTGAAATCTTACTGAGACAGAACGTTTTCTATCGCTATGTAGCGATCTTCATCACTGTCTTCCTGTAAATTTGTCAAAACTTACTCAGACAGAACATTTTCGATCACTATGTGGTGATTTTCGTCAGTGTCTTCCTGTAAATTTAAAGTTCGGATAGTCATAAACTATTGTTAAAGTGAATAATTAAGATTCACCAAACGTAATGGACTACAAAATTCAAGGACAAATATTATATTTTAGAAGGAGGCTAATTTTATAATAATATGGTAAGCTTAAAAAATCCAAAAAAATTTTCAAATCCAATACTTCGAATATATATTTAATGCAAATTTATATTTAAAAATATAAAACAAAATGCGTATAATAACCATAGTATCAATATTGGTGCCCATTATATGCAGTTGGTCTTCAGTTGACAGCCTTTTGTCATAGTGTGCTAGAACGAATGATATCGCTGGAAGTCTAACAGCTGCATTGGAAGCCAAGCAATCCCATAGACAACCATAGTAAACACTTGGAGTGACACCTTCACAAACCTTCTCCAACAAAGAGTTTGTTCTAAAATTTAAGAAACTTATTTAATATTTTTTTTTAATATTCAAACTTATCAAACATATAATACTAACGTTGTGTGTGTGTCATACACACACATTATAAACAGGGAGTTTTAAGCACAGTTTAAAACAAAAAACTGTGAAAATTAACTATTTCAGTTTTTAGCATGCTAGTAATGGTTTGTAGCCAATTATGCCCAAAAAAGTTTAAAATTAAGATTTTATGTTAAAGCAATGGCTTGCTTGCAAGTAGTTTTGAGTCTGTACAAACAAGCAAATTTGATTAGAATGTACAGGTGGTCTGTACAAACCATTGCTAGTATGGTAAAGTAAAAAGTAATATCGAATAAGATCAATTTATAATAAATAAACTATGCCAAAATACAAGCATTATCTACATTAATATAAAGGGTATATTACTAGGGACGTCTCATAAGTTAGTTACACTATTTTCTTAAATCTATGTGATAGGCGGAAAACGTTTGATAGTCATGGAAAATTTGCCTCTGGGTGTAGTAGCAGCATTGTAAAATTCCTATGCTCATGCGTCGATCGAGCGGAGTCAGGCTCCAGCCATTAGGGAGATTACACTTGTTTTTCCTGCCAATTGAGAAGTTCATGGTGGTATTCGTTTTTTCTACGTCAATAAATAAAAATGCGGGTGAAATTCACTGCGAGTTATATAGTGTTTATGGTGAAAACATTATCCCAAGGCCAATGGCTTCTTGTTGGCACCAGTCATTCATTGAAAGTAGGACAACATTACATAAGGAATAAGGAAATGCCCTCCCATCCCCTTTCTGCGCTTCAACTGTTGTCAAAGAAGTCAGACGGGCCATTAACACAGATCAATACCTATTGCTTGATGAAATCCTTTTTCAACTGTCTCAGATTGTGGAAATTAGCTGTGCTGCCCTTCTGACAATCTGTGTCTATCAACACTGACAAAAACACTTCTAACCCTTCTGACAATCTGTGTCTATCAAAACTGACAAAAAGTTTTTTTTGTTTCACAACAACGATAGCCCACATGCTGCTCATCAGACTCGAGTTGTACTTGAGGAGTTTCGATGGGATGTTTTCGGACATCCGCCTTACTCCCCTGATCTCGCCCTAAGTTACTTCCATTTTTTCCGCAACTGAAGCAACATCTTGGAGGAAGATACTTCGTAAATGAGGGTGGATTGAAAAATCTTTTACCACGGTACCAAAAATGTATTGAAAATAAAGGGGATTATGTAGAAAATGTAAGCGATATGGGTTTTTTAATGTACTTTCAAAATATATGTTGTTTGAATAAAAAAAATTTAAATTTTCTAATAAGAAAAAAGGTAGTGTAACTTATTTTTGAGATAACTCACGTTATTAATAATACAATAGAACTTAGAAAATTCAAAGGTAAAGGTTATAGTGAAAATATTCTAATTAAAAACAAATTGAATTATGAAAGTTGGAAAATTAGGAAATTTGGTCAAAGCAGTGGTTATTTATTTTTTTTTTTTTTTTTTGTGCCATTTTGGCTATTTTTAGGTATTGTGTTACTAGTCCATGTTATTTTATAAAACCAAACACACGCCCATTAAACACTCTTTCAATAAGCAATAAAGTTTGATATGGTAGATTTATAAGTTATAATTTCTATTGGAATCAAAAGTTAAAGGTTATTGCAGTCAATATCACCAAGAAAATTACACGAATCCATAGATTACACAATCCATAGATATACAGTAAGTTATGGATAGATATGTAAGGTAGAAAATTATAGTTTAACAAAATGTTTTGTAATGTCCAATTGTCTTGCAGAATTAATTCTTATAAAATTTACAAACGCCTCAAGTACATTTAGGAACTGAAAAATAATGTGACTAATATTGGCTTGTCCTTTGGTGTACTGCCGAGACTCGTGCAAATGATGAAGAGCCTCTGACTTGTAGGGATTGAGGACTTCAACTTTCCCTTGATCTTCTTCAAAATTCAGCACCTTTTTTGTTTTTCACTTCTGTTAAAATGTTGTGATCAGAAAGTTCTACACACACTTCTACTTGCATGTCTATATTAAAGTATTCTTCAAAGGTGATGTCCATATTAGGACATATTAGGTGATGTCCATATTGGCTTCCTATTTGAAAGATACAGGGGGGAACACTTCCCTTAAAAGAAGCACACTACTGTACCATTAAACTAGTGTCTGAATAGAGCGTTGATCGATAGCACTGTCAATCCCTTAGTCAACACCGTTTGTGCAGATTTTCCATCAACGCTTAAGCCCCAAACACTGTGACCTTGAACCAAATGAAGAGAATACTTGAAAGGCAGTCACTAGAGCCCAAATCCTCACAAAAAACTTTGAATTAAAGAAGTTGAACTTTGAATCATCCATAATTATTTTATATTGGTAGCATATAAAGTTCAAGAGACCAAACCAAAACCTCCAATTATCGGCAATTTCGAATTAAAAACGCTCCAATTATTCACCATCTACTGTTTAGAATAATAAAAAATAAAATTAGAACAAAAATATATAAAATTATAAAAAGTAATTCAAAAAATATCTAGTTAAAAAACATAAATCCCTGTAATTAAAGTGTTACCGAAGTGCTTTTAATGTATTCCTTGGCAGGTGAAAGTGCATAGCTCAAAGTCATTGTGGAAAGTCGAACAATATTTCATTTTAAAAAGAATGAACTGTAAATTATGGAACAATAGATAAAACTTTAATTAAAACAGTAATTTAGAACAATAAATAAAACTTTAATTAAAACAGTTATATAAAAAATATAAAGAAAATCTGAATTTCTATAAGTTTCCCAGTCTAAAACAAATGATGTGATATAGAGTTATGAAAAGTTTGGTTCAAAATTAATTTTCACAACTGACCTATTAAGGAGATAACATTTACAGACATTGTAATTGGTCCTCAAAATAAAAATGTTGCAGCTCACTTTGGATATCTATAAAACTCCAATCTAAGAACACATCGAAGCGTCTCAAATAAATTTCTCTTGGCATAAGGCTGTTTCATCAAATCTGTACAAAAAGTTTCAAATGCAAGCTAGGTTGGATATCATGAAGGATCTTTTTAGATTATCCATCGATTTTCTTCAGCCAGAATTACCAGAACAGCTTCTATTTATATAATAATGTAAATCATAACTATCGCTAAACAAAGTAATGTAAAAATTTGTTTTTTTTATATATGAGGTCTGTTCAAAAAAAACGCGGACTGTTTGAATTTTGCGGCTCTAGTTAGTTTCAGGAGAATCCGCTTGGTGTCGCTAGGTTCGTATAAATCAGCTGATTATAACGCGGTATTTCAGTCGCAGATATCTTCATTTGTTGATGAGTTACACGCAGTTTAGTAAAGAGTGTTTTTTTTCGTTTGTCGGATTTTTAAATGGACAGCCTGAAGGAGCAACGAATTACTGTGAAATTTTGTGAAACACTAGGAAAATCTGCAACAGAAACATTTGCCATGCTTAACACGGCCTACGGCGATGTTGCCATGAAGCGTACTGCATGTTTCAAGTGGCATGAACGTTTCAAAGGTAGTCGACAGTCGATTGATGACGATGAGCGTCCTGTACGTCCTTCAACGTCAACTGACGACTCACACGTTGACAAAATCAACACCCTGGTGCGCGAAAATCGACGTCTGAACCATTAGGGAGCTTTCCGAAGAGTGTGGGATATCAGTTGGATCTTGTTACGAGATTTTTACCGAAAAATTGAAGATGCAAGGCGTCTTTGCGAAATTTGTGCCACACCTGATGACCGACGACCAAAAAGCAAATTTTCCGGGTTTGTCGGGAATGCTTGATCGTTCAAATGAAGATGAGAACTTTTTTTCAAGAATTATAACCGGTGATGAATCATGTGTGTATGGTTACGACATTGAAACGAAGATCCAATCATCCCAATGGGTGAGTCAAACGTCCCCCAAGACCTAAAAAATCTCGCCAAGTTCGGGCTAATGTCAAGGTGATGCTGACAGTTTTTTTTTTTTTTATGCTAAGGGTGTTGTTCACTACAAGTACCTCCCTGAAAGCTCTACAGTCAACCAGATTACCTACATTGAAGTACTGAAACGTCTGAGGGACGCCGTCCAACGCAAAAGGCCAGAACTATGGAGAAGTGATAACTGGTTTTTCCATCACAACAACGCTCCAGCTCACTTAGCACTCAGAACTCGTGAGTTTTTGGCCAAACACTCGATCACTGTTCTTTCCCACCCCCTCCCCCTACTCACCTGACATCGCTCCTTGTGACTTTTTCTTATTCCCAAAACTCAAAAAATCAATTCATTGCTCCTTCAGGCTGTCCATTTTACAATCCGACAAACGAAAAAAAACCTCTTTACTAAACTGTGTGTAACTCATCAACAAATGAAGATATCTGCAACTGAAATACCGCGTTTTAATTAGCTGATTTATACGAACCTAGGGACACCAAGCGGATTCTCCTGAAACTAACTGGAGCCGCAAAATTCAAACACTCAGCGTATTTTTTGAACATACCTTGTATAACTGAATACAATACTTTTTATTACAGCACACAAAAATCTTTGTTTTCCTGAATTAAAAATTTACATCTTCACTAGTTTTAACCTAGCAAGGAATAAAAAATAAGGTGTTTTATGTATTTATTTCTATCTATTTTATTTCTGAATAAAAAAAAAAAACAATTGTTTAAGGATCCTGAAAGTGTACACTTTTCTAAGTTTCAAGTAGCAATAATCTATCTTTAATGCAAATTTTGAATATATTTCCTAAAGTTATTGTATATTAACAAATTATGAAACTTTTACTTTACTATCTAAATTTAAAATATTAAATGTTTATTTTGTTTTTTTATCTAGGTATTTCATTAACATATTTCTATTTTCTTTATTTAGTCCAAATCTATTTTGTTAGCACACAATTAAAATCAATATTTTATTGACCTGTCAAAATGGTCAGATCCTTCTTCTAGACCTGGCAAAACACCACTCAAAAAACCACTGAGTCCAGGTCCTAGTCGTTCACCTAAAGGTACAAAATGCGTCTCGTACACTGTCAGTAATGATGGGCGTACATTCATCGCAGCATGGCCCAATAATGGAAACAGACCTGTGAAAATATTTTTTTATCAATAGTTGAGTAAAGTAAACAGTAAATAATTTTTTTCTAATTATCCGGAGAATTAGTTACATACATTCTCTTTTTGTAAATTTCTGCATAAAAAAACTTTTTCAATATCAGCTCTTTACTGTCAATGTTAAATGCAAAAATGTAATGTTGGCAAAATAAATGTTCAGAAAATATTTAATATGAATTTTAGGGAAAAAACGTTTACCAATTTTTATCATAAAACAACTAAATTTTTGTAACTTTAAAAATAATATTAATTAATTCTATTTTTACGTGAGCTACTAGTTTTTAACTAAAAACAATTGTAAATATGCTGCACTTGCATATAATAGCACTTACGTTTATAATTGTTGAGGACTGTCATTTCAGGAGGTTCGTCATATTGACAACTCAGACCGTAACTCACGATCAAAGATACGGTCTGAGTTGACATTGGGAAACCTCTTCTGAAAAGGCCATCCTCAACAAATATATAAAAGTAAGTGCTACTATAGGCAAGAGAGACATATATATTTACAAGTGTTTTTGGACAAATAATATTTAAAAAGTTTTTTTGAAAAACTCTGGTTCATATATAACTGTGAATAATTATTCGATACTATTTAGAACCACTGACGTTTTCACATTAATTTCATGGTATTTAGGAGAGCAGATTCCATATACTACTTTTAATACGAAATATTTTCAAACTGTTGGGGAAATTAAAAAATCTTATGCATTAAGCATAAAACCACACTTTAAGGAAACAAATAGTGATGCCAAATCACAAATTCCACTAACATTACAAAACTGCCACAGTGGTTTAAAATTTGAATTACAGGAGATAAAACATAGACTTCAACATACGATCTACTACAACATTTTAATACTATGTAATTTTAAGTAATTAGATGTGAAATAATTTTGTTAAACAAACCTAGTTTTATTTTAAGCAAAAAAATAATGAAACGAAATTAAGTGAAAATAAAGCACTTTCAAATAACTTTACAAAACAAATTTTGGTTTTTATAATGGAAGCTAACTAAAAGCATAACACACGATCAAATAACGGGAGAAATAGGGAAAAATTATTAAAAACGCATTTTTAAAAATATTCTTGAAGTTAGTGTTGCATTTTCCCAAAACTGGCTGTTAATGGATCAATGAAATTTTTATCCAAATTTTTCAAAATCCACCTATAAATATTTGGCATCTAAACTAAACAGTTTTCTAATTTTAAACAAATGTTATCCCAGAAGGAACTAATGTTTTACAAAAATTTAGAGTATTGGTAAATATACTTATTCTATTTAAGAACCCCAAAGAAAGAAGCTACCTATTATTTAAGGCTACTCAGCAATAGGTAGCAAATTAATGAAGCTCCTTCTTCGATAATTAAAAACCACAAAGTATCAATCTTTTGATAACCATAACATAGAAACAATACAAATTTACACAAACATCAACCACAACATAAAGAAAATCTCTAGTTCAAAAAAAGGGTCACACACACTTTCCAAAAAAGGAAATCTCAATACACTATAGTTATATGAAGTTATTTACAAAACTTACCAAAGGACAAAAATAAATTATAACCAAACCTGATAAAAATCAAATACTTTTTTTAAAGCATTATAGACTGCCTGCTTTTAAAACTGGTGTTGATTAGCTCAACAACTCTTTCCTAGACCAAACAGTCAACCTACACACAGACTTAAGATCATTTAGTGTGACCAAAATCATTATGTTTCAGTACATTTATCATAAATGTACTTAAATTGTAAAACCTGAAATTTTGTGTTGTACATCTTGAGGTTTTTTAATTTACTACTATTGGTATCACTTAGCAAACAACCACTAAAGAGTAGCAGTAAGTAGAGGTTTTTTAATTTACTACTATTGGCATCACTTAGCAAACAACCACTAAAGAGTATCAGTAAGTAGAGGTTTTTTAATTTACTACTATTGGTATCACTTAGCAAACAACTACTAAAGAGTATCAGTAAGTAGAGGTTTTTTAATTTACTACTATTGGTATCACTTAGCAAACAACCACTAAAGAGTATCAGTAAGTAGAGGTTTTTTAATTTACTACTATTGGCATCACTTAGTAAACAACCACTAAAGAGTATCAGTAAGTAGAGGTTTTTGCCAAGAGATACCAATAGCAATAAACTGTAAGTTCAGCAAGTTGTTGATTTATTAAATCCAAACATACAACTTTAAAACTTCTTTATATTAAAAATAATCGTATAAAAAAAATTGTCTTTACTGAAGCACATGAAAAAATAGACAAGGAAGCTGCCCTATCGCTATGGATAGTTAATTCTTGCAGCAAACAGAGCCTCTATCCTAGATGTATAATAAATAAACAACAGTAACCCTTGGTACAAATATTTAAATATCCTCGATGTACATTTCGCTAACACTGTTAGCATCATTGTTAGCGAAATGTACATCGAGGTTATTTGAATATTTGTAGCAAGAGTTATTGCTTATTTATTACCCTTACACTACTGTGTTCTGTATAGATTTTGTATATATATCATGTTATTCATAGTTTAATCCCTTAGTACAGGCAAGATAACAAGTTTTGCCAGTCATTTAATTTTTACATTTATAAATTAATAATAATAGTACTATCTCTTCTACCCTAAATTGCCTAAATTTCAGGTCACTACACATCATTTGACTTCCAAATAGCTCATGTCTGCTCTCTTATTGACATTTTAAATAGCCTCTTTCATGAATTTTCGTAGTGCCTTTTTATTTCTTTCAAGCTGCTAATTCCAAGAAAACTTAGATAAAGGTCATTTTTTTTATCTTGCAAGTGAATAATAAATCATTTTTTTTTAAATTTTAATATACAACATTTTTTAACAGACTAAGAAGTATAAAATAATTTTCATGGCCTTTCTACAACTTTGAGGGAGAATTGTTAGTGGCTTGTATATTTGTAATACATGGAGAGAAAAACTTGAGGTGCAGACAATTAATGATATTTAAGGAGGAGTAAATGAATTAAATAACAGTGAATTGAAAATGGTATTCACTGTAATGTAATTCATTTACTCCTCCTTAAATATCATTAATTATCTGCGCCCCACATTTTTCTCTTCAGGTATTACAAATATATACATAGCCACTAACACTCCCTCAAAATTGTAGAAGAGATATGAAAGATTATTTTATTCTTTTTTTGTCCGTTTTAAAAAAAAGGAATATTAAAAAAAAAATTTTATTTAACTTATTATTTTCTGTTTTTTAGTTTATGTCCAGGTGAAAAATTCTAATCGGTTTTGTAATAAAATTTCATACAACAGCTGATTTTACGTTATAGTTTTTATTGTAGAACAGCTGTTTCACTACGCATTACTTTTGTATATCGTCAGGTTAAAGTGTTATTATTCTATATTTTTCATCAGTTGATAAATATGTTAATTTATACTTTAATTAACATAATACAATTATTTAATTGAATATAAACGCATGTGAAATTCTCTAGCTCCTGAACCAAATCTAATTTGTTTAAGCAAATAATGTTTAAACAAACTTAAAGTGAGTGAATTTTGTAGAACAGCTGCATGTTGTTTTAATACGTATATTGTTTAAGCAAATGTAGAGACAAGAAACAGAGTGAATATTTGATTATCATCTAATTTTGACCTGTTTAAAATCTCAGGTGTCTCGCTATTTGGGAAATTAGTTTAAACTCTATTGCAAAATTCCACTGGAACAGACAGATATCATAGAAATCAAACTAATAAAAACATTTTAAAATATAATTCTCAAACTTGAACACAAAACAAGACTTTGAAAATAGTTAATAATATGAGATCACATGAAGATTTCTCATGTGATTACTTTGATTTTCAATCATGCATGGAAGAAATTAAAGTTGATTCTGAATATTAAAATTAAATTCATAAAGAAAATATTACCTTGAGAAAAACTTTATAAACAAATTTCATCCATCAAAAACAAATATATAGAAACAACAAAGCTAATGAATACTGAAAATCCTAAACTATAGATAGGAACAGGTGTCAAAATCAACACCAATGATTTTAGGAAGCCGTAATTAATATGATGACCTTCCTTTAACTCAGGCAGAATACTAAAAAATAATATGAATGAATAATTTGAAGTTTTATCTTTTTAATATTGTAATTAGTGTTTTTATATGATGATTTTCATTTAAAAACTGAAAGTTAAATTGAAAAGTAGATTTTATTTTAGAATTTCTATAATTAAAATTATTTAATCTTATAAATTTAAAATTCCCAACTATTTATTCCCGGTAAATTCTACTTCTGTTTACTCACAATGGTTCTCCTTTTTATTTATTTGAATTTAATTTTATCTCTTTCTTTTAGTATAAAAATATTTTAAATATACTGTAAGTCCTTAATTCAATTTTATTCATGTTAGCACAGAAGTAGATCTCTACTTGCACCTGTTTCAAGATGGGGTATTTTCCTCTGTTAGCTACCCAACTTTCGAATTTCGAAATTAAAATTATTTCTACAAATACAAAAACTTTACAAAAATTATTAATATTTTTTTGAAACAACAGAGTGTTTTGGGGAGGGGGGATTATGCACATGCACTTCCATGATTAAATATATAAGCTACTGCAATAACTTATGTTGAATTAACAGTGTGCTTGAACAGTGATATTTTTTACATTTAAAGTAATTGGCAATTACAGTAATTACTATTTACACATACATACATATTTGAGCATGTAATGTAACAATTTATTTCTGCATACTTATTGCTTGACATTTCTGTTATAGAGAACATTATTTACAATATTGCTTTTGCAATAATTATGTTGTTATTACGTATAGCAACATTATTTGAAAGTTCACAGGAAAAATCCATCAGTTATATATTTATAGAATTGTTAATATTCTTATGATAAAAGTTAAGACATACCAGCACTGTAAATAAATAGTTCGTGACTCAGTCGGTTGGTTCCCATACATTTGAAGATGATGTCGTATGTTTCTAACGCTTTCAGATGGACACCAGATGGTAGAGCAGGGTGCATACATTGTGCTAGCCGTTTACTAATCTTTATTCGCCTAGGTATAACTGGGAACTTAGTATGACTCAACAAAACCTGCAACACAACAACAATTTGCATTTTGAACGATTTTATAGTCTGTTACTTATATACTATTGGCTTATATCAACTATTTGTTGCTGAAGCCGAATATTTTATTTAATAATTTTATTTTTATTGTCCAGCACTATTTAACGAGGGTATTTATATTTATAGAAAACACACTTTATAATTTTCTATAATAAAGCGTCACATTTATATACCTACTGCTGTATCTAAATTTAAAATAAGGAAATGCATGGTAATTTACTGTTTGAAAACTTTTTGAATGCAAGACTGAAACTATTTATAATTTAATACACTTTTACAAAAGTTACCCAAGTCTATCTTCTACAATTATTATATAATTTCTTCTAACACATAATTCAACTTTTGGTAGTTACAAGAAAGTTTTATTTCAAGATAATTTTTTTTATAATTTTTAAGTTTTTATAATTGATTTTAATTAAAATTGTAGGTTTTGCAAACTCAATTGGCTTGATGTATTTAAACTCGCTGATAAATAAGTTGTTGTAAGTATAATGTGTATACAAATATTTTTTTTTAATATTATACTTCGTTTTTTTTAACATTCATTCTCCAGGTAGAAGTTTGATGTAAATTATATTTTTTTTTGTAATAAAAGTCACTTATTTGATAATTATAAAAATATTACAAACTGAGCAACATATTGAAGAAACCAACAATACCAAAAGATTAAGTGATTTGACCAAATTATTTCTGAACAGTGGATGCGCAAAATAAAAACAATTTCTAGGATATTCTTTCAAAAAAACGTTTTTGCTCAAAATAAGACTTTATATTTAAATAAGTGTAAACAAATCATTCAATATATGCATAAAAATTTTAAAATTATAAAAGATTATTTGTTTTCATTGTCTTCTATTTTTAAACTATAAACCAAAATAAATTAAACAGGCTATAAAATTGGGTAACCAATTCAAAATATAATTTCAACATATACTGATAAGGTTAATTGCTACAATCTAAAAAAGTTCAGAAAATAGCTCATATAAAATTCCTCAATTCTAAGGTCAAATAGAATGTCACACCCATTACTTTATAGGCTTTCCTTATTTAATGTCATCTTTGCACACAATCAACCAATCAAGTAACTTTTTACACCTCAATTTTTAACTGATCTGAAATAAAATATTTGTAGGAAGTTAAAATAAAGTTATTGTAAGCAAATTTTTAGTCATAGTAAGGCCTAATAATATCAGCAAATTTAACCACAAATCAGTCAAACATATTTCAGTACCATGTTGTTAGAATTTAAAGCTACTATAAATATATTTCTTGTATAGCAGGTTATTACAAAAATTAACATTTTCCAGTATTAAAAAAAGTATATAATTTCATAGAAGTATAAAGTGTTAGATAGAATAATTAATTATATATAGATGAACAATACTTTTTTTTAAGTTAAAATATCTCATAATAGATGTTTCGGTTTTTCTCTTCTCATAATTTTGGCTGCATTTACTAGATTAAAATTACAAGTAAATTATTAGAAAATTACTAAATTAAAATATCTTTAAATGCACTAGTGTTTAATAAAAAATTTAACTATATGATGGATTTTATTGTCTATGACTATAAAAAACGTTTTATATTTGAATTTAACAGTTGTTCAACTTATAATTAAAAAGTTTTAAAATTTACTCATTCTAAGTTCAGCAAACCACTAATTTTTAACTTAAAGAATAAATTTTTATCTTTATAAACCATCGAATTTGATATTGGAAAATTTTTATAATTGATGCATTTTTTAAACTAAATTTTAAAAACCTGCTTCTTTAAACCCTTTATAAACATAACGAATTCAGCCTGTACTTTTTTAATTTAAATTTACACATGATCTTCATAATCATGAAATATTCACTTCCTTATATTTTGGAATTAACATTTTAATAGGTATAAATTGGTATTTAACACGTTTTGCACTCAATAAAATGACGCATAGAAAAAACATCTTTTCATAATTATAAATACTTACTTCCTTAAACCTAGCATTACAAAAATTATAGTATTTTCTCTGCACAGACTATTCCAAGTTTATAAGGACAAATTGTTATATATATATATATATATATATATATATATATATATATATATATATATATATATATATATATATATATATATATATATATATATATATTAAAACACAATAAGTGTTTTATATATAAAAATAATATACAATAAATATTATTTATTTCAAGTATGGTTATAATAACCCAATAGAACTAAACTCACTAGAAAAATACCACATTTATAAAAACATACACAACAATTTAATAAATCTACAAACAACATATACAGAAGACATACTATTCAAAAACATTATACACAAGACTAAAGAGGAAACGAGTATGATGTCAACAATTACCAACACAACGGACCGAACATCCACACCAGAAAAATTGAAAAAAAGTCATAAGAAAAATTGAAAAAAGAAATCAGTGATTTGACAATTGTCAAGTGACTGAAAGGTGCCTCATCACACAAGGTAAAATCATTGCACTTAATGGTGGATAAAATTACTTACAATAGTAATATATTAACTTATATAACTTATATATATATATATATATATATATATATATATATATATATATATATATATATATATATATACAGTCGAACCTCTGTATAACGAAGTCAATTATCCAGAGAAAAAATTCGTTGTAGAGAGGTATTCGTTATTGAGAGGTTGTGTTGTCAAGAGCGCTCTCACCCCATCTTACTGATCTTACCGCATTACGCGTACCGCACTACGTCCGGTTATAAAAGGGATACAGTAAAATATCGCGAGCGTAGATAGCGTAATAGGCCAATGTTAATATAGGATTATGTTTTATAATGTCTCATTTTATTTGAAATTCAAGTTGTTAAGTACAGGATTGTTAACCTCACTTTCAATAGACCACTTTGTTGACATCTGTCATTATTTTCGATTTAACCTAGGAATCAGCTGGTGTTTTACCCGCAGTTCAGTTTTCACCGCCTGCCGGATATTCGACGCTGGCTAGAATGTAGTTTTCTCACTATAAAGAAACAGTTTCGTCTGTGCGTATCTCAGATAGAAGAGTTATTCCGCTCTAGTCACCTGTTGCTTTGGGCCTATTCCTCTATATTTTAGACTAGGTCCACGTACTTTCTGATCTAGTTACCCTCTGCTAGCCATTTCCGTCTTCTTCTAAGTTACACACTCTCTTGCAACATGTCTCGTTAGAAGGTAGCATTCATTTTTCTAGCCAAGTGCGTTATCGGCGTGCATCATTGTTAAACGCGTTTATATGTTACACCACTTGCAGAATACTTTCGGGCAATAGTGTAATTGTGTGCTGACAATAAATTCTCGACGTCAAACTTTAATAAATCCTTTTAAACCGCGTTATAAGTTCGAGTGCCATTGTTTTAGGTTAACCGCGTGTTAATAACATTGCATCAGAACATTAATTCTTTTAACCTCTTAAATGAATAAACAATTAATGATGAAAGACGATTTATACTATTATAAATGAAGTGCAGTTATTAAAATTAAAGCTTAAATGAGTTTCCACTCTTCGAGAAACTTCGTTCATCTCTGCAAGATTCCAAACAGGCCTGTTGTGTCGAACGACTCTCCACTCTACAAGAACCGCAAACAGTTTGATTGGTAAGTGGCTTAGAATTAACTGCTACTCATGAAACTTGTGTTATCTCTTTTAATTATCTTTGGTGTTAAACCTAAATTCAGTGTCGTTTTTATCATTAAAGCAGACCTTGTACTGCTATATAAATAAGCAAGGTGGTTCCTCCGGACTTTTAGTGTAACCACGTACAATTTTGACCTACCCTATTGATTTTCTAATAATTCACATATTTTCTTTCTTTAGTTTTGCTACCAAAACTATACACAAGTTGTTAAAAATGTTTTATCGATGTTTTCAGAATGTTTCTTCATTGTATTAGATATCCATATTCAATATTTTTTATAGGGTCTACTCTGTATAGGCTATTATGATAAGTTATCTAATGCTTATGAAAACTTACTGGTAAATAAGTACACTCACCAATTCATTTTCAGGAAGCATGATTTGAACGTAGTGGAAATTAATCGAAGCAAACTCAGAAGGCCGTAATTTAGTAACTGTATTATTTATTAACCGTATTACATTTATTAACTGCCTATACTGATTTTATTTGAATACACACAATCTATCAGCATTTTATTTTTATATACACAATTCAATTTCAAACTGTTTTATACACTACACAGACCGTATCCGGAAAAAAATACTGTATTAAATTAAACATAAAATACGATGTACAGTAATATAGTACTGTAAATACAGTAACTTCGTATAGGTACTTTTTAAATCGTTTCTAGTTTTCAAAGTTTTACTTGAAAAGTTAGTAATTTTTTGTTGTACTTTGCGTTTGAATAAAACATTACGTTCAATGAATGTTTCACATTTATTCAGACAATCAAAAATGTTGTCTGGTACACCATCTTTCAGTTGAAATCCTAGCCTGATGATTTTGAAAGCTTGTAAAACGTCTTGATCTGTAGGGTTCTTCTCTTCAGATTCATCACAATCATTGTCACATCATCTTTCAAAAGTTCATTTGAGTTTGTCATCTGGGCGCTTTGGAGTATATCTTTGTCGTCTGGAAAATTGGAGACAGCCAAATCTTCTTCCAAACAAATAAAATCTTCAAGTGGAACGTCATCAGCTACGTTTCCTCAACTCTTCAGAAAATCCCATTGCTTTTTTAATTCACTTAAAGTCATGTTGTCCTCACTGTCCTCTTCATGTGTGATTGAATTAAATCCAGCTTTGGAGAAACAATTAAAAACTGTTGCTTTCTTCACGTCATTCATCCAAACGTTTGCCAATTCAGAGATGCAGTCTCTTAGATTAACAATGTTTTTGGGTACGATTTCATTGTTCTCTACGGTAGTCACAATCTTTGAATCGTCGTTCGTTATCGATATTGTCGAATGTACAAAGTTTCATTTTCTTTCTTTGCAAATCATAAGAAACACTTTGTTTTACAATTTGAACCTAGTTTTTTAGAATAGTGGGTAGCAAACTCTGAGGTATACCGAATTTTTTTGCAACATTCAACTTTTTTACATCTTCATCAACCTCTCGTAAAACACTCACTCTTTCTGCTACACTTAAACACTTTCTTTTTGACATTTTTTCACAGCACGACAAACTCACAGCACGAATAAAACTGAGTAACTGAGCTAGCAACATTGAAATGAGTGATAAAAGAAAATGATGGAAGGATGGGAATGTAATGTAGGCCTGTACATTAGGCCTATCTATAAATGCTGAGTTCCTAGAATTACCCTAGAATGAGTCACTGCTTTCTTAACTGAACCGAACTATAACATGCAGTCAATTGCCGACATGTGTTTTGCCTACCATTCTTGGTTTTGTTGACCTTCCTGCTGAAAATAAACAATTTTCTGGAAATTACATTGTGAGCTGCTTATACAACACTACATATTATATATATATATATATATATATATATATATATATATATATATATATATATATATATATATATATATATATATATAGAGAGAGAGAGAGAGAGAGAGAGAGAGAGAGAGAGAGAGAGAGATATTTATATATATCTAGATAAAGATATATATATATATATATATATCTTTCCTAACATAGATAATATGATACTTGTAAAAGAAATTAACAAAGGCCTGAGAATGAATATTTATGAAGCTTTAGAAATACATAAATATAATACTAATAATGAGTTGATAAATGAACAAATTCAAGTAAAATCTAAATTTGATAATATATTCAATGTTTGTAATGTTAGAGCAGCAAAATAAAAAAAATAAATAAATAAAAAAAAAAATTTACAACATTGTAATTGATTTGGCGTAGCTATTTATTTAATCTAATTTGCACATATGTTAATTTTAATTGTTTAATATTCCTGATGATGTTGGTACTGTTAGCCAACGAAAAGCTTCGAATTGTAAATTCAATTATAATTCTTGTATTTGTATTTTAACTTAGTTCTTTATATATATATTGTAACAATTTTATTTTATGAGACGCAACGGGGTTTTACTATTGAATGAATATTTAAATGAAGATATATAATTTCTCTATTTAAAACCAAAAAAAACTACTCAGGAACAATTCATAATTCTTTATTATTACAATTTTATTTCAACATTTAAACAATAAACAATAAACAGAACAAAAATAAACTTAACAAATTTTAACACAATATACTAAACTCAATTTCTTTGATTTTTTAGTTACAAGGTTTTATACCCTAGGCTAATCTTTTTAAGATCTCTTAATATCTCGGGGTTTATATGCATGGACTTAAATTTTGACTACTGAAATCTTACTTGGCACTCTTTGGTTAATTAAATAAATTTTGATAAACAAGATTAAATTTAGAAAATAGTTTTAATAAATAGTTTCCTGATGAAAAACTTAAATTTGGAATAAGCAAAAAGGTCCCTAAACTATTTGAACTTGATTATGTTTCTTATTACTAACTATTAATTAATTACAAGATATTCTAATAATGTACAATTCTAACTTCCTTATAATCTTAAAAGTCCATTAAAGTTTATTTCTATAGCGCTATATACTCAACTTAATAAATATCAGCGAATGGCTGCTTGCTCACACGTAGGATTCCGTTCTCTTTAAATTTTATATTTTACACACTTAAATTCGTTTTAGTTCCTTCAAATTATATTAACACTGTATTATATCTTTAAATTCACTTATCCTTATTTAAAATTGCCAAGTTTCTTCACAAATCTGTATAATTTTGACGACTTTCTTCAAATGGAATTTTGACTGCTCAGGGCAGGTCCGTTTCCTCGGCGTCACCACGCCAGACTAAACTAACGCGTCCTATTTCTTTTAAAATTGTTTAAAATATGGCCGCCTCCTTCTTCAAAAAAAAATCATATGGCTTATAATTTAGTTCGATTCCTTCCCACTAGAGTCGACTGTAACACTGACCTGTTTTCTTCTGTTTTTACAGCTGATGCAACAACGATATTGTTTACAATGGCGTTTTAATTTGGTTAAACTTACTTTTTCAACTTTCCGATCCTTAACAAACCTTCCAGTGTTTATTTATTTACTATTATTTGTGTGTGAAGTGTCTTTACTTTTTACTTCTGTAATAATTCCGAATTGTGTGTGTTTTTGCTGGGCTTTCACAAACATAACCTTTCAATACATTGTTTATAACCGTTTTCACCTTCTATCTCTTAAGTAATTACTTATGCCCTATGTTACTAATATTTACAATTTTGTTTAAATATAATTATTATTATTAGATTATCTTGTTTTTAATTTTATTTGATACAACAAATTTCCTTATGCATTTACAGTTCAAATATCTTGTTTATATGTTACAACCGTTTTATAACCTTTCTAGGCTTTTACCTAAAATTAGTTTCAATTTAACCTAGCCAATTTCTTATTTGCTATTTTCAAAATGTTACAATATATATATATATATATATATATATATATATATATATATATATATTCTTGATATTTTACGTTATCCATTGTGTTTCCGTTACACTGACTTTATGAAGTTAATATATTGCTATTGTAAGTAATTTTATCCACCATTAAGTGCAATGATCACTCAAGGTAAAATCATTGCACTTAATGGTGGATAAAATTTCTTACAATAGTAATATATTAACTTCATATATATATATATATATATATATATATATATATATATATATATATATATATATATATATACATATATATATATATATATATATATATATATATATTTTTTTTTTTTTTTTTTTTTTTTTTATTCATTTATTTATTTATTTTATTTCATTCTTTCATATTTCTTTTTGTGTTTTCTCTTTGATTGACAAAGACCACTGTGTGGTTGAAATATATCATTGTTTAAGTGCTTTTATGTGTTTCTATTTCAAGACTACAGTGTGGACTCTTACCAAGGTAAGTCTGTCAGTCTCCTAGTCCAAAAAATCCATATATATATATATATATATATATATATATATATATATATATATATATATATATATATAAGCCTTTATAAATTATTATAAACTCCATTCATTAATTTCATTTAAATTTTCTAAATTTGTTTTACTATAACGTAATGGAAGTTATGGTATTACATAATTTCAACTTAAAACTTTAATTCTGTTCTTGAAATTTCAACTCAATTATTGGAATAGTTTTATACTCAAATAGCCATTGTATTTTGCTTGGTACTTTAGTCAAAATAGTGATTATTTTATTGTGTACTACAGTATTATAAATAATCAAAGTGGACCTTGAGGATAATGAGTTTGTTCATTATTCTAACTTAGGTATCAGTATAATGACTGGAAACTCAACCTCAGTTACTATCAGTTCAGGTTTATTAGGTATTAGATATTTACTATTGACCTTCAATTTTCCTACCTCCTTATATTTTATTTATTACATGTGCAATACAAAAAATGTACAGGTATAAAAAATTGTTTTATGTAGAGATGTGTTTTCTAATAAACACTTTTAATTTTATTTCCCTTTTTTATATATTTATACTTGATTCCTTTCATTTTTTAATGCAAATAAAAACAAATTTTCTTGCCAGAAAAATTACATGTTTATCAACTAATGAGCAACATATTTTAAAATTATTGACTTTAAGGCAAACAGTTTGGAGTTTTTCTTGTTATTTCAGAAAACTGAACTTGCAGGAAAAAGGTTTACCTTCAATGTACATGTGAAACTATACAATAATAACACTATACAATACTGGTAATCTTAAATAATAAATCTATATTGGAATATATTTGACATCACTTCTTTGGCCGATTACCAAATTAAAGTTCTGTAAAGGTCAAATAAATTTAAGGTTAGTTTTTTTTAATATCTTAAACAGAGATAAATCCATTTAACGCACTTTAAACCTTCTTTTCTATCTAATAAATAAAGAAAGTTAGTTTTACAATTTTATATTATGCTTTTATCGCTAATAAAATATATAAGTTTAGTTGTTTTTAAATAAAAAATTATATTCTATTAGTTTTCAAAGTATAAAAAATACATTTTACTTTTCAAGATTATATAATTTGAAACAATTACACAACAGGTTTTTAGCTTCTGATTTTATTTTTATAATAAAACTTTACTGCCTAGTTTTGTAAAATTTGACCTGCATGGTTACATTTAATCAAACTGTTTTTAACATTTGTTAAAAACAAAGATAATGGATGTTGTCAATGACAATTAATGAAAGGTTTTTTTAAAGTGTGTTGTTGTAACCATCTTCCTCTGACTGATTACATCATAAGTGTAATTATTTAAAAACTAAACAAAAACTATTAAATTACGCTTCTAACGTGTTTCGAAACTATTGTTTCATTTGTTAGCAGATGGGGTTTGTCAATGTAACAACAATTTCAAAATGAGTCATCATAGTAAGTCAATGCTTTTCACTCAGTTCTTTACATAATTAGTTACAGAGGTTTTGTTTTAACTTAATAACTTAACAACTTGCCAGACTTGTAATTATAGCAAATTTATAGAAAACTTGCTGAGGCTGTATCAGAGCCTTCATGAAGATCAGCGAGGAAGAGCTTTTAGAGTTTAAAAAAAAATGTCTCAACAAGTTCTCCAAAATTTACTTCCACTACAAATTTTGGGAAATCGTTAATTTAAATTCAAATGTGTTGTTTTTCTGTAGTTGTCATACAGTAATAACCAGAACCAGAATTGATACTGTATGATGAACTTTAAGAATAATAATATTTACGATAATATCAAGTATAATTTCAGTGCTGCATTTATACTTTAAGGTAATAAAACATACAACTAAGTTAAAACTCATACATTTTAAAAATAAATAAAGTTGTAGGCTGGGTACAATTTTATTTTTAGAGTTAAAAAATAGAACTTTTGAAAGCTAAACATACACCATGAAGATAAAATTGTAACTGATTCAGAACATACATCATTAGTACTTACAAAATTTGCCAAGCAAATATTGTCCAAAGACAGATAACTATGCAAACAAAGCTACAAGAGTGTGCAACAATTCCTAAAGTGAATAATTCTCTAAATAGAAAGTTTTTAATATTTTTAAAATCTAAAATGAATAAAAAAAGTTTGTCATAATTAAAAAAACAAACACAAAACTTAACCGTGTGTTTTACAAAAGTAGTCAAGAGATTAAAACTATTTTCAAACGATAATACAATAAATTAATTGTGCAGACCATGATTTTATTAAAAAAATCAGCTTTTGATCAAATTTAATTACTAATTGTGTGAGTAAAGTGAGTGTAAAACAAAGATCAACCATTTGGTTGTCAAACAAATAATAGGCTGATTTTTAAGCCAATAATACACTTTCATTTCTTCATTTCAGTTGGTTTGAACTGAACTCAATAGTTAATACCTAGTATATTTAGGCATGACATTAATTTATTCATGTCATTTAACACAAATATTATTATTATTAATATTATTATCTGTAAATATAAACATTGAAGGCCTGACTAACTGATCAACGCAGAGCCGACACTTGGAATCTATAGGAAACCTTCTTCATACTATTTAGGTGTGCACTAAGACAGGATTTAGCCAAATTTTAAGGGGTAGAAATCACAAAAACCCAGGTAGAGATCAACCATAAGAAATACACAGAGCTTACAATCTGTCTGGTGGTATAATGTAAAACTACTCATCCGATCTACATGAAACTTTGGGAGGTTATTGAACAAACTCATATTAGGCTCTGAAAGCTCTGGTATATTTGTAGCCCGAGTCTATACTTGGGGTGCCTAAGTCTATACTTAAAAAAAAAAACATTAAAAATTACCTACTTTTCTGACTGAGCATTTGGTCTATATTGAAATTAAACATTAATTATTAATAGATGCAACTAATAATCAATAGATGGCGGTAGTCACGCTATGATGTACAGCTGATACTTAAATGAAGTAAAAATAAGATTTCATAGAGCAATTTTCATATGTGTTTAGTTTAGATTGCATAACAGCTGCTTTAACACATAAATTATACAATATTGTACAATATTAAGTTAAAATACTATTGAATTGGAAATGTCTTCAATTTATAAGTTAATAAATATAATTAATTTATAAAATAAATGTTACTAAATTATTTTAAAATAATGTATATGGATTCTATTTTTGTGTGTGTTAATGTATTATTTGAATGTAATAGATGTAAGAGAATTAAATTAAATTGTTTTCTTTTGAGAAAGATATGAATCCTATAAATACTGATTAAAATATTAATCACTTAAACAATAGTTTATGACTATCCGAACTTTATATTTAGTAAATTTGTTAAAACTTACTGAGACAGAACGTTTTTGATTGCTATGTGCCAATCTTCATCAGTGTCTTCTGCTTGGAGATGTTTGGTCAAGCGGTGATGGTTTTAAAGGTAGGTTTTCGATAGTATCAAAGAGTATGTGTGATTTGTATTGTGTTTGTTCGTTTAATATATTTTAACTTTGTGTGTCTGTAAATTTCATATTGTTCTAGTGTGTTGAGATGTGGTCCTTTTTTGTTGATGTGTAGGATTTCTAAATTATGATAAATGTCTGTGTATTTGTGTCCTGTTTCTTTTAAGTGATTGTAAAATGTTGAGTTGGTGTTATGTTTGTGTTCTTCGACTCTTTGTTTAAAGCTGCGACCTGTTTGTCCAATGTAGAATTTGTTACATTCGTCGCAGTTTAGTTTATATACGCCTGGTGCTTGTAGTTTATCTTTGTTGTTGGTGTTGTGTTGTATTTTGTATTGTAATTTATTATTGGTTTTGTATGCTATTTTGTAACCTATTTTTTTAAATTTACAGGCTATTCATAAACAAAACAACAAACAAAATATCCCGCAAATTTCAAAAAATAGGATATAAAATAGCATACAAAACTAATAACAAGTTACAATACAAAATACAACACAACACCAACAACAAAGATTAACTACAAGCACCAGGCGTATACAAACTGAACTGCGACGAATCTACAGACACACAAAATACAAACATAATAGACGAACAAACACAATACAATCACACATACTCTTTGATACTATCAAAAACCTACCTTTAAAACCGTCACCGCTTGACCAAACATCTCCAAGCAGAAGGCACATAACGATCGAAAACGTTCTGTCTCAGTAGGTTTTAACAAATTTACTAAATATAAAGTTCGGATAGTCAGAAACTATTGTTTAAGTGTTTAATAAGATTTACCGAACATAATGGACTACAAAATTCAATGATTAAAATATATTAGTAACTACGATTTCATATATATATATATTGGGCAATGGCTATATTGGTTTTACAATTAGTACATGGTTAGAAATGATCTAATACAAATTGAATACTGTTCCACATTACAATAAACATTATACTTTGAAATTTTTTATTTTATTTTGTAATTTTTGTTCGAATTGAATATTTATAGGTAAATTTTTCAAAGGGGAGTATAATTTGAGACACAAAATTGTTGTTGTTCATAAAAAAGTACATCCAAACCAATTACAAGAAAAAAAAATTAAAATTTGAACAATTTAACCATTGTTTTATCATTTATCTTAAATTTGTTGAAGTGCTATAAAGTATATAACAATTAATTTTTAACTATCTCAAACTCATTTGTTTAGAACTAAAAATAATTCATATATCTTTCTCATTAAAACAACAGAAATAGCTCAACAACAAAAATTTAATATTTTGAATTGTGTGCACTTACCATTATAATAACTGTAAAAGTAATTTGGATATCTTAACACCAAACTGGTGTTTTAATTCTCCATTTCTAATCATGATTCATATTCTAATCTGATTTTAAGTGACTAATTGTTACTGTTCGTTTTGCAAATCATATGAACCGATGAAGATCGGCACATAGCGATCGAAAATGTTCTGTCTCAGTAAGGTTTAACAAATTTACAAAATTTAAAGTTCGGATAGTCATAAACTATTGTTAAAGTGATTAATTATTAAAATTTTTATCAAGTTGAATTAAGCTCAACTGTGATTAGGTGTCTATTTAAATGCATCATAAGATACATGTACTACGTGAATCACAAGAAACCCCTTGTTGTGGTAGCTCCTAAACAACACTGTATCACTCTTGTTTACAACTCTTTATTGCTTTATCACATATACCAAAATAATCTCAAATTACTTTAAATCCCCCCAGGTACCCAGTTGCAAATTATTTCCTGTAATCGTAGTGATATAATCATTTTAATTATGGTTAAAAAGATATTTATAAGTATCTTAAATAATATTTATAGATTGTGAAAATAGAGTGTAATGAAGAACTGAGTAGGAATGAAAATGACAAACTCATGAAAAATATAAAGGTAAATAAAAATAAAAGAACAGAATTAATACATTTAATCTGTAAGATGAAAACTTATTTTTTGAGAGGCAAAGAAAGTGCAACAAATACCAGCATTAAACCATGCTGGAAAACTCAGTGATAATAAAAAGATCAGCAGGAGATTGACAAAAGTTGTGGAAAGTTTTAAAAAATAGTACAGGTCTTTACATAGACCAAATATACGAATTATCAAGTTACATCACCTGGCACAAAAATTTATATAGACCAAATATACGAATTATCAAGTTACATCACCTGGCACAAAAACTTATATAGACCAAATATACGAATTATCAAGTTACATCACCTGGCACAAAAATTTATATAGACCAAATATACGAATTATCAAGTTACATCACCTGGCACAAAAATTTATATAGACCAAATATACGAATTATCAAGTTACATCACCTGGCACAAAAATTTATATAGACCAAATATACGAATTATCAAGTTACATCACCTGGCACAAAAATTAGGTTTTAATGCTAGACACATTAAAAATGTTTATATGATATTCCACAGGCATCAGGACAGCAAACTCTATCATTATTGTAGAAAGTATATAAACATTTAAATTGGGAGTATATGTAATAAATAAAACATTAGGAGAAACCTCTTATCAAATAATATCTCCCAATACTGGAAAAATTACCTTATTATTTATCTGAAAAATACAATTTTTTTACAACTGTTTAGAAAAATAAAATAACAAACTGGATAGACAATATTAATTGAAGAACATGTAAAAAGGAGTTATAAACCTAAAGCCAAGAGGGAGTGGAACTGAAGCTCAGTTATTAGGGTACATTAATTAATAATAAATTTACTTGTATGGCAAAATTAAGAGACACAAAATTTGAAATAATAATGTTATAAAAAGTGGGGGAGGGTGATTATTTAGTTATGTGAGAGAAATGTACTGATTAAATCAAGTATAAATAAAGTAATAGTTGAACTAAATTAATTACTTATAGATAATGTTTGTATGTGGTTAAAAGAACCCAGAGGAGAACTATAAAAATGTGCAAGTGTTTGAATATAATTAAATAAATGAAAATATTTAGTTATAGAATGTACAAAAACAAAAACAAAATTTGTTAGGTTTAAGCAATTTTACAACATTTTAAATTGTTTACAAACAATTAAATATGTCTTTTTGTAAACTAAATAAGAATGTATTCAATGAAAACAAAAATTATTTACTGTATTTAAAATATAAAGTTAAAAAAAGTTTAAAATATAAAAAATTAACTTGTGTTATGTGTTAAGCCAATAATAGAAAAAGAAATTAACAATAGTTACAAATCACACATACTCTTTGATACTATCGAAAACCTGCCTTTAAAACCGTCACCGCTTGACCCAACATCTCCAAAGCAGAAGACACTGATTAAGATCGCCACTTAGCAATCAAAAACATTCTGTCTCAGTAAGTTTTCACAAATTTACAAAATTTAAAGTTCGGATAGTCATAAACTATTGTTAAAGTGTTTAATTAAGATTCACCAAACGTAATGGAGTACAAAATTCAAGAAAAAGAAAATAAACCAAACAGAAACCGAGCCGGGTTACCAGATATGATAAGGTTAATGTTGACAGAATTGTTTTTTCTCACAGTATGAGAATTTTGTTAAATTATTATATCTAACCAGATAAATTGTCAATAAAACTTAATTATATTACAGCTTGCATAAACTTATAATTTATGTAAATATTTTTAAACATACTGAAGATGATTTGCCTAGTGCAGTTGAAAAACCTTATTTATTTTTAAATTCTTTGTTCAACTTACTTCAAAGTTATTTATAATTTGTTTTTAAGGTAAGAGTTCATGCTACAAAATTAATTTGAATTTTGTTTACAAATTAAATACAGCAATATAAAAGATATGAAAAATTATTTTAAATTTGGAGGACATTTGAAAAATCTAAATATTGTAGTAATATAATTAATATATTAGATGAGCTAATGTCACAGAAGAAACGAAATTCAGGCCACACCCATAAAATCAGGAGACAGAATGTTAGATCTACTACAGCAACAGCAAGAAAATTACAGTCAATATACTTAATGTTGGATTCAGAGAAATGGATACAATGGCTTGCATACATAGGACCTTCGATCTGTAGAGTCTGAAGAAAATACTGAATGGTCTTTAGATCAGATATTCTAAACTACAAAAAGCTTTGGGATATAGAATAAATTTTTTTCCCATTGGATATCATTGTAAACCTTATAATATATCAGTTGATCCTATCAGAACACTTAAATAGAATACAAGAAACTGATGTTCATAAATCAAATTTTCCCCACAAAACTATAATTCAATAACAAACAATGCTAAAAAAGTCAATATTAAAGGAGGTAATTGTAGTAAAGAGAATATTTATAGGAAAACCTGAACAAATATAAATGCAAAATAATCTATCAGGTAATAAAAAAAAACCAATAAGCAGAAAACCAACCACACTTTAAAAATATACAGCATTCAAAAACTAAAAATCAAATTCAAACATCAAAGGGCTATAGGTTACTATTCAGGTTCCACAGAGGGGGCAAGGGAGGCAAATTCCTAGGGGCCCAGGCACTCCTAGGAGCCGACCGACAGTTCTCTGGCTCATTTAGCACCATCTACGAGTCAAAGAACTGTAGATGGCTAACCGGCACTTGGCTAACTGAGTAAGAGAAAGATTATTCTTATGCAGAATGACTAAAACCCCAGATTCCTGGAAGGTTAAACCTAGAATTAATATGTATCAAAATACAAATCATTCAAATATCTTGTTACTGATAAGTTCGTAATTTATTCATAGTTGCACTGCTTAGTACCAGTTAAACATTATACTACTGCTATTCATAAAAACCTATTCCTTAGTTAACGTCATCAATTGTCTAGATCTGAGTATCAAATAAAGTCCTTTTACTGCATCATGGCTACAAATAAATATATATTCCCTTTGTCCTTGAACTCATTTGTTTATGAGTAAATTATTTTTGTGATTATAACCTAAACTGGGTGACCCTGATTGATTTGATGATATTTGACAAGAGTATTAGAAACACAGATAATGTTACATAAAAGATATTTCAGTTTAGAGGAAGAGAGAGGTTTTTTTTAATGACTAGTTTGTTATCTTATGACAATTTATCTATCTTATTTTATTTATAGATCTATAGTTTATCTATCTTACAACTGGTTACTATGTATAAGATAAGATAATAACAAGGGAAAGTTATCTATAAGTTGATACATCAGAGTTTATACATAAAACTAACAAGTTGGGGACAACATAAAGGCACCTGAAAGTGACCCGACTTAAGAGAATAGCCTGTAGATTATTTTTATAAATAGTTTCGTTTTCTTTATATAACTTTTTTATTTATAGTTTCCATGTATATATGTATATAAAAAGTGTTTACCAAGTTTTATATACACTTTTAAAACATATGATTATTTTTTCAAGAACGATGATTTAATCTTATCACCATGAACAAAGAAGATTTTCTCTAATGGCATGAACCATGGTGACTAATTCAATACCATGGCCAACTGGCTGAGTAGAGTTAACTCTCTCTGAAAGTAGTCAGATTGCTGGGGGGGCCAGAATAGAGAAGTGGCGCACTGTTGATCTCCTGCTTTTTACATATTGTAATTTAGTAGAAATTAGATGCAATAACTGTGGTCTAAACAAGACCATTGTTTGTACTGTGTCTACAAGTGAAAGAGTTATTCATGTTAGAGAAGCAACATTGATATAGTTTTGGGTCAGAATGGGTATACCAACACTAACACTATCTCTTGAATTTCAGTTTAAAAATTGAATACTCCTTTAGTAGCAAACTGTGAAATTATCATAAATGATCTATTGAAGGCAGAAGAGCATTAGCTGATTAAACATACTAGGGTAGTTCATAAATAGGGTTCCCTATGCTGCTAAGAAAGAATGTGACGTGCTAGGAGAAATCTGGTAACACTGTCTTACTTATCAACTCCCCCTCTCTCTATCCCCACCATTCCCACCTCGCTACATTTCTCTGTGCCGGGCTAGCAGCCTTCAAAGTAGGAGGTCCCCATTGCTGTTACCACTAGTTTCGAAAATCGTGCTGCAATATATTTTTTTAAAATGCAAAACTGATTTCACCAATTGACATTTATCGTCAGTTAACTGAAGGTTATGGAGAAATGTGTATATCCGTTCAACATGTTTGCAAATGGAGTGAATACCGCACGAAAATTCATGATGAAGGCCGGAGTGGAAGGCCTTCAGTTTTAGACGGAATTGTTGATAAAGTTGAAAGAATATTGCTTGAAGATTGGAGGATTGATATTAAGGAACTTGCTTTGCGTATTCCTGAGACTTCCAACACCACAATTCATAATATTTTAACCAAAACATTAGGCTATCACAAAGTGTGTGAGCGGAGGGTGCAGCAAATGTTTACAGAAAACCACAAACAGCAACGTGTTGAGTGAGCCCAGCAGTTTTTGCAACAATGTGTAGAAAACAAAGATGAATTCTTGGATACCATTGCTACAGACGATGAAACATAGGCATTTCACTTTATCCTCGAAACCAAGCAGCAATCACGTATATGGCGTCACTCAACTTCACCGAAGCCGAAAAAGTTTAAACAAACCCAGTCTGCTGGAAAATTCATGCTTTTAATCGACTGTTTGCCTCATGGAACAACTTGCGATCCAGAACTACCGAAGAGGAAGATTGTCCAGTGTGTGAGGCTTATCCATGACAACGCTCCACCTCATGTCTCACATCAAACTTAAGAACTGTTGACAGACTTTGGCTGGACTGTTTGATGTGCCCCAGCCCCTTTACAGTCCGGACCTAGCCCCCAAGTGATTATCATTTCTTCCCAAAATTAAAGGAACCCTTAGCTGGCTTACGCTTCAGTACCGAATATGAAGTCAAGGAAGAGGTTACTCATTTCCTCAAAGGTTTGGCGGCAGAATTCTAAAACATGGGAATAGAAAAGTTGGAGCATCGTTTTCAAAAGTATTTGGACAGAAACGGTGATTATGTGGAAAAATAGCGTTAAGTTTTAAGCTTTAAAATGATTTATTAGATTGAGAAATAGTCAAAATATTACATTTTAACAGAAATAAAGCTGTCTATGTTTAAAAAGGATGGGAACCTTATTTTATGAAACCCTCGTAAAATTAAGATATTCTGAATTATTTTTAAGATCATTTACATTCTACAGTATCACTGATTAACATATTGTCTATATTCTAAGTTGTTGACTAAACATAAATAAAAATGTTACAAATATTCAACATAACACAGAAACAAATGTAGACAAACAGCCAATATTAAATGATCAAGTGTTATCTTATAGATTTTAGTGTACATGACTCAATGAAATTTTTATGTTGAAACTTATTAATATTACAGCTTGCTTGAACTTAAAACATTTTAAACCCCTGAATGAGAAAAAACGTTTTTCTCCATACTAGACAAAGATCAATAATGTCTAGGTTGGTACCCCCAGGGTTGTTAAGCAGGACAGCACTGATTTTAAAGGCAGGTGTTCAATATTGTACACAAAGAGTGTATGTGATAAGCTCTTAGTTTGTTCATTTAATAAGTTTTTATTTTGCGTTTTCTTATATTTAGAAATTTCAAAATGTTCTAGTGTGCTGAAACGTCCTTCTCTTTTTTGTTGTTATAGAGAATATCTAGTTTTGATGCCTCTATAACAGGGACCTGTTTCTATAATGTGGTTATAAAAAGACAAATCAGTCACTTTTAGTATGCATCTTCTCTAAACTGGACACCGTTTTAAAAAAAAAAGACTCAAAAAACACATGAAGTCAACTAAATACTACTCATTTTTCGCTATACATGTAACCGAAATACCCTGACAGTTAGACAAACATTAAGCACGACCTAGAAATTTACCATATCAACTAAAAAAGGACCCACTTTCAAAACATTAAGGTAATATGTAATTTACAAACATATACAAACGAAATAAAAACGTATTAAATGAACAAACGAAAAACATTATTAAATTATATTATTTTCATCTCTCACTATAATTTTGATTACCTACTCGTCAGTGCACTGAGCTCAACATTGCCCAGCAAACCTAGAAACTGCTGATGGTCACCTAGTCCAGTAAAAAACGTCTTATCACAGAATACTTCCTTAAAACTACTTTAATTATTAATTCATCCAAGCCGATACCAGGTTTAAATATTAAATTGTAGGGCTATGCAAGTTCATTTTTATATACTGTTAAGTACAGTTCTTGAAATACGTCTAGTATTGCTTTTTGTCAAACTACTGCACATAACCTATTGTGTGCGAGCTACGGTGCACGCTCTACTGCACAATGCTATCTCCATTTTCCGCCAGTGTGTACTCAACTCTAAACTGTGATTGTTGCATCTCCTCTCCTCGTGCTTTCTTCGCCATTTTGGGCTCATTCCTTGCACGTTATTTTCATCCTGTTTTATCTTCTCAATCATTTTATATAAGTGTTGTGAATTATCTCAAAACAAAGTTATTAATTTTATAACCATTAATAGGTATAACCCTCATGTTGTTATGGCTTATTATTGAACATTTTCGATTACCCGTGGTTATTATCATGTGGTTAACCTTTATTCGTGAAACTCTGAACTTATCGAATTAATGAACATTTAAATAATCCCCTTTAAAGTGTTTCAGTGAACAGTTTCTAGTGGAAAGGGGGTGTTGTGCACACTAGGCTTCATCGACTACATAAACAAAGAATATTTATTCCACATAAGTTAAGTGTTTTTAGTTAATTCCTTTATTCCAATTTTATATTTTTAAATTAATCTGTGTGGTCCTCCATACATGTGTTATTTCAAAGTGATTACAGTATAAAACAGTCCTACAATAGCAATTACCTTGATTTTAAAAAAGATGCTCAGACTTTAGATTTTTTTAAAATTTTATTTTTCACCTCTTCTTATTCTGCAATTACATGAGACCTTCATGGAATTTAATATTTGTATTAAAATATAAAATTTGTAAAACCTCATGTTTTTTCAAACAGTACTTTTATCAAACTTTATTAGCTTTTAATCAATACAATAACGACTGCTGTAACATTAGCTTCAGGTTTTCTGATAAAACACTTGTGAGTCTTATCACTAAAGTAAGAATCTACGAGTATTTATTTTCAAAAGGCATTAAAAACTATTTCCAAATAACTATTCTAATAATAATTAAAAAATTATATCAAACCTACTTTAAATTCATAGGACAGTTGAGCCCATAACATTTTTACTAATTATATACTACTTAGTATATAAAGATTTTTGCTTACAAAACTTTATTTTCAAATAAGAAAAAGTAAGAAAAATATGTTATGATTAGGTTTAACATATAATACCTCTGTTAAATGATTAACAAAATCATGCAATTTGTCAACAAAACATGGAGGTAGGGAGTTGAATTCTGAAAACGAATTGATGTAAAATGGACCCATAATTGATAAACACAAACTTTAAAGAAAATATTTCCTAAAATTAACGCTCCACTCTTGATAAACCAGTGCAATATGCAATTCCCCTTTTACTTGTATAGGTATTTACACGTAAGCTGGCACTTGACCAATCGATAGATATTCTGTACTAGCCTAGATTAAAAAAAACCATTGTCTGTCTCCAAGCGGGTTGCATCAATTGTCCTTGTGCCCCTCATGAAAAGGTACTTCCAGTAATTGAAGTACAAAATGCTATAAATGATGTATGTCTACATCCACAGGAAATTTCACAGAATATTCTCTGCCTAATTTCCACCCAGGCCCTTCCTATAGCACCGCACTAGGTCCAAGTGCAAGCTTATGTGTACATACCTTTACATGACGTATTGCACTTCTACTTTGTAATAGTTCTGAGGTGTATGAATTATTTATGTAATTTACTGGTCATAGTAAAAGAAACACTCTTATACATCAAGAGTACTGACTTAAATATTTAAAACTGGATGTTTTATCAAAAATAGTATTCATGAAAAAATTCTACACCTCTAAGCATTAAACAACTATAGTGAATATTTTTAATTTTTTTTTAATTATTTTAAAAAATTATAACAAAAATGTAAAAATGCAGAGCTTTTTAATAACTTATGAAACCACTCCATAGAATATGTGGCTTTCAAGGACTTCCATGATCAGGAAACTGAATTTTTTTAAAAAATAGAAAATAAGTTAATAACAGTTTACCAGAATAATATTTAAAATAAAAATACATACCCAGATATTTTCCAGAAAAATACATGAACTCTTTCTTTCATTAAGATGTTACGAGAAGTAAGGAAACAATTATTCAATGATCTTTAGTGATTGATCACAATGTTAATGTTCATATATGTATCATTACAAAAAAACTAAAATCTGGATTATGTTTGAAAACTAAATATGAAAGCTTAATATGATACTATTTTTCATTTTGTGTTATATGTGTATGTTTATGTTACATATTTATTTTTCATTTTTTGTTATATGTGTATGTTTATGTTACATATTTATTTTTCATTTTGTGTTATATGTGTATGTTTATGTTACATATTTATTTTTCATTTTGTGTTATATGTGTATGTTTATGTTACATATTTATTTTTCATTTTGTGTTATATGTGTATGTTTATGTTACATATTTATTTTTCATTTTGTGTTATATGTGTATGTTTATGTTACATATTTATTTTTCATTTTGTGTTATATGTGTATGTTTATGTTACATATTTATTTTTCATTTTGTGTTATATGTGTATGTTTATGTTACATATTTATTTTTCATTTTGTGTTATATGTGTATGTTTATGTTACATATTTATTTTTCATTTTGTGTTATATGTGTATGTTTATGTTACATATTTATTTTTCATTTTGTGTTATATGTGTATGTTCATGTTACATATTTATTTTTCATTTTGTGTTATATGTGTATGTTTATGTTACATATTTATTTTTCATTTTGTGTTATATGTGTATGTTTATGTTACATATTTATTTTTCATTTTGTGTTATATGTGTATGTTTATGTTACATATTTATTTTTCTTTGCACTATTTACAGTAAATGCAAACCATTATAACTAGGAACATAGTAAAGTTATTGTCTCAATCTTTCTACTTATTCGCTTTTTCTTCTTGAATTAAAAATACTTATCAATTAATTTTTTCCTTATATGCTTACATATTCACCAAGTCCTGTCAAAAACTAGTGAATCAGCATTCATCACTAAAACGTGATGCTTGAAAGAGGGCTCTCTCTTCAACTGAACTAATAGTAGAACGGAAGTGATATCTCTAAAAGGAATAAATAGGCAGCAATTTACTGACTACTGTACACTAGCCACATATAACTTTGGTCCTCCACTAATTAAGACTGATCATCTCATTAAAATAACATATTGTAAGTGTATTAGAAGAAAATATTTTGGCCTTGTATAGTAACACAGAAGGCTTATTATGTTCTTGATATTATTGAATAATTAATGCTATTAGTTTATAATAAATACCTTATTTAATTTGCCAAGTGCTGATATAAGATCTGCCCATTCACTTGTATATTCAAAACTCTTCAAAGCCTTATCAACCGCAGAGACATATCTGAAAATAAAAATGATAAAATATATCAATGAATAAAAGTGAATTATATATTTTATAACATAATCAGACAACTCTAATTATAGGTTATACATGCACAGAAATAACAACACACATAGAAAATTAGGGAGAAATGAAACCTAAATCAAAATTAAAATCATCCAAATAAATCTACAGAACAATCCAGGGATCTTTTCCGTTATACGTATACCACTATTTAATGTCGAATTATATGCTTTTTCATTATAAGTATTATATTTATGTAAGTAAGTTACCTTATTATGTTGATGAAGGTGGCCAATACTCGGCGATATTACGCAGTATTTCCTCAAACAAGTCCTTTCCTGCGTGTCGCCGCCGCCACATGAACTCGCACAGGTAAGAATCTAACAACGTGCATCTGGTCCCGCACTGGTTTTTATTTCGTTGTTTAGCCAGACGCCAAGTACTCTCAATTGTTTGTGTGTGAGCACCACTTTCGGGATCAACAAAATTATACGTATGGTTCACCGTATAATGTTCATAGCCTAACCTGTAAATGCTATTATAGGCTCGCCACTCGTCAGATATAATTGTTGTCCCCGGCCTAATGTATTTCTTAATTATGGGCAAAAGTTGAGTAGCGGAACGTTCAGGAACGGCAACTAAAAAACACTCACGACTTTCACGACAAACTCCTCCAAATACCCATTGTTGTTGAAGTACACGACCAACATTATTTTTACGACGCGAAAATAAACTTTCATCAATTTCCACAGTTGTGTTAGGTCCTCCAATTTGAATAGGGCTGCGTAACAAATTGTCTGCACATACTTCACGCATATAGTTACACCAATCTACAGTTGTGTTATGATTGATTTCTAGTTCGTGCTCACAAAATTCAATTGTTGTTAATTTCCTGGACCAACAATAGATAAAAAGTAACACCTTTCGAAATGGCAGTTTCGAACCTGTTAAATAAGTGTCAACTCGAATAGATTTGTACTCACGGCACTCACGTTTAGAACATACCCATTTACACGAATTCACGTTAAGGACCATGTCGTGTCCACGCACACATTTCCGAGGATTATGCAAAACAGATTTATCTTGGAAAAAATGTATCGCATCTTCTTCAGTTTTGTATAGATCGGCCAATCGAAGAAAGTTCATTATATCTCGCAAACAAACTGACGACTGCCAGATTACAGATAAGAAAACCGCTTTACAGATAAGAAAGCCGGTTCTAAAGGTTGAAAATGAGGAAAACATGTTTTAAAACATGTTCCGTTATTTATACCAAACAATGGTTAAAATGTATTATTCAATATATTTAAATAGTGGTATACGTATAACGGAAAAGATCCAAAACAACAAACTTCACCCAACTTAGCAGTATGGAATGTACAAATATTTGAAATTCCACTAATCACACATATTTAACACCCAATTACATGATTCACAATTTTTCACATTGTTATTTAAAAACTCCGTCAAAATCAGTAAATTTAGTTTACCTACTCAACTGTATGTTAAATCCCAAAGAGATCAGTTATAGTCTGAGCCGGATAATGGGATAGTTCTCACAAAACAGTTGTCCTCATTTAGGCAAAAACTAATATTTAGTCTAATTATAAAAATACTCAACTAAGTGAATATGTAATTCCTTACTTGCTGTCGCGTTTCAAAACATTCGTTCCTTTTACGAAGCTAACCCTCTTCTGGCAGCAGGGTTATTAACATTATTAAACAAAGGCCTAAAATATAATCTACACCCCAAAAAAAACAACCATAATCAAATTTTGAGCATCCTTTTGGACACTGAAACAGCAATTAAATACACAGATCCCACACACCATCAATATATTAGACGAGACATTAAACATAAAATGCCCAACATAAACAACTTAAACAATAAACCTATCATAAATAACGAACATTCAACCCTTAAATCAATTACACAAAAATGCCACAAACACAAGCTAAATTTCTTAAAAGCAGACAATAGTAATTCCATCGTAATAATCGAGACATCGACAGGAAAGTAAACAGTTTCATAACTGAAAACAAAATAACCAAACTCCGATCAGACCCCATACCTAAATTTCAAACAAAAATTAAAAATCTTCTAAATAAATGCACGGAAATCATTAAAAGAAAACAAAAGAAAGACGGCTCCCTATGGGTTTCCCAACCTCAGGCATCCTAGCAGAAATATTCCTACATCATATTAAACAACAATGCATTCTACAGAACAATATTCACACACATAAAATAAATTATTACCATAGATATATAGATGACATTTTAATATTATACAATAGCAACATACGGCAAATCAAACAACTACACAATTACATTAATACCATACACCAAAACCTCACATTTACCCTCGAATTAAAAGAAAACAATAAAATAAACTTTCTAGACCTTAACATCACCAAACACAACACCAGAAATAATTTCAAAATATACAGAAAACCAACAACTACTGATATTGTCATACATAATACATCTAATTACCTCACACAACACAAACACACTGCATTTAATCATATGTTATACCGACTAATCAATATACCAATGCTACAGTCAACAAAACGGCTACCAACACACTCATAGACAACATACTCAGGAAAATTAAACATAAAACACCATCAAACGGCCACGCAGACAAACCACACAAAAAACAAGAAATACATATCCCTCACCTACCACAACAAAAACACACACAAAATAGCCTCCACATTCAAAAAACTCCATTACCAAATATCCTACAAAAACAACAAACACTTTAAGACCGCACATACAACTTTTTCAAAAAGAAAATGACAAATACAAACTCTCAGGTCTATACAAATTAACTTGTAATGATTGTCCCAGTTATTACATCGGCCAAACTGGCAGGTCATTCTATACACGCTTCAAAGAACACATTACTCCAAAAAAAAAAAAAAAAAAAAAAACCCTAAGTCCAGGTAAGCAAAAAATCTAAAAATCACTCAAAACACAGGCGCACGCACGCACACACACACACACACACACACATACACACTAATTTAAATATAATGATTTCTTGAGCAACTGTAACCTATGTTATAATATTTTAAATAATAAACCCAATAACCGCAAATTAACTTTATTAATTCACCTGGTGTACATTTCAGTTACAAGGTAACCATCTCCAGAAGTACTAAACAAAAAATTAATTTAATTTAAAACGTAACATATATAGCAAAAAAAATAACCTCAATATTTTTTTTGCTATATATGTTACGTTTTAAATTAAATTAATTTTTTGTTCAGTACTTCTGAAGATGGTTACCTTGTAACTGAAATGTACATCAGGTGAATAAATAAAGTTAATTTGTGGTTATTGGGTTTATTATTTAAAATATTACACACTAATTTAAATGTTCTACACACATTAAAACAAAGTAAAAAACTAATAACCTTAGAAAAATATGAAATATACAAACACTACGCAACAGATAAAGAAAACATATTAAATAATTATTCACATTTTGAAGCCAACAGCCTTTTCTATTGTATGACACACAACCAAAACAACCTACCCCATTCCACAGTCATAAATCCATTCCTGTTAGAGCCTTTACACCTAACCAATGCCGCCAGTAGAGGGTTAGCTTCGTAAAAGGAACGAATGTTTTGAAACGCGTCAGCAAGTAAGCAATTACGTATTCACTTGGTTGAGTATTTTTACAATTAGACTAAATATTAGTTTTTGCCTAAATGAGGATAACTGTTTTGTGAGAATTATCCCATTATCCAGCTCAGACTATAACTGATCTCTTTGTGATTTAAGATACAGTGGAATGGGTATCTTTTGATGGAGTTTATAAATACCGAAGACAAAAATTGTGAATTATGTAAGGGTGTATTGGGTGTTAAATAAGTGAATACATATAATGCAGAAGGACTTATAGGATATAAAGACTTCTATTTTAACATTATTGTAGAGGAAACTCATTGTATAACACTTAAAATAGATCATGGTTAATCTTTACAGCACAAAATCAAGAGAAGAATCCTTCACTGAATTTCAGGATCAAAGGGATAACATACCACTTTATAATCAGTGTCATAAACAAGGGTTAGGGGTTATATAGATTATGAACCCTCTAAAAACCTTTAAACTATTTTAATATGGCATTTCCATTTCATGGGACAACTAAACTTGTAAGCAAAGAAGCATCTGTGTGTAATTATTTTAAGTAAAGGGCCAAATTAAATTTAATACTAAATCTAATGGTGTCAGATTTATATTGATACTACAAAAGACAATTTGTAAAATTGTGATAATTATATTTAGTTGAAAATGGATCTAAGTAACATTATGTTTACAATTGTAGACATTTATCATAATATGGGAAACTGAATATTCAATAGGCACTAAACCTGACCAACTAACTGGCATCTCTATTTATATTCAGACCTATAGTAAAAACTGTACATCAATAAGAGTGCAATTTTTTAGTACGTTAAACCGAGTTTGTCATTTGTATGTTAATTATTTTTATCATGCCATCATTTCATATTATCAAACTGTTCTTTATCACCTTAGTGGTCTTTGTGATATAATAGAAGAAATAAAATATGAGCCTATTGATTTTTTTTATTTTTATTATCTTATTCTCAGGTCCCCATATATGAATAATGAGTATGTTTGTAATTTCAAAACTTATTCAGTATCATAGCACACCTCTTTACAAGATAATGGGTGATGATGAATTATAAAATTAATCATACTAAAAATGTTAATTACAGGAATCAATTCCCTGTTCAGGGCCCCATAAGAATTTGGCAACATTCCCTGTGATTCAAATACTGTGCTAAATGAACCAGTGCCTGACAAAACTACAAAGCTGTCTATATTCAATAGGTGCTCTTCACGTCTAGAAGTCTCCTTGTACAATATAAGGTAGAGTTCCCTGTAATTCAAATACTGTATTAAATGAACCAGTGCCTCGCAAAGCTACGTATATACAATAGCTGTTCTTCACTTCTAGATGTTTTCTTGTACAAGATAAGGTGATGTTCCCTGTGATTCAAATACTGTATTAAATGAACCAGTGCCTCGCAAAGCTACGTATATACAATAGCTGTTCTTCACTTCTAGATGTTTCCTTGTACAAGATAAGGTGATGTTCCCTGTGATTCAAATACTGTATTAAATGAACCAGTGCCTCGCAAAGCTACGTATATACAATAGCTGTTCTTCACTTCTAGATATTTCCTTGTACAAGATAAGGTGATGTTCCCTGTGATTCAAATACTGTATTAAATGAACCAGTGCCTCGCAAAACTACGTATATACAATAGCTGTTCTTCATTTCTAGATGTTTCCTTGTACATGATAAGGTGACGTTCCCTGTGATTCAAATACTGTATTAAATGAACCAGTGCCTCGCAAAGTTATGTATATACAATAGATGTTCTTCACTTCTAAATGTTCTTTTATATAAGATCAATTTGTTGAACAAACACAGCACAGTTCACACATACTCTACGATCACATAGTGAGAAAGAAGTGTCTAACTTTCAAAAATTGGTACCGAGGAAGCACAACTGCAGCATTCCTAGCAGCAAATATACGAGGCTGAAGAAGTCGTGAGACGAAAACATTTCCTCCAAGTGTAAGTTAACAATTTAACAACCTATAGTTAACAAAAAGTCTGGTCGTAATAGCAAAGTGTAATAAGTATTTAACACCACCTTGTCATGAACAGCAACAAAATTTTGATAGCTACAATAGAGCGCAGCACATCATGGTTAACTACTTCATATTTGAGATAAAATGTTCACGAATAGATCGAGTCTGACCAGATCTTTATAAACTCCTGGATAAGAAACAGATTAGGCTACGTTTGTATCCATCCAGTATTTTTTTTAGTAACCAGGTTCGGGACATGCAGTGTTTATAAAAGATATATATATCCCAGTAATTATTTTCATCTCACCAGTAGCAAGCCTCACCATACGTTACTTCATGATGAGACGTCTGATAAAGAATGACTACTATAACTACAACACCATCCAAACTCAACCATCAACGAACTTAAACCGCATACTCTCCCATGCAATCTGGAAACTCCATGTACCCTGTAAAATAATGGCCATAGATCATTTTACTACACCCTTTCCACTTAGTCCCATCATCAATCCTGGCTGCCGGATCTCTGCAATTAATTAAATGTCCATTGTCTTGTTGGACTTGAGTATTCAGAAGTCAAACAACCATGTGATTTTTGTTACCTCCAAATAACCAAATTTCTGGGATGACCAAGAATATCCAAATTTCTTAGAATGTTACTGTACAATTGGTAACTCCGCACAATCACAACTTCAAATTCAGTGACTGTGTTACCTCATGTTATAGATCCACTTCCCACAACTGTGCTACCACAGCACATTTGCTAATACGAGATGTTACAATCGCCTGATCCATAATTCATCCAACCTGAAACGATTTTCCTCATCCTCGAGGCTGAAGTCTTCACTCAAAAAACCTAAGAAACTGGACTATAATCAGAGAAATAATGCAGCTCTCAACACTATCTTGGACTAGACCAATCTGAATCCATTTCAGCTCTACAATTGGTTCAAACGTAATATTTTTCAAAATTTATAATTTTTTTCATATTCCTAATGACTTTATGCATCGCCAGATATAGATTTTTTTAGTAAAATCGAACATGTAGACACGGAAAATAAATACCAATTCTTTTTATATTTACTGGAAGTTTTTATTGCTTTTTCGACTAAACCTCCAAAATTTATTTTTCATCTTTGGTTGCCAGTGGTTCATGAAGAAACTCATTTCTAGTAATACAGTTATATATTAAATGATAGTTGTAATTTTTACTTGATACTTAAAAACTGTAAAGTTGTTTTTAAAAATTAACAACCGAAAAAAATACAATTCAATTCATAAGTTTTACCCCTACTATTATAAAGAAAATATGTACCTTCCCATACTAACTTATCGAGAGTCACTTCATTTAAACTAGGCAACATTTTCCCAAAATCATGGCTATGTATTTGGTAGAGATATTTTTAAGAGTATCATTTGTTTTTTCTCTGATTAAAATTATTTACTAAGGTTAAAATTACCAAGGATATAAGAACTCCCTCTAAGAAAACTGTTATAATACAAAACGTTACACATTTTTTTATGTCAACAGAATAAAGTTGACAACATATGTAAATGGCCAATTTTGTACAACATAAACAATAAATTGTACTTACACTCTGTACTTTGAATCTTTCATCAAATCATATTCTTCCAGGGCAATAGTTCCCATTTTTATATATTACCTGTTTACTTTCATTGAAAATATGAAATATAAAACACTATGAAACAACACTCAACACTGCTTTAATTAACATTATTTAGCTTCTGTCAAATCTACTAAGTATCTGTCCTAAATTTCCGCACATACAAATTAACAAAACCAGTGAAAGAAAAGAAATAATGATACTGTTAAGCATCGGGTTAAGCATTAAAAGATATAGAATTGAAGTATTTAAGTATATTAAACAACTAAAAATCAAGAAAATATCTACAATATTGCACAACAAATTTCAACGTACACTCCACCATATTATCATACATTTATATTATTACTCTACTGTACTCAATAGTAATTTCAACATATGATTCTATTTTGATAGCATTGTTGCCATGTTACCAAATTCAAAATATGAGGTACATCAAAATTATACTTTACAAAATAATTCAATTTTATAATTTTAATTACTGAAAATTTCAAGATATATATTGTTTACATTTAAATATATTAAGTTTTTAATCTACAGGTTTTCATTTTGAAACGATGTATCGATTATATTACTTTAAAAAAAAACACATTCAAAGCTCGTTTCTTTATTCAATATATTATAACAAATTGGTAGCTAAGTTCATAGAATGAAATTCTTGAGACTATAGAACTTTACATTTTAAACACTTTTAAATGTTGTAGCTCACGCGAAGATGGAATCAACAAATGTTTACATTTTAATCTAAAATCAGTGAATCGTCTGTTTGATATTCAGATTGTTGCCAAATGTAATTGAATGTTTACGCCAAATGTAATTGAATGTTTACTATAATACCCATAGCTAGGCAATTATATAAAATTAATAGAGCCTCATTTTGATTTATTTCAAATTTAAATGTTACTTCAATAGACCAACAGGTTATTTTGAATATGGTGAACCAGAAATTGGCTACAAACAAAAATTATATTTGTTGAATTCTTGAATTTTGTAGTCCATTACGTTCGGTGAATCTTATTAATGACTTAATTGTTTTTGACTAACCGAACTTTTTTTAAATATTTTTAGTAAAATATAAGTGTTTTAGTGAAAAAAATTATGTTTTAATGTGAATAATATTAGAATATCTGTAGTATAAAAGTAGCGTATATTTTTCCTGTATGATAACTATGTACATTTTCCATGTTTTTAGCTGTATGATAAGAACTTGAAAACCAGACTTTTCTCTATTCTTTATTCAAGAGACACTGCACAAGGTTCTAATTGCCGTTAAAGAAGCATTTTTGTAAAGACGTTTTTAAATCAGTCTACCACGGGACCTTTAAATAATGGGAAAATCGCCGGTAAAGAGTGTCAACACTCAAGGAAGTATTTTGAAGTTTTGTAGTAATATCTAAAATACAAAAAATCTATTTTCCTACACTTTTTATACTAACTCCATATAATTTGAATTCTATTATATAAAAAAAATTAAAGTTTGAATATGATTCGAATAAATCAATTGTACCTAGCCTAGACTTTAATATATTGTAAGATGGGTTTTCAATAAATTATTAGGTAATTATGATAATTACTAGCCATTGAAAGTGATTCAAAGTGTAGGAATATCTAAGTTTGAAAAATTTTAAAATTTACGATTTTTGTGATCTACATCTTAAAGTTTTTGTATAAATTATACTTTTTTGTAATAACTTGGCAAAACCACTATTTACTGATTTATTCAGCATGCTGTTACTCTTACCTCACTCCCACTCTCAAGTGAATACTTCTCAATTAAGATTCGTCGAACGTATTGGACTACAAAATTCAAGAATTTAAATACTTCTGCTTAATGTTCATCTGTACCATGTTTTAGTTCTATGGTTGAAACTTAAAGATATTAATCTATGGTTTAGTTTAATTTAGTTTTGGCGGTTTTTGATGTCGTGATCTTGTTGTGACAATCTTCGATTTTATTCCTGTATGTTTCAGTGAAAATAAAGAAATCTTTACATCTACAAGATGGGTAAGCAAATACACTTAAGTTTCTGAAGTTTGGAAAAACGGTTTTAATATTAAAAGTTCAGTATTTGGTTATTATAATTTTCATTAATCACTTAAACAAAAGTTTATGACTATCTGAACTTTAAATTTAGTAAATTTGTTAAAGCTTAGCTTTCTAGCAAAAAACATTTTCAGCTATGAACATGTTTAAATTGTACATATTGTTTTATAAGATGGGCTGGTTGTAGATAGGCTTTCACAGGGAAAGCTTGTAAATATGTTTTGCTTTTTCAAGCATTTTTTAAATATATTTAGAAGTTTAAAAAACACGCCAAAAATGGTTTTTGAAAAACCTAAAATACGTCCCCTTTGATTTTTTAAACAAATATCTATAGGATTTATGCTGTAACTCACTACATCCATCAAAATATTAGAATGATAGAAGTAAATGTTCAGACCATTGGTTGATTTGGCTTGAAATGACCTATTTGTGGAGACATGCTCCCACCCATAAAAGGACCATGTCATTCCTCTATAAGAACGTCTCAACCCTGTTTATTAACATGCTTTTGGATATTTTCCACTTAATCGTAATGATTCCCTTTAGGCCGTGGACATACAGAAAGTTACTAGTAATTGCAACACAACGTAAACTTGAGTTGCTATTAGAAAATTTGCTAGTCAGTTTACACTATTGTTCATATAAATTTGCTAGTTTAGTTGTCAGTTATGTCGTCGTCAGAGGAAGATTGTATATATTTTAAGACAGAAACTAAAAAAAAAGATAATTCAGTGTAGGCTTACACCTCTATAACGTTATTCATGCGAGACAAAGTCAATATATTGCCGTGCAAAATTCATGAAGTTACCAATATTTTAATTATTATCGTATGAGCATTAGCAGTTACGACTACCTTTTAAGTAATGTATTTTAGAACATCAAGAAAAAAAAAAAATAATTGGCAAGAAAGATGGAGAAAGATTAACAATAACACTCAGCTAAGGTTAATTGCTCATTTATGTATTTATTTTTATGTATAACTGCAAAACTTAAAATAACGTTACATTACTATAAAATAAAAATTAGTGTTTAAACAAATGAAATGTTATAGTTCAAGTGCCGATTTTATATATTTTGAACAAATTGTTGGTAATCATTCATATTGTCTTGGAAGTTGTTGAATACACTAATCATGACCAGAACCAGCAATATTTTGTTTTTCTGACATGATATACCACTATAATAAAACACTATTCAAAGAAACAGAAACACAAAAAATACAAATAAAAGTTATTGTCATTTAAAAACAGTATCACTCTTGAGAGTGAAAACGCATACACAACACAACAAATACTGCTGAGTATTTGAAAAATACCTGCAACGAGTTTACGGCAGGCAATGACTGGAGCAGCTCTAGTTTCTGTGTTACTCGCTAGTCGCGTCGCTATAGCTTCTCTATGAATATGTGCATGCAACTCCATATACTGTGAAAAAGCAACTCAAGTTTGTGTTGCGTTGCCTTCTGTATGTCAGCGGCCTTAAGCTCTCTTCATTTAGGGAAGCAATAAGAAAAGTTGCACAGAGCCAGATAGCTGGTAGGCCATCGGATTTTTGCTCTAGGCCAGGTAGTTGGTAACAATGAAGGCAGTGAAACTGGGCCTCAAATTATCATGGTGGAGCTTGACAGTGTCTTTGATGTCAGCCCTCACATGCTTAACCAGACATTTAAATCGCTTGAGCAGCTCCAGGTAAAATGCTGAGTTGGCGGTTTCACCTTGCAGTACAAACTAAAAATGCATGATTCCTAAGTCAAGAATGTGTTTTTCAGCAAACTCCTCTTAGGTCTCCTTGAACACCTCATACTGTGACCTTGAAATGTAGCTGTTCTTAAAGTCCTCTTGTAGTTTCTGGTTTTTTTGGTTTAGTATATTCTTTCCTCAAAACTCACAGTTGGAACTATAATTAAATAGTACTTAACTAAATGAATATTTACAAGCTTACTTGCACACATAAACAACCTAAAACCAAAATCCAGCTACGCAACACATCTACAAAACACACTATACACATACATACTAATTTAAATATTCTCCACATATTAAACCAAAGTAAAAAATTAACTATTTAGAAATACGAAATATACAAACAATACGCAACAGATAAAGAAAATATATTAAATGACCACACACACTTCGAACCCACCACCCTGTTCCATTACATAGTAAACAGCCAACTTAATCCACTCCCCCCCTTACACTCATAAAATTTATACTGACAACCTTTAATACCTTCCGTGGCACTCCCAGTAAAGGCTTCATAAAAGTAACGATTGTTTTGAAATGCATCACCAAGTAAGCTTTTAAGTATTCACTTAGTAAAGTATTATTTAATTATAGTTTAATCAGTGAATTCAAGATAATTGTAACAAACAACTTTGAAAGTTAAAAAACGCAACTTACCAACAGGCATGTCTTTCCGTTCAGACTTTTTACACCAAACTGGTGACCAGCTGCATTGGAAATACAGATACCCACCACTTTTCCTGACCCGGTTTACCCCACTGCTTTAGATGGTCGTATCACAATAAAATCATATGCTTTCCTTTTATTATAGACTCTGTATACACGCTTTAACTACGATGCCATAAATACTAGTACTGCCTAGCTCAACAATGTATCCTGGGGGCCAACCAAGACTATCCCTTTAAATAAACTTGAAATGCAAATACTAAGTTTCACCATGTATTCCTTAGCCTCAAAGGACCAATTTTGAGACAACCATAAGTGTCATAACAGTAAGAGGTTTATGCACAATTGAAATTAGTCTGTTTTAGTAGCTATAGCATTATATTATTATTTTAGTGCCTCTTATTATGAAAGTCAGTTATTGAGATGAAAAAACTTTTGTCTCAGTAAATACTTTATAAATTAACTTAAATTATAAGTTCTACAAGTCGTTAGTTTGTTAACCTGTAATTGAATGTTTTCATAATAATTTTTTGTCCATAGTGAGGGTAAAACTTTTACTTTTTAAGTTTGTAAATAAATTTATACATATTAACTTGTTGAACTTTTTATTTAAGTCAGATTTAGGAAAAAAGACTGATAATGTATTGTTTGCATTAAGGGCTTTACTATAGACCAGGTTAATAGAGGAATTAAAGAAGAAAAGCTGTGAACACATTTTAATTCCAGAAGCTATGATCAGTCACATTTTTACCTTTTAATGTTTCAATTCATAAAGCTGTTAAAGGACTACCAACTGGTTAGCTTCAAAAGATTTTCCTGTTACACATTGGGAAAATTAAAAAAAAAAAAAACATTTTTAATGAAAGTTACAAGTTAAATTTCAACTACATTAAGATTTCACTGAAAATAGTTTAAAAATCATTAAAAAAGGTTGCATCTCAGAAGTTGTAGATAACTTAGGATACTACTTTTTTACTACGTATGAGATTGGAGTGAACCTGATATCGAATCAACAAGTAATGTGTTGATGAAGCGGGGAATGAACATGGTTGTACAGCAGTTAGTTAAGGTTGTCAAGTTTAAGCTATTGGCTTTTCCCTGTTTGCATATCTACTTAGGTATTTTTTTAATGTTATAAGTAGAAATGTGTGAAGGTGATTGAGAGAAAGAGAACTATTTAATCATTGGAAATTTAGAGTTCTGTACTTATATTAAAGTTTAAATAACTAACATTAACTGTTATTGGTTGGTAAGTTGAATAGTTCTCTATTAAGGTGGAACAGATGTCTTTCACTTGCGCATATATTTTTATGAGAGTTCCAATATTCACTGACCAAAATTATTTTACTAGAGTCACTGTTTCATACATTCTTATTTTGACTACTTAATACTGCGAGAGTTTTATACAAATGAATGGAAGTTCATTGTACAATTTGATGAGTTCTATATCATTAGAGTTCAAAGTGTGTACATTAAAAAAAATTTATAAAATTACATTTTAAAACATTTAACTGGAGTAAGAGAGAATTTGGATGATATACGTTAAGGGAGAAATTTAAGTAGGAGTAAGTTCAGTGCCTAAAGCTGTGTCCACACTATACCTATGAAAAGGCCAGTTGGCAATGTTGAATGTGATTATCGACTTTTTGCCCTGTCCACCACATTTTTCATTATGTATGAATGTGTCGAGCGGCATAGATGAATTTTTATTGAAGCATAGTTTTAAAAATAAATGCAAGTTTCATATTTATATTAATTTTTAAAATTTAAAAATTTAATAATGGATGATCCAGTTGGTGCTGCAGTGGCAGCTGCTGCCATTATCATTGCTGTTTTTGGAACTCAGCAATGTCATCGTTGCCACCCAAGAAGGGTTTCGACTAGGCAGAAAAAAGTCTTGTACGAGGCAGAAAAAAGTATACTGCCTTGATGATGTTGATGAGTTGAACTTGGAATACAGTTGTGACATTGGCTTTCAAAATCTCTTTAAAATGAAGAATTTCGGTTTAGAAAATCTCAAAACTTTGTTCCTGTTCATGACGAGCTGGTTGTTAATTACTTATTACACTTTTGCTATTACTTGCGACCAGACTCTTTGTTAACTAAAGGCTGTTTAGTTGTTAACTTACACTTGGAGGAAATGTTTTCATCTTACGACTTCTTCAGCCTCGTATTTTTGCCGCTAGGAATGCTGCAGAAATGGTACTAGGAAGCACAACTGCAGCATTCCTAGCGGCAAAAATACGAGGCTAAAGAAGTCGTACGACGAAAACCTTTCCTCCAAGTGTAAGTTAACAATTTAACAACCTTTAGTTAACAAAAAGTCTGGTCGCAAGTAATAGCAAAAGTTTAATAAGTTAGAAAATCTATTAAGTAAGATTGGCCCGAAAATAAAAAAACGAAATGTCATTCAGAGAAGCTATCCCAGTGAGCCAGAGCATTGCGATAACTCTGCCTTTTTTGACAACTCGTAATCTCTATGTTTCATTAGGCTATCTAATTAGGATATCAATGCAGGCAATATCATACATTGTACCAGCGGTCCGTGAAGCCCTGATAGCGCTACAAGACACATCCGCATTGCAGTTAGCTCCAGATGGTTGATTCACGGTTTCCTTTCACCTGTACCGACGATTTGGTTTGCGTCAATTTGGCTCGACATCATTCAACAAGGTCAAGCGGCACGACCACACTTGTTCGATATTGCCGATCGAAAATGTCACCATTTGGCATACTGTGGACAAAGCTTTACATGTCATGGGTGACTTAATTCCCTTGACATTTAAAGAGAATGTAGAAGACTTCCTACTAAGGTAGCACTTCTTACTAAAAATGATCAGAATGGAAAACGTAAAGAACTGTGAAATTTGCTTGTGAAATAAATTGTACAGAAAACACTTAAAAATTTAAAAAATCTAAATTATGAAGAATCAGAGACTGTTTTGTTGCACTACAAATTAGTGTTACAAGTCCCATTATAGAAAGATACTTCACAAACTCAGACTTTGTTTGTGCATATAGATATATAACAGTTAAACGGACCACAGAACCTTTATATACAACTTACTTGACTTTGGATTTTTATTTGATACCAGACTATTTTAGACAAATTTATTATGTTAAATAAAATTTATTTTGTGTATATTTTTAAAATTTTAAGTATTTTTAAAAATGGAAAACTTTATTTTCAGAAATTTTGGAATTAAATGAATCTTTTGAAAGACTTAGACAACATTTTGTTATTATTACTGGATATGACCGAAATGACCCGTCCTACATCTCAAAAAAAGAAGAAATATCAACTACTTTAAAAGAGATAAGAGAAAATTTGAAACAACTGCAGGAGTTATTAAAATGTAAAAAACAACAACTTGAAAAAGATAAAGTAAGAAAAGTTAATATTTTGAATCTAATTTTTTGTGATAAATATTTACAGAGCTTAAACAGGTTTTATGTTTCAAGGTTTGAAAATCTGTCTTTTTTAAAGTTATTTCACCTTTTTAAATTTTGTTATTTTTATATTGACCAATGAAATTTGTGAATTATTATTTCTTATAGTACATTATTTTTTTAATTCATTGTTTAGTTCAAAGCATTTTTCAATGGTTCTATCATTATTTGTTTTGTTTCTACATGTATATTATAAATAATAGACCTATACATGTATCTGAATATAAGAATTTCAGTAATTTTTCTGGATAAAAACAGGTATCAATCCATAAAATCAAACTTTGGCCTAAATGAAACATTTATTTTCAAAAAGTACTTAGCATGTACATACTTTATACAACTTGCAATTGTTAGGTAGTACATCTTGGGAATTTTGAATAAAACTTATTTACTTGACAAAAAACTGTTTCTTACTAATAATTAATTATTGCATAACCGAGTGAAAACTTTTAACTTACTTGATGACGTGTAACGAAACAATAGTTTCATTCACGAAGCCAACTATTGAGTAGCAATAATTACTTATGATTTATTCAGTGAACAAGCAACTTACTAATATTTCTTGGCAGAATCTATTGCACTTGTTTAATGCATTGCTCAGAGCAAGTATTATGTCATATACAAGATTCATTTTTTTATTTTGTGATATAGACTTATTTTATCATGCTACCTTATTAGTTTTCGTTATCAATTGTTATTGATCACAATTATTATATATATTGAATATGCTAATTATTATTTCTATATGTTGATGTAAGTTCCTTTTTCGGCATTTTGTTTCTATTCTGTTATGATGTTTTATTTTTCATTTAAAGTCTATTGTATATGGAACGAGATTGGCTTTTCATGATCTTAAAAACAATTATGAAAATTGATAGAATTTTTTCTAATGTTTTTTTTAATGGTTACAAAATTGTCAAAAACAACTGGAAATTTCTGCATATGATTTTAAAAATAGCCATGTTGCTAAAGGGGATGTGCTAATGTGTGCTAATTATATATATATATATATATATATATATATATATATATATATATATATATATATATATATATATATATATATATAGAGAGAGAGAGAGAGAGAGAGAGAGAGAGAGAGAGTAGAGTGTTCAGAATCCGGATCAATTGGAACCGGAACCCATCTGTCGACTGATTTATCAGAATTTTTTAACTATCTTTAAACTCTTGTGTATTATTGATATTTAATTAACTACAGTCTATTTTAATGCTTAGGGTATCATGTAAGTTTGAATTCAACCAGGAATTATTACAAAATTTACACCAGAGGGCTTAAAAAAACAAAAGAATTTACTGAAAGAACATGTAATGTACATACTAATACATACCACAGAAAGAGGTTTCTTGTTTCTTTGAACACGATTCTTTGATGAAATATCCCTCTGTCTTCGAAAGAGTAGATGATCAGTTGTTGTTGCTTTGTCTTGTTTTTTGTCGTACTAGATCAGCTGGTCAAATGGTTAGAAAGCTTTGCTATGCGTCGTGGTTTGTTTTCCTTCCTCATCTTTAGCAGGCGCTGGTTGTGTTCTCTCTAAGTCTCTAATATTGCCAATAGTAAACTCATGAATTTCATCCATTCATTTATGCCAATACTTACAGCCAGGAATGTTTTGGAGAAGATCGGTGATTTCTTCATTTGTTTCACTAACAAGGTTTTCCGTTTGTAATATGTGTTCAATCATCTAATTGATTAATGATCTAATAGTTTTTGCCATTATTTAACTAGTGTAATCCGCCAAATTACATCACAAACTGTAAAAATCCATAAGTAATATCTAGCAAGTCAATGTTATTTAGGCATTGGAAACACTTCTTCTCGCGTCTATACTGACGCTTATAACTGTTTTTTAACTTATGGTGATATAGAAAACACATTTTTCTGTTTTTCTGCTATACTTTATATTCTATACTAAGTATACTGTATAAATTTAAGGTAAAATAAGTAACTAAGTTACCTAGTTACATGAATTCCTGTAGAGTATATCTAAATGAATAAACGATAGAGATACTCAAACACAACTAGCTGAGCTGGGAAAGAACAAAAAGTCGACTACTATCGCCAGAAAACTGGCCTGGCAGCTAGGTGCCTTGCGAAATAAAGATAGTTACTTATCGTATACACACACAGACGTGTTTCATATTACGTCTTGATGTCGGAGGGTCCCGGATATGAGAGGTTTAATTTTATTTAATTTAAAAAATTTTATCAGACAAGATATATTACTAAGTTTACTATGCTGTCATTCGTATTGTATGTATCATATATCAGATACATAAATATTTTTGAAACAAATTTCTTTGAATCCAGTAAATGAATATTTTTACACTAATACCTTATATTTGAATTATTACAATTAATGGAAACAAATATTATGGTGAAATTCTTAAATGAGGATAATCATTACTTAGTATAAACCTTTCCTGGGATGTTTTTAAAGGTTTAAAATATATATTTGGAAAGTACTTAACTAAGTTAATACGTAATGGCCTACTTGCTGATGTGTTTCCAAACATTCGTTCCTTTTAAGAAGCTAACCCTCTACTGGCGGCATAAGTGAGGTGTAAAGGCTGTAACGCACCTTCAGAGTAGAGGGTTAGCTTTGTAAAAGGAACGAATGTTTGGAAACGTGTCAGCAAGTAAGCCGTTACTATTCACTTAGATAAGTACTTTTTAATTATAGTTTAATCAGTGAATTCAAAATGATTACATCAAGCAACTTTAAAAATATGTGTTTCTAGATACTTTTTTAACGTTTCATTACCTCTAGCAAGAAAACCTTTACTTTTTATTTCAGATTCTGTTGCAAGAAGCGATAGAGACAGAGAAATATATTGATTATGTAAAAAACAATATACCTTTACAAACTGAACAACCAGAGCCAACTACAACAGAAGGCGGATCATTTCCACAGGTATTTTTTTATTAATAATTTAAAATAAATGGTGTTTTAATTTACTTATAAATAACAAATTGGCAATCTGTTTTTTATTGTTGTTCTGTATAAAATGTTCTTAATTAGTTGTTTATGTCTCTCTTGATCTGAATTTTGGTCTTAGATCATATGTTGTGTAACTTTGTTATGTTTTATTTGTATGCCATTTAAAGTAGTTTTGTTTTTTGGAGAAATGTTCTGCTTATTTTGTGACAGCAATAAGCCTTAACATGAACTTCCTTAAAGAACACACCCATATGCATGTGAAGTGACACCATCTTGGTGGACGATTGCTGGGCAGCAATTTTACTGTTTATCATGAACACTTTCTCTTCCTTCCGAAAACATTTTTTTGCCAACGATGAACTATTTGGACAGACATTACACTTCTACCATAAACTTCACACAAATGACAATGAATTTCAGTAGGAGATTCACTTTTGGCAGTCAAAAAACGAATAACACTTTGCACTTCACAACTGGTGGCAGATCGCAGTGGAGTCTCCATCACCTTCGGCTACCGACTGAAGGTAAACAGGCGTACAGTAACGGGCGACGACAATCGGTGACACTACACCTAAACTAAAAATACCTGCTCCTGGAAAGATGCTCCGTTACGGTTGGTGATACACACAAGGGACACTTATTTTTTGGATACCCTATGTAGATTGTTAAAGGGCAAATTGTTGTGTGAGAACTACAGCAAACAAAGAGTGAGTTCCCTAATAAATGGAGAGTAATTGTCTAAATTTGTTGCTATTAGAGATGATAGGTTTGTTCTATAAAAGGTGTAGGTATAACAAAAAGTGGTATTGTCATATCAGCATACTAATGTACTGTTAAAGGTCTGTTACAAAGATAAATATGGCATTTATAAGTTTATGCAAAAGCTCAACCCTTATAGTGGTCTTGAATGTCACGTGAGCATGGGCGTTACACATTTTCCATACATAAGTTTTTATGATCTTGAGGTTTTAAAATTTTTCCAGACATTCAAGTTGGTTAAGAATTTTAAATTATGTTAAGTCCTTTTAATTTTTTTATTTGTTATAGAAATTTACTACATTTGTTTTAACTTTATTGGTCTGCTTGTGTTTGTAGTCGTTTCTAGTTGAATAGAATTATTCTCTGAGGATAAGAGGTTTATCCACCATTAATATTTTTAATTAACAAACATATTTTTTTGAATGAAATAAATATTACACTTGTTTGTTTATCTTGACAAAAAAAACACTACTTACTGATTTATTCAGCATACGTGAATAAATCAGTAAGTAGTGTATTTTTTTTGCCAAGATAAACAAACAAGTGTAATTTTTATAAAAACCTCAAGATGTATAACACAAAAACTGCAAAAAATAAATATATTATTCCCTGATTTTTATTGAATAAAAAACTTGTTATTTTTTGTCAATATAAAAATGTTAAACTTTATCTGGTATGTGTTACAAAAATAATAATATATTACATTATCCCTTTAGTATACAATTTTTGTATTTTACAGAGTTATTGGAAAGACAGAAAATAAATGAACAACTGAATAACAAAGATATAGCTGATATGATACATTTAAATAGTGCAATGTTAAATAGCATGTAGGCTTCAGTATAATAGGTATTAAGGAATAAGAGGGAGACACAACTTCTTGTAGTCAGTTTGTAAACTCACAGCACATGAGTAGATATAATTAAGTGAAGGTTCCTTCGAATCTTAGATCTGTCATCAAATAAAGTACAGAATTTGGCCGTATTCTCTGTGCCTTTATCATTACATGATGCATGCAGCAGAAAATAATGTAGCTTAGTTTTGTCTTGCTGATCGACTTTAATCATGTCCTCTAGAGTAGCAATTCCTTCATGAACAGGCGTAATTGCTACTGAACCTTGTACTTGTTTTCTAAATAATGAAATCTTTTTTCAGCAATGTTTGGGGTAGCAATTCCTTCATGAACAGGCGTAATTGCTACTGAACCTTGTACTTGTTTTCTAAATAATGAAATCTTTTTTCAGCAATGTTTGGGGTAGGAATTCCTTCATGAACAGGCGTAATTGCTACTGAACCTTGTACTTGTTTTCTAAATAATGAAATCTTTTTTCAGCAATGTTTGGGGTAGCAATTCCTTCATGAACAGGCGTAATTACTACTGAACCTTGTACTTGTTTTCTAAATAATGAAATCTTTTTTCAGCAATGTTTGGGGTAGCAATTCCTTCATGAACAGGCGTAATTGCTACTGAACCTTGTACTTGTTTTCTAAATAATGAAATCTTTTTTCAGCAATGTTTGGGGTAGCAATTCCTTCATAAACAGGCGTAATTGCTACTGAACCTTGTACTTGTTTTCTAAATAATGAAATCTTTTTTCAGCAATGTTTGGGGTAGCAATTCCTTCATGAACAGGCGTAATTGCTACTGAACCTTGTACTTGTTTTCTAAATAATGAAATCTTTTTTCAGCAATGTTTGGGGTAGCAATTCCTTCATGAACAGGCGTAATTGCTACTGAACCTTGTACTTGTTTTCTAAATAATGAAATCTTTTTTCAGCAATGTTTGGGGTAGCAATTCCTTCATGAACAGGCGTAATTGCTACTGAACCTTGTACTTGTTTTCTAAATAATGAAATCTTTTTTCAGCAATGTTTGGGGTAGCAATTCCTTCATGAACAGGCGTAATTGCTACTGAACCTTGTACTTGTTTTCTAAATAATAAAATCTTTTTTCAGCAATGTTTGGGGTAGCAATTCCTTCATGAACAGGCGTAATTGCTACTGAACCTTGTACTTGTTTTCTAAATAATGAAATCTTTTTTCAGCAATGTTTGGGGTAGGAATTCCTTCATGAACAGGCGTAATTGCTACTGAACCTTGTACTTGTTTTCTAAATAATGAAATCTTTTTTCAGCAATGTTTGGGGTAGCAATTCCTTCATGAACTGGCGTAATTGCTACTGAACCTTGTACTTGTTTTCTAAATAATGAAATCTTTTTTCAGCAATGTTTGGGGTAGCAATTCCTTCATAAACAGGCGTAATTGCTACTGAACCTTGTACTTGTTTTCTAAATAATGAAATCTTTTTTCAGCAATGTTTGGTGTAGCAATTCCTTCATGAACAGGCGTAATTGCTACTGAACCTTGTACTTGTTTTCTAAATAATGAAATCTTTTTTCAACAATGTTTGGGATAGCAATTCCTTCATGAACAGGCGTAATTGCTACTGAACCTTGTACTTGTTTTCTAAATAATGATATCTTTTTTCAGGAATGTTTGGGGTAGCAATTCCTTCATGAACAGGCGTAATTGCTACTGAACCTTGTACTTGTTTTCTAAATAATGAAATCTTTTTTCAGCAATGTTTGGGGTAGCAATTCCTTCATGAACAGGCGTAATTACTACTGAACCTTGTACTTGTTTTCTAAATAATGAAATCTTTTTTCAGCAATGTTTGGGGTAGCAATTCCTTCATGAACAGGCGTAATTGCTACTGAACCTTGTACTTGTTTTCTAAATAATGAAATCTTTTTTCAGCAATGTTTGGGGTAGCAATTCCTTCATAAACAGGCGTAATTGCTACTGAACCTTGTACTTGTTTTCTAAATAATGAAATCTTTTTTCAGCAATGTTTGGGGTAGCAATTCCTTCATGAACAGGCGTAATTGCTACTGAACCTTGTACTTGTTTTCTAAATAATGAAATCTTTTTTCAGCAATGTTTGGGGTAGCAATTCCTTCATGAACAGGCGTAATTGCTACTGAACCTTGTACTTGTTTTCTAAATAATGAAATCTTTTTTCAGCAATGTTTGGGGTAGCAATTCCTTCATGAACAGGCGTAATTGCTACTGAACCTTGTACTTGTTTTCTAAATAATGAAATCTTTTTTCAGCAATGTTTGGGGTAGCAATTCCTTCATGAACAGGCGTAATTGCTACTGAACCTTGTACTTGTTTTCTAAATAATAAAATCTTTTTTCAGCAATGTTTGGGGTAGCAATTCCTTCATGAACAGGCGTAATTGCTACTGAACCTTGTACTTGTTTTCTAAATAATGAAATCTTTTTTCAGCAGTGTTTGGGGTAGCAATTCCTTCATGAACAGGCGTAATTTCTACTGAACCTTGTACTTGTTTTCTAAATAATGAAATCTTTTTTCAGCAGTGTTTGGGGTAGCAATTCCTTCATGAACAGGCGTAATTTCTACTGAACCTTGTACTTGTTTTCTAAATAATGAAATCTTTTTTCAGCAGTGTTTGGGGTAGCAATTCATCCATGAAACAGACATAATTTTCAAGAAATTACTGTTTTATATATATATATATATATATATATATATATTAGGTAAAATCATTGCACTTAATGGTGGATAAAATTACTTACAATAGTAATATATTAACTTCATATATATATATATAAAGAACAAAAGTCAAAATACAAATACAAGAATTATATTTGAATTGTAAATTCAAATATAATTCTTGTATTTGTATTTTGACTTTTGTTCTTTATTAATACACAAGAAAACATATTGCGATATTTATATATATATATATATATATATATATATATATATATATATATATATTTATTAGGTAAAATCATTGCACTTAATGGTGGATAAAATTACTTACAATAGTAATATATTAACTTCATATATATATATGATTGTAATTTTCATTCCTGATGATGTTGGTACTGTTTGCCAACGAAAAGCTTTGGATATAAAATAATAAATATTCTTGTATTTGAATAACCTGTGTTGTTTTAAAATATATATATATATATATATATATATATATATATATATATATATTTTAAAACAACATGGGTTATTCAAATACAAGAATATTTATTAATTTATATTCAAAGCTTTTCGTTGGTAAGCAGTACCAACATCATGTTCAGCTGATGATGTTGCTACTGTTTACCAACGAAAAGCTTTGGATATAAATTAATAAATATTCTTGTATTTGAATAACCTATGTTGTTTTAAATTATTAAACAAGAAAACGTATTTTATATTTATATATATATATATAAATTGTTTACAATAATAATAACTATATATATATATATATATATATATATATATATATATATATATATTGTAATGTTTTTATATAAAACACTAAAACAATAAATAACTATAATTTGGAATATAATAGAAGTGAATAAGAAATGGATAAAAAAAGAAAATTTAAACAATTGAGCCATAACCTAAAAAATTATTATCATAAAATATTAAAACCAAGATGGCGGCTAGTATAATTATGAAACAGCTGATGTTTTTTCAAATGTAGAAATTTACAAAACCAAAAAATTATTGCATAGAGGATCAAGACTTAACTGTCCAGGAAAGAACATGAAAATCAAATAATCAGTGGGTTATGTAACAGATGTTTCAACAATGGAAAAAAAAGTTTTATTCTTTTCTCTAGAATCTCAATAGAAAAATTTTTTGTTAGAAGAGGTAGCCTTGGAGCTTGAAGCCAAAATTTAGTGGGTCCAAAATTGTATTAAAGGAAGAATTCAAGTATTAAGAAAGCTAGCCTAATTAAAAGTTGATAAAAGCCAATAGTGGTGGAAGCATAAAAAAAACATACTGGTGAAAGATTTGATTATACAAATAAATTTAAAAGGCTAGAAATTTTGACAAAAAAAATAAACCTCAGATAAATAATAAATTAAGAAAAGATTGTAAATTAATATTTAAGTTAATATTGTAAAACCATTAGTATAAGCAAAATTAGTAAATTAAATTCATTAAAAAAAAAAACATTTAATTTTTTTTTTTTTTAATTAATAACTTTAGCCTAGGAATTTCTTTTAAAAAATTTATTAAAACATTAATTGCACTATTTATTAAAACCAATTTTTAATTTCTAATAATTAATACCCACGGAATAACCTCGGAGAAAAAGTCTTGTGCTAGTTAACTAATTAAGAAAATAGAAAAAGTGTATTAAAAAATTTTGTAACTAGAATAATAAAAGAAAAAAACTAAATTAAACAAAGATTAATCAAATTATAAGAAAGTGTTTTTATTTATTACTATAAATGGTAAGTAATAAAAAAAAAGAAATCTATATTTTACTGTTAGGGTTACAATCATTTTGTAATCAGCGTATTTGTAGGCAGCTAAGGGAAAATATGTATATTTAATGGAAAGGGAGGAAAGTGAAAAGATAGAAATGGAAAAAGGGGACAGTATAGTAATAATAGGAACTGAGTTGGAAGGCACAGATAGGCCAGTAGAAAATTTTGAGGTGGAGACCCAAATAGATGAAGAAATTTGGGAAGAATCAGAAAATAGAGATGGTAGGAGAGAAGATATTGGGGACAGGAGAAAATTTGAAGAGAGTAAGAAGGAAATGAAAGAAGAAATGAAGAGGTTAGATAAGATTGAAGAGATGAAAGAAGAGATAAACAGAGGATTTGCCTCAAGTAGGTTGGAAATGGACAAGAAATTCGAAAGCCTAAAGGAGGAAAATAAGAAAATTAATGAATATATGAAACTACAAGTACAGGAAGAGATGAGATTAATTGTAAAAACTATAAGGGAAGACTTACTACAGGAAAATAAGGATATGAAAGAAGAGTTAGGCAAAAGAATCGAAGAAAATAAATACCAAGTTTTAAACCTTGAACAAAGATGGGTGGAAACTGAAATTCAAGTAGAGAAAAATAAAGATAACATTGATAAAATTAATTTAGAGGTAAAAGGAGGAAAACAATTGATGAATGAAAAAGTTGACCAGATAAATGAGCGAGTAGAAAAAGATGGAGGGAATAAGAACGAAGCCATAAAGGTAATACAAGTATCGTGTGGAAGCCAAGAGGAAGTACCGAAATTCAATGGTAGGAGTGGTAATCCGATGGAGTTTCTGAAACGGTTCGAAAGATATATGATACAAAAGATGAATTGCAACCTGAATGAAAGGATAGATGAGAGCTGGAGAGGAATAATAGGCAAGGCATTGGAGGCAGGAGCTGCTAGATGGTGGGAGTCACTAAGAGAAGAAATAGGTCACTACCCAGAATGGAGAGAGAGATTTGTGAATAGATATTGGGCTAGGGAGATACAGGAAGGTATACAAGAGAGAATTGAGGTGGAAAGATATAAAGTGGGAACTGGAGTGAGTCGAGCTGATTATTTTATTGAAAGGGTTGTGATCTTAAGGAAACTGACACCACCACCATCTGAGGAGGAGATTGTAAGAAGATTAATAAGGCATTTCAATGAAAAATTACAGGCAGCTAGAAGGGTGCAAAACATCAATAATATTAGAGAAATGGAGGGATTGTTGAACGAAGAAGATATTGAGGAGAGAAATGTAAATATCAGATTGAGAGATAGGGAACATTGGAATAGGCCACAGAATAATTTCGAACAAAGGCCTAGAAATATAACAAATTATAGAGAAGAGAGAAATACAACATACAGAGGTAGATATGGACCTGAACAAAGGGGACCAAGTAGGCCAGTTGAATATAGAGGGGAATATAGACCTAAAGTGCAATTTATGAATCAAAGGGTAGAAACACATATGCCGAAGGAACCAGAAAGGAGGTTCGTTCATACAAACGTGATAAAAAGAAATCCATACCAGAATACTTATGGCAAGAGTGAGAATAGGGAACCGAATAAAGAGGTTAACAAAAAGATATTATGATATGAGGGAGATGTCGCATGAACAAACCTGACAAGACTAACCTAACCGGACATGACCAATGAATAAATACAGAATAAGACTAAAAAATCTACTGGATGTAACTAAAAGGGGAGAGATGGATTTGACTAAAATAAATAAATATAAAATATGGTTAACTAATGAATTTATAGAATTGAAGGGGAGATTGGAGCAAATTTGTCAATAGAATTATGTCATTTAATTTATGTGAGTTAAATGAGGAGGTAATATGATAATTATAAAATAAATGAATTGTGTCGAGTTAATAAAAATATATTATGTATGTAATAATTGAACTACGTAATAAGATAAAAGAAAATGATGAGAGATATAAGAAAATCCTTATATATACTAATAAGGAGAATCTGAGCTTAACTATGAAAGAAATACTTAATAAGAGACAAGTGGGCTATTACCACAAAACTAAAAGTAGCAAGAACTAAATAAAACATTCGAAAATGAGAATCTATTGAATTAATGAGTGACATGCATGTGTATATGAATCCAGATTTAATGACTAATGATGTATAAGTACTTGTAATGAAAGAATTGCTAGATATAAGTAAAGAAATATGTATATAGGATAAGAAAAAGGACTTAATCACTGATAATTAATGTTAAAAAAAAATAATAATATTGACTTTGTTATGATAATTGTTAATTGATTAGTTATATGTGTTAGGAGAGGATGTAATCAAAGTCTTGTTTTTGCTTACACTTTTTTAAAAATGTTTTAACTTGCCTATAGTAGCACTTACTTTGCTTGTTGAGGACGGCCGTTTCGGGAGATGTGTCCCTTTGTCAACTCAGACCGTAACTGATCTCAAGGTTTACGTAGGTTAGGGTGGGGGTGGGATATTTTGGTGGTGTGGGTGTATTTTGTGTGTATTAGGAGTTATGATGTCAAAAAGTGCGTGTGAGTTGTAATGTAATTGTGTATTGAGTATGTGTGTAGGGTGTAGTTTGAAGTGCCTATATATTTCGTATTGTTCGGTTGTGTAGCGTTGGTTATTTCTGTTTTGTTTATGAAGAATTTGTAGGTTAGATGTTATGTCTATGTAGTCGTGTTTTGTGGAGTTGAGATGATCGGTGAAGTTTGATTGGTAGTTATTGTTTTTTAGTGCTTTTATATGTTCTTGGTAACGTGTGTAGAATGACCTCCCTGTCTGGCCTATGTAAAAACTAGGGCATGAACTGCAAGTTAGTTTGTAAACTCCTGTGGTGTTGTAAATGTCGTTGATTTTGCTGTTGGGTTTAAATTGTTTGTTGAGAGTGTTGTGTGTGGAGTAAGCTATTTTGTAGTTGTATTTTCGTAATGTGTTGGTTAGATTGTGGGTTTTGGATGATCTGTAAGGTATTGATAAGTATTTTATGGGATTGTCATCTTGTGTGTTTGTATTTGGGTTATTATGTTTATTTTTTAGGCGGTTGTATAATTTGTCTATCATTGTTGGGTTGTATCCGTTTGTTTGTGCTATATATTTTATGGTGTTTAACTCCTGGTAGTGTTCATCTTTGTCTAGTGGTGTTTTAAGGAGGCGATATATCATGGTATTGTAAGCAGCTAGTTTGTGTTGGTGTGGGTGGTTTGAGGAACTGTGTATGGTCGTATTAGTGCTGGTGGGTTTTCGGTATATGTTGAATTTATGTGTTTGTTTGTCTGTTCGTTTAATTGTGAGGTCTAAGAAGTTAAGGGAGTTTTGTTGTTCTGCTTCGATGGTGTATGTTAGTTTAGGGTGTATGGAATTTAGGTGTTTTAGAAATATGTGTGCTCTGCGTGTGTTGCCTTTATATAATGTTATGATGTCGTCGACGTATCTGTACCAGTAAATTATGTTATCTGAGTATTTGTTGTTGTGTAAAATGTGGTTTTGTTCGATATGGTGTATGAATATTTCTGCTAAGATGCTTGCTATGGGGGAGCCCATAGGTAGTCCATCTTTCTGGCTGTAGTATGTGTTATTGTAGGTGAAGTAATTTTGAGAAGTGATTAATCTTGTAAGGTGGATGATTTCGTCAATGTGTGTATGTGGTGTATTTGTGTCTATTAGCATGTTTTTGAGGATGTCTATGGTTTCTGGAATGGGGATGTTTGTATATAGATTTGATATATCAAAAGAGACTAAGGTGGAATTGTGTGGAATATTTACGTTTTTAATTTTGTCTATTAGATTTAGGCTATTTTTTATGCTACAATGGTTATTAAATTTTATATGGTTTCGGATAGTTTTGTCGAGGAATTTGGCTAGAAGATGAGAAGGGGCGCTTGTATGGTTTATTAGTGGACGTATTGGGATGTCTGTTTTGTGAAGTTTGGGCAGGGCGTTTAGTTTGGGGGCTATTGGCTTTATTTGTTTTAGGTGCTTTTTGGTGTGGTGTGGGATTATAAGTTTTGTTTTGTTAATTGCTTCTTTGATTAGAGCGTTGTATTTTGTTGTTGGGTCTTCTTTTAGTGTAATGATGTTGTTATTTTGGATGAAGGTGTGTACTTTTATGTTGAGGTCGCTATTCTTAATAATTACCGTTGTGTTGCCTTTGTCAGCTTTGGTAATGGTTAAATTAGTTACGGTCTGAGTTGACAAAGGGACACATCTCCCGAAACGGCCGTCCTCAACAACAAAAAAAGTAAGTGCTACTATAGGCAAGTTAAAACATTTTTTTAAAAAGTTGCAAGTGATTACTAGTAGCTCACGCGAAGATGGAATCAACAAATGTAAAAATTTGTTCATAAGGGCAACACGTTAGTTGCCGAAACATTGCAATAAATAAATAAAACAATTTTAACTTGATATTCGACCATCTTATCGTTTATTCAATTGTTATTTGGAGTGGTCAAATAAACATAAGTAAAATATAACTTAATAGTCTTCTTTACAATTAATTGTAATCCTTTTTATAAGTTTCTATACTCAAACAAATTAATAACCATCAAAATACTATATATATTTATATTTTCAAACAATATGCCTATGGCTTTAAGTTACATTTTCTATAATAATTTAAAAATATAAAAGATGATTGAAAATTTTTTGTAGGTCATCTTCTTCGCCTATGGACCGAAGCTCTAGCCACAAACTAACATTCCAACGACTGGTAACTGTTGACATTTTATTTTTTGTTAGTCCGCTGATTCTGTGTTTGCTCTCAATTAAATGCATTGAAAACTGTCCCCTCTCCCCTCACTTCAACATCTAGCCTTACAGCTGTCATGTTATGTCGAGATTGTCTATTTACAGGAACTATCAAACTATGGCCCATATACCACCCATCCAAGGTGTGCTTAGTACTTGTATGGGTGGTATAGAAACATTAATTATTGTTCTGTGTGGCTTAGTACACAAGTCAGTATTTTTCACTTCTATTTTCCTTATTTTAGTACAATTTCATCATTCTCCATGTCAAATTTATTAGTTAATTACGTTTTGCTTATTTAAACTCAAGTACCTATTTCTCTTCACTGTATCCTTTATTTTTTTCTTTACTTCTCATAAAATGATTAAAAATTTAAAAATTATTTAGTAAGTTTTAATAATTAGAAATATTATAATTTCTTTCCATTATAATTGCAAATTGCCCTTAGCAACACATACACACACACACACACATATATATATATATATATATATATATATATATATATATATATATATCGCTCTTCTACTGTTGTTGGGTTCACCTCGTCAATGCTAGATGAGATTCTAGCGAAACGTCGGAACTGCGAATTTATGGACTGCAGAATGAACGGATGTACTTCAGATAGTAACTGTTCATCATATATTACTACATCACCAAATATCTCCGTTGCCATTAGACAACTTCAACACTTTTACTTATATTTATATAGAAAAAGCACTTTTATAGTGTATCTTTATAGAAAATTTTGAAATGAATAATCAGATATTTTTCTAATATTTTAGACAAATACATTGGATCCAGTGAATGCTAACGATGTTTCACCTTACCCTTCTAATTGGTTGACAGACTTGGCAACACCTATCTTTAATACTAAATCTGTATTACCATCTAAGAAACTAAGTTCTACAGTTTCAGCAACTTCTCATGACAGTACCAACTTTACTTTACCTTCATTAAGTAAAGCAACTGAAAATTTGATTGCTATACCATTAGTCACAGCCTCAGAATTTAGCACTGTACCAAAGTAAGTATTAATTTCTAGGGCTTAAAGAGTTTAATTACCTTTCAACTTGCTAATTAGGATATTGCTTTTTATTCTTATTATTTATTATAACAATTTGTAATTCAAATTAATGTAATAGCTGCATCTGTAGAGTGGTTTGTGTCTCTCATGAGACTCTGGTAACAATTATAATTGTTTAATTTAAATCAGCTGTAGTGATTGTTATTTAATATTTTCTTCTTAAATTTTGTAGTCCATTTCGTTCAGTGAATCTTAATTAATCACTGAAGCAAAAGTTTATGACTAGCCGAACTTTAAATTTTGTAAATTTATTAAAACTTACTGAGACAGAATGTTTTCGATCGTCATGACTGATGAAGATTGCCACACAGCGATCAAAAGCGTTCCGTCTCAGTAAGTTTTAACAAATTTACAAAATTTAAAGTTCGGATAGTCATAAACTATTGTTTAAGTGATTAATAATATTTTCTGTTGTAAATTTAAATACAAGAATTATAGTAAAATATTTTTCCATTGATTTTTGATATCCCACCTGAAAATGGAGTCAATTGTACTGGTTTAGCCTTTCTTCCAATAACTTATTCCATCCTGAGTGAAAGTAGGATCCTCATTCTTCCAAAGTGTTCCTGTAATGCAGTATCAAATGAATTGTTAGTAACAATGACAGATAGAATTGTACCTAAGGAGAAAAGATAGAAATCACTATTCAATAGTTATAGTAAATAGTTTTCCCATAGAGAAAGTTAAAAGTAGTGTATATAAGGCTAGTATATTTCATGAATTAGGATGCAAAGAATGTGGATTGATGAAGGAAGAAATTACATTATTTTGTGATGTTTGTAGGAAGCCATGTTAAACTGCAAAGAATCAAGGTTCAGCTAGGTAAAGATAATGAGGTTGATAACTCATTAGTCAATTGTTCAAAATTGCCTATCAGTGGGTAATTCTTAAAACCCAAACCATGAAATTTAGCCGTCTTTTGCTGGCTATGAATTTCTCATAATTCAAATAAATGCCTTTCCAGTGAAAATTCACCATTGAATATTACAAGCTACTATGCGAGGAAAAGCTGCTTCTAATAACATCTTAGTTGCGGATAAGTTCCTAACCCGTCTTTGAAAAAAAGTTGAAGATGAAAGCCGTTATAAACAGATTTAATGAGAGAGTCGTTTATCACAAAACACTAAATGTGAAAAAAAACATTAATAAATAGGGATTTAAACTAAATAAAACACAATTAAACACTCTTGAAGTTTCTTGATGTAATCATCTTGAATTCACTGATTAAACTAAATTTAAACTACTTAACTAAGTGAATACGTAATGGCTTACTTGCTGACGCGTTTCAAAACGTTTGTTCCTTTTACGAAGCTAACCCTCTACTAGCGGCATATGGCTCTTTACAAACGGTATGACATGGTTAGATTTATGACAGTGGGTGAGTTGTCGGTGTCTTGTGTGATGTATTGGAAGAGGCTATTGGCTTCAAAGTGTGTGTGGTCGTTTAATATATTTTCCCTGTCTGTTGCGTAGTGTTTGTAGATTTCATATTTTTCTAAGGTTGTTAGTTTTTACTCTGTTTTAATGTGTGTAGAATATTTAAATTGGTTTGTATGTCGGTATGGGTGTGTTGTGTGTTATTTAGGTGTTTTGCGTAGCTGGATTTTGGGTTTGTTTGTTTTGTTTTGGTGATGTGTTCATTGAAGCGTGTATAGAATGACCTGCCGGTTTGGCCGATGTAATAATTGGGACAATCGTTGCAAGTTAATTTGTAAATACCTGAGAGTTTGTATATGTCGGTTTCTTTTTGAAAAGGTTGTATATGTTTTCTTAGATTGTTCTTAGGTGTTTGTTGTTTTGTAGGATATTTGGTAATGGGGTTTTTTGAATGTGGAGGCTATTTTGTGTGTGTTGTTGTAAAAAAATATTCACTTTCAATATATGATAACAATTTATACAAGTTAACATAACATATTATTGTGTAATATCTTAACAATAGTAGGACATTCTGTCTGAATGTGGACAGCTATTTCAAGAGATGTGTCCCTTTATTAATTCTTCTGTAAATCTTGGCTATTTAACCTGGCAGAGTTCGCGTGAAAAATAAAACATGAGGGGTCGCACACGGTGGATTCGACCAGGTCATTTTATTAATACGAAAAAAAATACTGAACAATATTTTATTTTAAAAAATACAAACATCGTAATTAAGTATGATGTATTTACTTAAGTTCTATTGGTTTTAGTTGTGACAATAATGTATTAAATAATTTTTAATAATATTTTAAGATTTAACAAATTTATTATTGAAGAAAATACAACACTTTAGATAAGTTGTCATAACATAAGGACTCTTTTACAAATACTTATGTTTAATAATATATTCTGAAAGAAAACTAATTTTTGAATAAGAAAATGTACTGGATGTTTACAATAGCTGTAAAGTAAAAGAACCAATTTTGAATCGAATATGTTGAAAGTTTCAGTAAATTTATCATAATACTACAATTATAGTGATGAAATGAAACTGTAAAAATTTATGATTTTAAACAAAAAGTTACATACAATGTGTCTAAGCACCTGAGGGTTATAGCAATGAAATTCCTTACAGTTCCTCATCCGATTGATGCCCTTGGGTGGCACAGTCTTGACAAGAACGTACAGTGAGTTCCCTGCAGATGAATCTAACGCAGCTGTTGCACCAAGTGTTTTATTTCCTGTTTTGTCTCTAGTTGCATAGACCGCATCGTCCTTCACGTGCATCTTCTGCAATATTTCGCCATTGTGGCGTTAGGCCCAGCATCTCTTCATTGTTTCTTTTCATGGAAAAGTTGTCTTCTAACACTACCAGGATCTTGAAACCTTTCTTCCTCACGCCTTTCCTCCCTTTCCACGCTATCTAACACTCTAGCAAATCTTTCTTCCTCTGCTCGATTCATATTGCGTAGTAACACAATAAATATAACACACAATGCACCAAACGATCAATAACAAAAAAGCGAAATTAAAAATTATGTTACACTTTAGCAAATGCGAGGGGTCGCGCATGGTGGTTTCCACACTGGCTTTTGTTAAGGCTGCTACACTAAGACACTCGTTGGTGATAGCGAAAATACAAACACAGCGGACGAGTCTATTTGAAGGTACTGAGGGGGTGAAAGCTTACAAAAATCGGCAGTTCGAGATATTAAAAAAATGGTGAAGGGTGGAGTAGAAAAGGTGAAGTGAAGGTGGAAAAGACCGTGACGTGACCTCTGCCGGGTTAAAAGTAAGTGAGGGTGGAGTAGACTTATTTCAACATAACAAGACTATTAAACAAAAATTTATAATTATTATTGTGAAATTTCAAGATGTGAATTATAATAAAATAAATGTAATCTATTTGAATTGATTTGTATGTTTCTAGTTATATGAAGGGAAGATTAACAGTTGATGCGGTCAACCTATGTATAGAGGCTTTTAATATTACTTTAAATAAAAAATATACAATTATGAGCCAGAAACGTAAAAATCTCAAACATAAAGAATTTGATATGTATACAGAATGGAAAGCACAGGATGATATGAAGAAAGGTAAGGTTTATTTTTTTATATTACCTTAATATTGACTTTTATATTGGTTAAAGATAATAACATTCGAAAAAGCTATACTATTAACCACGTGGTATTTTTTGTAAAATCCTTTTACTTATTTAGGCAAAAATAACAAATTTTAGATTCTCATTTTTAAGTCGAGGATTTTAGACATTTTACTTTACATTGTTTGTCATACAACATACATGCTTGTAATATAGGTAAAATGAGTCCTGGGCTCCTGACGTGTAATATTGAAGTGGATTTCAAATTTAATGCTCTTCTATGTAAAACTCTTATTTTAAAAAATATGATCAAGTATGCTCAGCTATAAAGTTAATAGAGTTGGAACTCACCATATACCATTGTGCCAGGGAAATACAACAAATTCAAAAACTTCTAAACAAGATTTTTTTAAAATTAAAAATTAGACAAAAGTTGGGGAAATCTTATACGCTGTTTTCTTAAATAATATATCAACTTCATTCTTAACTTGACTGATGCAGCAATGAATCACCCCTTTCCAACTTCTTTAGATCTACATTGCATTATTTACTGTTTAATGTTGTATGTATCATAAAATGTATGTGGTATGTATAGTGTAGTATACTAATCTGGAATCATTCTACTGATTTGTGTAAATTCATTATCGTCTTTGTTTTTTGTTAACTAGATTACTTAGAAAATTTATACTTATGCTGTATTTTCTTTTTAACAGACTAAATTTTCCAAAAATTACGATAAACTAATTTTGCTACAAGAAAAAATTCTGTCATCAATGGTTTCCAAAAGATGAACATGAAAGGACTGCACATAAAGAAATAATTTATGTGTAAAATAAATTTGTTTCCAGATAATTATTAAAGATGGCAATATTGTATAATTACCTGAGATTTTCCATTTCATGATTATTAACATGTTTTTAAATGGAAATGAAAAAGAATAATTGCAAGATAAGAAATAATATGTACGTAATCAGGAAAATTCATCAAGGAAATTTCCAACATAAATTAATCAGTGTATTCGTCTGACGAACTGATATGTTTATCGTATTATTCAAAGGCAATACAGTTATTTTAACAATGATTAAGCAACATGATTAGAGGGTTATACACATTATTAAGCATTGTACATTATTATAACGATTTTGGAGAATATTATAGGCTATTGCATAATTTGTCGTAGTTATAGGCAACAATTTTATTAGAGCTAGAGGTTCACCGGGCAAAGTGCTTAAAATTTACTGAAATTTGAATATGTCAGATAATGTTTCACTGCCATATATGCTTACATCATACAGACTGATAAAAGACACCCATTCTTTTTTCTGAGAATGACATGTGATTCGAGGTGACCGGTTTGCAAAGTATCATTAAGTATCAAAACGTATAACTGATCTTAAATGAATTGAACTAATTCAGATATATGTTCTCTCGTCGTCGCCTAGTTTGTTAGTAGTATATTCATCGAGTTCAAGATCAACGTATGAACTGAAGTCATCTCATCAACAGTTTTTTTTTATTAAAGCGGCCTTTGCATATAGTGATCTTGGTTGAGTAGGATTTCATAGTAATAGTAATCTCTGAAACCATGGGAATGAATTAAATGTCAAACCTAACAAAACAATTAAAATACTGAAATTTTAGCGTGGAATGCTGGAAGAATTGAACAATAACAATTATGCTTTGCATATAACCTCAAAAATAATCAAAAGATTGTGTAACTACGTTAAAATAATGAATAATGTTGTATTTCAACCAACGTTAAATTATCTGTAATTTTTGTAAACAGTAGTTAAGGTAGAGTTATTAACTGTACTTTGTACTTTATTAACTGTAACAAACTAGATTCCTTTGTCAGACATGAGCAAGAACAAGCTATTGTCCACCTGCTCAAAGCCGATATGTTTGCTTGAAAATGTTGCACAGCTAATTCATAAAGTTGTTTGCATATTCCCTAACCTCTGAAATGATGTATGTACCTGCATGTACTCTTACGTGTTGCAGATGGGAAGATTCTTCATTAAATGATTATCTTGCTTCTGAATTTACTAGAAATTTAATAAAAAACAATCTGATAAATTTTTAATCAAGCGTATGAACTGTATCCATAAGCATGGGACCACAAAATATGTTAAAGATATCCAGCCCGTATGGCCAAAACATATGGTTATAATTCAGTATGAGGACCAAATTATTGTTAGACAGATATCATAGTATATTAACTTTTAGGAAAGATGTTAGTATAGTGTGTAAGAGGAAGAAAAGCGGAGGACCGCCAATTACTTATAGCTAATGGGAAACTAATATATAAAGTACTTATGGTAGACATATACACTGCACTTCTTACCTTCTAGATTGCACTCGCCTGACATACGTTAGGGTGTTTGAGAAAGGAAATATAGGATTTCCCCCTAATTTTAAATAAAGAGGGTATTCAAATGTTGATAATTTTAAAAAACTGAAAGAAAGATTATTTATTCTCACTGTACATTGGATCAGCTGTTTTTTTGTTTTTGTTTATTTAGATAGATGGCACTGCACGCCGGATGATTTGGTTAACCTTAGTGGATTTAAGATGGAAAAAAGTGCATATAGCATTATAGTAATACTACGTCACCTGAAACGCATTCAAGAAGTTAAAATGAAAGGGTTGAAATCTCGCTACATTGTGAATTAATTTTTAAGGAAATGCAGATCATCTAATAATGATGTATTTATAGTGCTAAACATATCGTAAAATGCTAATGATAATAGAATTTATTTACAAATGGCAAACATGATTCAAAATATTTAAAATTAATTTTTTTGGCTGTTATTCACCTTAATATTTCCATCAATTATATTCATACGGTTTTGGGATTTTCTTTGTTAATTCTCTAAAGTTTGCATTCATGATTTTAGTTATGTGTCAATACTGCTGTTTATTCACTTTTCCTATAATAATATATTTCCTAGAGTATAATGTGTATGCTATTTATTTATATTTTGAATGTTATATTTTAATTATTTAATAATGGTACATATTTTGTAAATGAGTTCTTGTTAAATTACTATAAATTTCAAATTTAGTTCATTTTGAAATATTTTCTACTCAATTTTTAATAAACTAAATAATAATATGCAAAAGATGTTTACCACTCAGGTCATGGGTTGATAGTGACATATTTATTTATAGAGAATTTTATATACAAACTGTTTTATTCAATTTTAAAATCTCTCAATGTTATTTTTATAAACTGTTCATTGTTACTGTTCAAAGACTTAACCAGCTAATCCCATAATGATCTTATTACTGCTGGTGGCTGTTCCATTGTTACTGTTCAAAGACTTAACCAGCTAATCACATAATGATCTTATTACTGCTGGTGGCTTGTAGCACAGTGATGTGACTGTTCTATTGTTACTGTTCAAGGGATTAACCAGCTAATCACATAATGATCTTATTACTGCTGGTGGCTTGTAGCACAGTGATGTGACTGTTCCATTGTTACTGTTCAAAGACTTAACCAGCTAATCACATAATGATCTTATTACTGCTGGTGGCTTGTAGCACAGTGATGTGACTGTTCCATTGTTACTGTTCAAGGGATTAACCAGCTAATCACATAATGATCTTATTACTGCTGGTGGCTTGTAGCACAGTGATGTGACTGTTCCATTGTTACTGTTCAAGGGATTAACCAGCTAATCACATAATGATCTTATTACTGCTGGTGGCTTGTAGCACAGTGATGTGACTGTTCCATTGTTACTGTTCAAGGGATTAACCAGCTAATCACATAATTATCTTATTACTGCTGGTGGCTTGTAGCACAGTGATGTGACTGTTCCATTGTTACTGTTCAAAGACTTAACCAGCTAATCACATAATGATCTTATTACTGCTGGTGGCTTGTAGCACAGTGATGTGACTGTTCCATTGTTACTGTTCAAGGGATTAACCAGCTAATCACATAATTATCTTATTACTGCTGGTGGCTTGTAGCACAGTGATGTGACTGTTCCATTGTTACTGTTCAAAGACTTAACCAGCTAATCACATAATGATCTTATTACTGCTGGTGGCTTGTAGCACAGTGATGTGACTGTTCCATTGTTACTGTTCAAGGGATTAACCAGCTAATCACATAATTATCTTATTACTGCTGGTGGCTTGTAGCACAGTGATGTGACTGTTCCATTGTTACTGTTCAAGGGGTTAACCAGGTAATCACATAATGATCTTATTACTGCTGGTGGCTTGTAGCACAGTGATGTGACTGTTCCATTGTTACTGTTCAAGGGATTAACCAGCTAATCACATAATTATCTTATTACTGCTGGTGGCTTGTAGCACAGTGATGTGACTGTTCCATTGTTACTGTTCAAGGGATTAACCAGCTAATCACATAATTATCTTATTACTGCTGGTGGCTTGTAGCACAGTGATGTGACTGTTCCATTGTTACTGTTCAAGGGGTTAACCAGGTAATCACATAATGATCTTATTACTGCTGGTGGCTTGTAGCACAGTGATGTGACTGTTCCATTGTTACTGTTCAAGGGGTTAACCAGCTAATCACATAATGATCTTATTACTGCTGGTGGCTTGTAGCACAGTGATGTGACTGTTCCATTGTTACTGTTCAAAGACTTAACCAGCTAATCACATAATTATCTTATTACTGCTGGTGGCTTGTAGCACAGTGATGTGACTGTTCCATTGTTACTGTTCAAAGACTTAACCAGCTAATCACATAATTATCTTATTACTGCTGGTGGCTTGTAGCATAGTGATGTGACTGTTCCATTGTTACTGTTCAAAGACTTAACCAGCTAATCACATAATTATCTTATTACTGCTGGTGGCTTGTAGCACAGTGATGTGACTGTTCCATTGTTACTGTTCAAAGACTTAACCAGCTAATCACATAATGATCTTATTACTGCTGGTGGCTTGTAGCACAGTGATGTGACTGTTCCATTGTTACTGTTCAAAGACTTAACCAGCTAATCACATAATTATCTTGTTACTGCTGGTGGCTTGTAGCACAGTGATGTGACTGTTCCATTGTTACTGTTCAAAGACTTAACCAGCTAATCACATAATGATCTTATTACTGCTGGTGGCTTGTAGCACAGTGATGTGACTGTTCCATTGTTACTGTTCAAAGACTTAACCAGCTAATCACATAATGATCTTGTTACTGCTGGTGGCTTGTAGCACAGTGATGTGACTGTTCCATTGTTACTGTTCAAAGACTTAACCAGCTAATCACATAATTATCTTATTACTGCTGGTGGCTTGTAGCACAGTGATGTGACTGTTCCATTGTTACTGTTCAAAGACGTAACCAGCTAATCACATAATGGCCTTATTACTGCTGGTGGCTTGTAGCACAGTGATGTGACTGTTCCATTGTTACTGTTCAAGGGATTAACCAGCTAATCACATAATGGCCTTGTTACTGGTGGTGGTAGCACAGTGATGTGACTGTTCCATTGTTACTGTTCAAAGGCTTATCCAGCTAATCACATAATGACCCTGTTTACTGCTAGTGGCTTGTAGCACAGTGATGTGACTGTTCCATTGTTACTGTTCAAAGGCTTATCCAGCTAATCACATAATGGCCCTGTTACTGCTAGTGGCTTGTAGCACAGTGATGTGACTCTTCCATTGTTACTGTTTAAGGGCTAACCAGCTAATCACATAATGGCCTTGTTACTGCTGGTGGTAGCACAGTGATGTGACTCCATTGTTACTGTTCAAAGGGTTAACCAAAATCACATAATGGCCTTGTTACTGCTGGTGGTAGCACAGTGATGTGACTGTTCCATTGTTACTGTTCAAAGGCTTATCCAGCTAATCACATAATGACCCTGTTTACTGCTAGTGGCTTGTAGCACAGTGATGTGACTGTTCCATTGTTACTGTTCAAAGGCTTATCCAGCTAATCACATAATGGCCCTGTTACTGCTAGTGGCTTGTAGCACAGTGATGTGACTCTTCCATTGTTACTGTTTAAGGGCTAACCAGCTAATCACATAATGGCCTTGTTACTGCTGGTGGTAGCACAGTGTTGTGACTCCATTGTTACTGTTCAAAGGGTTAACCAGCTAATCACATAATGGCCTTGTTACTGCTGGTGGCCTGTAACACAGTGATGTGACTCCATTGTTACTGTTCAAAGAGTTAACAAGCTAATCACATAATGGCCCTGTTACTGCTGGTGGCTTGTAGCACAGTGATGTGACTGTTCCATTGTTACTGTTCAAGGGGTTAACCAGCTAATCACATAATGGCCTTGTTACTGCTGTTGGTCTGTAACACAGTGATGTGACTCCATTGTTACTGTTCAAAGGGTTAACCAGCTAATCACATAATGATCTTATTACTTATTTTTTTCTTGGCAATAGCTTTTCTCTTATTATTTATGTTAGAAGTTATTTTATATTATACATTTCATGTTTTATTAATGCTCCATAAACATCATACATTTTTATACAGTAATTATATATATATATATATATATATATATATATATATATATATATATATATATATATATATATATATATATGTATGTATGTAATAGCCTAAACATCTATTATTTCTTATTATCCAGCCAGGATCCTGTGCTTAAAGTAAACCTCCCTATTCGATATCCTACGTTTTACAGTTTTTGTTACTCTGTGGCAGTCTTCCTGGAGCTCAGGTAAGATTTTTCATCCATCTTGACTCTGAGCATCATATACTTCAGAAGCCATAATAAAATAATGTTTTAAAAATTAGATGAGGTTCGAGGTCTTTTGTCATGGAGATGGTAGTCAAACAGCAGTTGGAGTTCTTAGAAGAGCTATAAACTGTGCTCACCAATCTGAGATGAAACACCAAGTCCCCAAATAGTATATGCCTTTTCTTCATGTTGTTCACATCCGAATGTCTAGGATAAACTTTCATTGATATATGATTATTTTTTTAATAGAAACTGGTAATATAAATCCTGGCTTGAATAGAATCGGGAACCATTCAAAAGCAGTTTTAGGAGGAAAGTGTTAATGGGAAGTTAACACATTTTAGATGAGGAGGTCTGTGACTTTTTCTTTCTGGTCTTCCATGGCTAATAAAAATTTTAAAATCCTGAGGAAAACATAAAATTGAATGGATTAAAGTTAACAAGTTTAAAAAGAAAAAACAAACAAAAAACACTAATGAAAACAAAGTACATGATCTAGATATAAAAAAACCTGTTAGGGCATACAGACCTATGTTTAAGTTATGAAGACGGCGGTGTGAGGTTTGAACATTTTCTAAATCAGAATAATAAACTACATTTCAATAAGGACCAATTTTACATACGAAAGAGGAAAATTAAATAAAATTCCTTGTGAAAAATTTTTTTAATATGTAAACTACAGAAGAATTTTTCAAGAACATCTATACAGACCCTCAAAAGAGTCTTATGCCTTCAAATATTCTCTACCTGAAGACAGATTCTCAGTCTCAATATCTGTGTAGTGTGAAAAGAGTTGTTGGAGTTTTAAGAAAGGTAAGGAACAAACCCAAATTAAATAAACACAAGAAATATACACAACTCACAATTATTAAACTTTAGTTTCAAAATGTAATTTTAAATCACATTATGTCATTGACTGTTAGGCAAAACTCTTTGAGCTGGAATTGATTTGAAGGATCACGATATTTCACATGGACAACTTTATGTTGCATGTTCTAAAGTAAGCTCTCTCTCTCTCTCTCTCTCTCTCTCTAAGTCTAGTTATTCTTGTTCCAGATGGAAAAACCACCAATATTATATATAAAGAGGTTTTTAGATAATCAATGTATCAGTGAAATTAAATATTGTATTATGGTTATAAAGGAAAACGATTCAACATTTTAGAAATTATAAGTCGAAACATAATATAATAAATGGACAAGTAAATTCACAAAATTATTATTATGTCTCTAATTCCATCAGATTATCTTTTCAAAACAATGCAATTTCTAGTTAAAGATTACTTTGCAATGACAATTAACAAATCACGACAATCTTTATAAATAGTTAGAATTATTTGAATTATTGTATTCATAATATTTTCTCATATTAGAACCTTTTTCAGATAGATCAATATGCATTTAAAATATTTTTGAAAAATTATTAAATTTCATAGGACAAGGTGTTATTATTAGGAAAAGTAAAATTATATTATTAAATTATAATGATATCAAAAAAAGTTATTAATTAAGTTTGACCAAACGTAACGAACTACAAAATTCAAGAGTAAAAAATATCTTATTTATTAAACACTTGTAAATATTTACAAACTTACCTATAGTAGCACTTATATTTGTTGAGGACAGCTGTTTCGGGAGATGTGTCCCATTGTCAACTCAGCCCGTAACATTTTACGTTACGAGACACATCTCCTGAAACGGCCGCCCTCAACAAATATAAGTGCTACTATAGGCAAGTTTGTAAATATTTACAAGTGTTTTAGTGAAAGCTAGTAGCTCACATGAACATGGAATCAACATATATTTAATTTATATATATTTGTCAACAGATTTGATAATTAATTTTTAAAATAAACTACTTTTTTCTAATTTCAATGACAATTAACAATAAACACTCCTTACATTATTATGTATATTCATTATATAATATCAACTATTATTATGATTTTTAGTTAATTAGAGCTTAGCTAGTGAGAACTATTCACAAAGGTAAAAGTCAAAATAGTGAACTCAAAATCTCACAAAAAATTAGTTTTTAATAAACACACACAACAAACTAGTTTCGGCGACAATCTCGCCTTCCTCAGTGCTTGGCCACTCATGGCCTTTGAGTGGCCAAGCACTTAGGAAGGCGACATCATCGCCAAAACTTTTGTGAGATTTTGAGTTCATGATTTTGACTTTTATCTTTATTATTATGATGTTCATGTGTAGTGCGACAACTTTAAACTTGCACGGGCGAAGCCGCGACAGGGAGGTGAGCTAGTCATTTATAACATTAACTGATGTATGGATAGTTTTAATCTGTATGTATATACCATTTACTTAATACTTCCTGACGTCTAAAAATAAACAACAATTTATCTGAAGTTTCTTGATGTAATCATCTTGAATTCACTGATTAGACTAAATTTAAACTACTTAACTAAGTGAATACGTAATTGTTAATGAGTTGAGGGTTAGCTTCGTAAAAGGAACAAACGTTTTGAAACGCATCAGCAAGTAAGCAATTACGTATTCACTTAGTTGAGTAGTTTAAATTTAGAACAATTCATCTATCGATTTCTGGGTAATACTTGACAAAACTGGGACCGACTTCGATTTTTTTTTCATTTTCACAAATGGTAGTAGGTTAGATTTGGGTAAAATAAAGTGTAAACTAGCTGCACGTAATTTTTGTAAATTTAATTTCATTTGCTCGCTTTATTTTTTTCGTTGACAAAACATATGTAGTAATCATTGTTAACTTTGTTCTATATAAAGAAGGGTACATTTGCTTAAACATTCCTCATTTAAGAAACATTTCTTTTGCAAAGTTTTAGATGACCACTTTTTTGTTTTGAATAGAAATAACCAAGCCTGAATAAAACATTCCTGAAATTTGAAAATTAAGAAAATTGTTCCAACCTCTATGGAGCGTAAACGTCTACCATTTAATATGTTGTTAATCATTTCCCAGTGGATTTATTAGTTTTCTTGTGGTGATATAGTCCAAGAGTAAAAATAATTGATGTACATTAATATCAATTATTATTTTTAAAAAATTAATTTCTAGTGTCTACTGGTATCATTTTTGTTAGCAACTAGAGATGTGCACACGGTTCCATGAAAAAGACTTGCCTTTCACCAGTTCTTTTCTTAAGCACTTCAGTAAGACTCAGTGAGCAGCAGTTCTATGAAATAGAATTCCCTTTCACCAATTCTTTTCTGAAGCGCTTCAGTGAGAACCAAACAAAGGTTTGTCAACTCAGACAGTAACTGAGTTGACAATGGGACACATCTCCCAAAACGGTTGTCCTTAATAATAAAAAAACATGTTACTATAGACATGTGAGACATACTGACCTATTTTTAGTTTTTGTGTTGTACATATTGAGGTTTTTCTATAATTACGCTTTTGTTATTAACTTGGCAAAAAAACCACTACTTACTGATATTTTCAGCAGATGCGTTTCACACTAGGTTAGAGCATTCTTCAATGCTGTGAGTCACGGACAAGACTGTTGCCCAGGTGTGGTGTGTTTTTGTTCATAGAATAGTTGTTAAAGTATAAATAAAGTATTTGATTGTAAGTGTGTTCTGTTATTTAGAATGTATTATGGATAATATGTGTAGTGTTTGTATATCTCATAGTTTTCTGTTGTGTTTAGTTTGTTGCTTTTTTTGATGGAGTGTAGGATTTTTAGTTTGGTGTGTGATTATGTGTATAACAAAATTTAATTGTCATACATTGTTGTGTCTTTTATGTGTTCTATCTATTTTGTGGTAAATGTTCTCTCTGTTTTTCTTATGTAATAGCTGGGGCAGTTGTTGCATGTAATCTTGTACTTTTGCCCTGGTGTGTTTTTGTAATGTGTAGGTGTTTTTCTAATTATGTTGGATGTTTTAAATGCTACTTTGTATTTACGTTTGCGGAATGAGGAAGCTACTTTTTGTGATGTGCTGTCATGTTAAGAAAGTGTTATGTATTTTTGTGTTTGTGTTATTGTGTTTTTGTTGTGTTATGTGTGTGTTGTTTTATTGCACATTATGTTGTCTATCAAGGTGTGTTTGTATTCGTTTTTATAGGCTGTGTATTTTAAAACAACAAGATATACTAATACCACAACATATTCTAAACAACAAAACACACTCACAATCAAATACTATATTTGGATACATAGTCAACAACTACTCTATGAGCAGTAATACACCACAGAATACCATTACACCATAGACTTGCAAAAATTCAACAAACCTGAGCAACAGTCTTGTCCATGACTCACAGCATTGAACAATACACTGACCTAGTGCAAAACACTTCTGCCGAAAATATCAGTAACGGTTTTTTGCTAAGTTAATACCAAAAGTCTAAATGCTGACAGATGTTGATGTGTTTTTACTTAAAACCCAATAGCTCAAGTGAAGATGGGATCAAATAATAAAAAAAAAACATTATTAATTCTAGAATAGAAGAGAAGTTATTAAAATAATTCAATAAAAACAGGGCTGCTACTAATGTAACAATCAGAAAATAATTAAATCAATCTAAAGGAGCAAAAACTGATAGAACAATTTTTTGAAATTTGTATGCACTGTTCGCGTTGGTTAGCCTACTATTCAAACCTTTTCGTAACTTTCCAATAATTTATTCCGCTAGTCGAACTGAACTCAATAAATTCTTGCCAGTGCGTTCAAATGTAGTCATTGCAATTAAAGCTATAAAAAATTGACAATATAGCTACCTTCCTTTTTCCAATTGGTAGTTTATAATTTGGACACAGCATTTGGCCCAATTTCCCATGTGTTAAAATCTTTAATACGTAGATTTTAAACGTCTACGTAATAAGATCTGAACACGTTTGTTACGGATCCAAACGCAAAATACAATGAAGACTGCACCTCTACTGGACAAAGTGGTTCAATTCAAGTTCCTCATATACCTCAGCCACAGATGTACCCTTTTAATATTACTGTATAACAGCTTGTGCATCCCAACAGCAAACTGGACTAATCACTCTTGCACCTACTCAACCTAACTATTTTTGGTTCATTGGTCATGCAACTGCTCAAACACATCAAAGGCAAACCTCATCTACACCAATCGTTTCGAATCAACGCTCATCAAATCATAGTATAATTCTAATATTTCTACTGCTCTTTGGGGGATCATTTCATCTATCAATGCAATTCATTCATATCTATAACAGCTTGGATGTCAAAGCTACATACATAAGTTACACCACTGTTTCAACAGCCTTGGCACACATTTTCAAGCCAAGTGTCAATCTAAAAGTACATTCCAGATGTGACAAGCCTCACCTAGTACATGAGAATAAAACCACATTAATGCTCAAATATTTCTTTTACTTTTGGGATCACGTTATTTATCAATGTAAGTAATTTTAATCGTTAATAGTTCTTAATCGCGGTACACCTATCCACAAGACACAAAGCCATATCAACTACTTGGCTCACACGTTCAAGACCAATATCAATCTTAGAGTATGCAGCATCTGTAGCAAGCATCATTATTTCTTACTTCATAATGAGGTAACTATAATAAAGAATTACTCTTATAACCACAAAACCTTACAAACTCGACAATTGACCAACTATTACATCATATTTTCTTTTGCAACCTGGAAACTTCATGTGAACTGTTAGCTACTGAAACTAAAAGAATTAAAATTGATTATTTTGTTACATCACTTCCGATTAGGTTTATTATTAATCCTGGTAGCCAAATGTCTGAAATTATTAAGAGAGCCTTATTGAGTTTGCGTATTCAGAAGCCAATCCTAATTGTGATTGGTTTCATCTACAAAAATGCACGAATATCTAAGAATGCTACTTTACAATTGGTAGCTTATAACTTAACAATTACAGAACCGCAAAATTCAAACCCTCTACTACAGTGGCCTTGTTATCCCATATTGCAGAACCATTCCCCACTACAGTTACCACAGATTATTCACAGGAAATACCTAAATATTACAATCAGCTGATCCATATTTTTTTACAAGCCTTTAGCTAAAAAGCTATTGATCTCATCTTCAAGGCCGAAGACTGCACTCAAATAATATTAAACTGCCTGCACTAAATAATCAGTAACATCCGCATCCTAGAATGTCTCTTTAAGAAGATCCATACTAGACTAAGGACTTGTATGGTAGCATACCTACCATCATCATCAACGCCCGCTCCTTGACACTATTCCTGGTTTCCTCGAGTTTACTTAAGGTTGACGGTCGCTAAGGTCATTCCTTTTGATTGCTTAGACCCTTCTTACCATCTTCTGTTTCCTTCTTACTAGCCCCAGTTCCTTTCTTATCATGCCCTGTACTTCTCTTATGACCTCTTTACCTCTTGCTTCACCAGCTTTTTCTTAGCTTGGAAACTAAGAGATTGGTAGCTCGTATGTTTATTAGACGATTTACTTCAAATTTGCTCTGTTTCCCGTGGGTCCAACACAGTGGCGGTTTGTCCAAAAGGGCTCTGAGGCGCAGCTCTCCCAATTACAAAAAATAATTTTTAATTAATATTAATTTGTCTTAAATTAGGTTAAGAAGAGCTTAGAATTATTTAAGCAATGTTAAAACCATAAAATATTTAGCAGTTGACGCACGAAATTAGCCGCAAGCTCCGCGAGGGGCTCACAGCAGAGAGCCCCAGACTAGTGCATTGAGTGTGCGTGGAATAAGCTGAAACGCCAAAACCGTGCGGTGACGTCACTCAACGAGCGTGTTACGCGTGGCCTGGGATGGAGTCCCGTAGTCATGCGCATGCGGTGAGAAATGACTAATCAGTGATGCTACTACAATTCTATATGATTTAGGAAGCAGCATTGTAGGCTTATTTGTAATGTTCTCACAATGCTTCCATTTATAAATCCTTTGATGTGCATACACATTGGCCTAATATACTTTTAAAAGTAAAACTTGATTCACACTACTCGTTGAGTACTTACGCTTTAGCATAGGCAATCACTTAACTACCCAACCTAGTAACATTTCGTAAATCACACCGTAATACGTCTATTAGTTATAGCAATGTCAATATATTAATCAATAAGTATAACTTAATAAAAGTTGTAGGTGCTTAGAATATAAAACGAGTTAAATGGCTATCAAATTTCAAAATTGTCTCCGCACCTCGTAAATCTGGGGGGACCCCTTGTCATGAGCCCCACCAATGTAATTGGGCAGGAGCCGCCACTGGTTGAACATTGCGCTAAGTGAATAAGTGAAGTATAGTTTAAGAACTGCAAGTTCTATTAATTAAATAGAATTATTATTCTGTCTTTATTATTTTCTATTTATCTAATAAATTTATAATTTTGTTACACCGAACGTAATGGACTATAAAATTCAAGAATATAATTTTGTATTGTATAATCAGGGTATGTTTTGATAATTTAGCCTGGGACTGTTTTAAAATTAATTTTTATTTTGGAGAAGGTAATTGTCTCACTCTCAAGATAAACGAATACGTCACCTTAACTTTGGTCAAAGTTTCAGTAAATTGGTTTATTAAAAAAAAAATATATATACTTGAAAACTTGTTGTGGATGGACTATTAATTATTGAGCTTTTTATTATTATAAGTATTGTACAGATACTATAAAGATTCCTATCTGATCTACAATATAAACATTTAGTTTCAAAAAAATTTATAACTTCGGCTGTTTCCGGCTTCATTCGTTCACTTAATTCTTTTATAGTAGACAAATGTAGGCGGATAGAGATTCTGTTACTAAATTCTATTTAAAAGTAACCACAATAAACGTGATAATCTGTTTTTTATCTGTGACAAAGTGTGATATGTCCTGTTACAGTTTTCAAGTTTGTTTATGAAATTTTAAATATAAAGTAATATGAAATGTAAGTATTGAATTTGTTCCTGAAAAACATTTTAGGCAAGATATTAAAGTTTCAAAGCAATCAATATGTTACTGAAATAAAGATAGTCTCTCTCATATAAAGGTAACTGAAAATATAAATGAATTTTGGTAATGGAAAGTAGAGTTACTGGTTTAAAAAACCTTACTAATTAATTTAAAGCACAGAAAGGTAAAATTATTCTGCATATCTTACACAAACAATCGGTCAAATTTTGTGTGTCATAAACATTTGTAAATAAAAGTGAAAACTTTGTGAAAATAACAGAAAAATACACCATACTTGAGCATAATTTGTTTCTGTTTTTAAAATAGAAAGCCTATGAATTGACACTTGAAACATTTTCTTCATTCTCTGAGGACAATTAATCCTTGCCCTTTTGCCACAATCAAGTGAGCAATGTGGGAATATTTAATTTGAAAATATAAGAGTTTAATATTCGGCTGTCGTAGCCAACCCTAATTTGTTTTCACATATGTTACTATAAATTCATCCTAATTAAAAACAAGTGATTCAAAGCATAAAAGGTGGTTAGTTTTTTTAAAATATAATGGTAAAAACATAGTCTTAATAACTTTGGTTAAAAAAAATTGTTTTAAAATTACTTGTTTTAATGTGTAGAACACAAATGTCAACTTTTTTCTGCGGAAAATACAGAAAGCTTTTTTCACATTTTAAATGTTAGGCTGTAATGGCATGTAGGCCTATGGCTTGAACTGGGCTCGCAGTAGCTACAGCTCACTGCACTATGTCTAGATTTGGTTGTAATTTTATACATTACTATATACCTATAATAAAATATACCTACAAATTATCAAGTTAGGATGGATTTAGTTATAATTTTATTCAAGATTACTATCTATCTATATTAAAACATACCTACGAAGTATCCAGCCAGGATAGATTTGGTTATAATTATATTCAACAATACTATCTACCTATATTAAAGTATACCTACAAAGTATCCAGTCAGGATAGATTTGGTTGTAATTTTGGTATAAATATTTAGACTTATTGCCGATGCCAAAAATTACAACCAAATCTATCCTTACTGGATTCTTGATAGGTATATTTTAATACAGGTAGATAGTGAGGTTGAATAAAATTATAACCAATTTTATCCTGACTGGATACTTCATAGGTATATAGTAATGTATAAAATTATAGCCATAAGTTTAATATTTAGATTTTAAGTTTAGTATTAAAATAAATTTACTTTGACGTAATGCAGTGAGCTGTAGCTACTGCCCAGCCGGTATATACGCTATACATGCTATTGCAGACTAACATTAAAAATGTGCAAAAAAATTAACTTCTTGTTTTTTCTGTGGAAAAAGTTAATATTTGCGTTCTACACATTAAAATGAAAATTGAAAAAAAACAATTTATTTTAAACAACAATTTATTTTAACATTTAAAATGGGAAAAAAGAAACTCCGTATTTTCCGCGGAAAAAAAGTTGATATTCGTGTTCTGCACATTAAAACAAGTAATTTAAAAATTGAAAACTTTTTTTTAACTAACGTCATTAAGACTATTTTTACCAAATTAACATTACCTCTATGTTTTTTTATAAAACAGTAATATTTAAACCTATATTAATAGATTGTTATTTTACAACATGCTTACAGAGTGTCTCGTTATAAAGAAATAATTTTGGTATTTATTTCCGGTGCCCACGAGTATGAATTTAGCGAAAACAATTATACCGGCCAATGCAGAAAGTCATCAGGAATACGAAAAAAATTATTATAACTCTTGCTCATGCCCCAAAAATTAACAATTTTGGAAAATTGTAACTGCCCCATACATAGTGCTGGTAAAATGCAAATTTCCCACCCCCAATACAATGCATATAAAATTAATCAAAAACATATATTGAATCTTTAATGATAACTATTGTTTGTTATTGCCATGCAAGTGTAATTTTAGATAGCTATGAAGTATCCAATCAGGAAAGATTTGGTTGTAATTTTATACATTCAACCAAATGTACACATATAAGGTTAGAATAGATATTACGTGACATCACCTTGCACAAAGTATTTCTCTGCGGAAGTAGAGGTTTAATTAGGTAATGTTCTATAAAATTACAACCAAATCTATTCTGACTGGACACTCTACAGGTATATTTAAATATAGGTATATAGTAAATTACAAAATTACAACCAAGTCTATCCTAACTGGAGACTTTATACGTAAATTTAAATATATGTATAGGTAGTATGGCATGCCATATTTTTATTCCACTTTAATTTGATAACATGGTATTTATTTCCATGAGCAAAAGTTTTTGTTTACACTTGGTAAAGGGAAATTCGGAAAATAATTGAATTAGGACTAATCCTATAAAACTTTATACATTGGAACCTCTCAAATCCGAACTAATTGGGACTATAGCCTCTTCAGATTTTGAAAAGTTCGGATTTGCTGAAAAATTTTGATATGCTGTGTATTTAGCATTTGACAAAAGTTCGTATTTTTATTAGCGAACAATATTAGAGTATTCATTTTGTATTTCTGTATCAAAAATTGAACATTTTTGCAGTGCTACAAGTGAAAAGTCTTTGGAACATCGCCATCATGCGAAAGTTTCTGTGAATGAAAGAATTGACGAGGCTGTATTTTTATGGTTTACACAAGAGAGGCAGAAAGGAGTTCCTTTTAGTGGTCTATTAATACAAGAAAAGGCATGACAGTTAGACAAATTAATGAACAATGATTTGGAATTTACTGAGAGCAATAGATGGTTGGATAGAGGGAAGAGAAGGCATGGAATTAGACAACTAACGGTAAGCGGGGAGAAGTTATCAACTAATAATCTGGCTGCAAAAGAATATTTAGACGAATTCACATATTTGATTTCGTCTGAAAATTACTCACCCCAGCAACTGTATAATGCGGACAAGGCTGGATTGAATTTTAAAGCCCTTCCCACTAAAAGTTTTGCTTCTAAAGAGGAATCTTCTGTTCCAAGCTTTATAACAAGCAAACAGCGCCTCACAGTTTTAGCCTACAGTAACGCAGCGGGATCAAATAAGCTACCGTTAATGGCGGTTGGAATACCTGCCAAACCACAAGCCCTTAAAAATATGAACTTGAAATCATATTTTCTCCCTGCTCATTACAGAAATCAGTGTAAGGCGTGGATGACTGGTAATATTTTGAAGGAGTTGTTCAAAAATGAATTTGTTCCTTCAGTAACAAAATTTAATGAAAAAAACTGACTGTTATCAAAAGCTCTACTTTTGGTAGACAATGGTCCTTCATGTCCTTCAGACTTGCAGTTGGTATGGAAAGACATAAAAGCAATATTTCTCCCACCTAAAATGACATCATTTCATCAGCCTATGGATCAAGGTGTGCTGCAGAACATAAGACTGAGCTACAGAAAAAAGCTTCTGCAAACATTAATAGACGTTCTCTTTCTATTCCAGAAAAACTTAAACGATTACAATAAAGGGTGTAATTTACTGGGAAGCTGAATCCTGGAATAATATCAGTAATACTTTACTACAGAAATCTTGGAAGAAGCTCTGGCCTAGCCTCAAATTTGTGGAAACAGCACTAAGAACACAGGATGAGCTCCTTCAGCTCATTCAAAGAGTACCAGGATATGAAGATGCTGAAGAAAGTTGCCTGGAAGAATGGACAGCACTAGATAACAATGAAGAATATACTGAGCATGACATGGTGTCTATAGTCCAGGATCAACACAGTGACAATGTTGCAGATAGCGATAGTGAGGAAAAAGATGCCTCTACAAATGCTGTTCTACAACACTGCTGCCTCTCTCGACATTGCATTGCATTACGTAGAATAACATGCAGCTGCAACACCCAAAGAGGTTATGCTATTATGACAGTGGCGCAACATCGCATCCTTGGGAAAGCTTACGTCTCTTCGCCAGATAAAGATTACTGATTTTAATTGAAAAATATCATTAAGTGTTTGTGTCTTTTCTTTTTTAGTTAAACAAATAGTTTTTATTTTTATTGTCAATAAATTCTATGTTAATGAAATGATATAGTCAACATTCTTTTGGGCATTTGTGTGGATATGAAAAAACTTCGGTTGTGGATTACCTAACAATCCAATCTCAATGTATCACTATGACTAACACAAATCTTAGTAAAATTCAGTCAAACCCTTTGGAAATGGCAAGAGTAATTAGATCAGACACTGTGACCTAGAATTAACCCTAAAAGATCCTGAAGAAATCAGTCATTCTCTCTGGTTAACCCATTGTATCCTATGGACAAAAGATGTGTTATCACAACAAATTAGTATTAGAGATCATACAGATATCAGTTTTTTTTGTAATGATTCTTGATGTTGATTGTTTACTTCAAACTATTAGTAACCTCGAGTTTATTGACATAGTAAATTCTGAGTTTATTTTTCTTAGTGTATATTTCTCTCATCTAGAGAATATGGTGTTGCCGATGGTTACGGTTGAGAGTTGACATGTCCAGAAACTGAAATAAAGAAGGGTTCTTTGAGCCAGGAATCAGGAAGTGGAACAATAATGAGTTGGAATATTTAAAGTTTCAGTAATTCATGCTATAGGCTATAACTAATTTTTTGATTGGAAAACATGTCAACTTAACACCCTCCATTGATTGAAAAGATGACAATAGGGAAAATTTCATCGTTATTAAAAAATGATACTATGACATAGTTTGATTTTTTAAAGTACCCATGCCGAACTCAGGAAATTGATGGATGGATGAAATAGTGATTCAAGCTGCTGGAAAGGTGTAGGGACGTAATGCAAACGATAGGTATGTCACAGCTACCACAAAATTTAGGGGTTTGATCCCAAACTTTGAAAATAAGTTTGATTTCAAAATAAATATAAATCTTAAATACAAAATGGCAAGACATACAAATTGTTGGATGGAACTCTTATTGTAAGGATGGAACTTCACTAGGTGAGTTCTGAGTTTTTGAACAATATATGTTTTATATTTGTTTAAGTGCTACATGACTTTGTGTAGCTACATCACATAAGAAAACATATGATGAATATTCCATAAAATTTGATTGAAAAGTCACATTTTCACAGGAACTGAAAATAGGCAATAATTTTGTTTAAAGTGTTTTTATCATTACACAATGAAATTAATAGGTCGATGAAATTTTTTTAATTAAGATAGAAAAATAAACACTTTGCCCAAATAATTAGTAATAAAAATATAATACAGATTTATAAAAGCTATAATATATTGTATTTATATATACACACAATGACAGTAAATTGAGGCAGTATAAACTAGAAAACGGACTGCTTGTTAAGAAAACAAGTAATATAAAAGATAATTTTTGAAGTAAATTCCTACTGAAGTTAATAGAAAAATTTTATTTTAGTTAATCTAGAGCACATTTATGATATTGTGAGGTAACCATGGCAACAGATTAAGGTTGTACAATGGAGGTTTTGACGACAACCAGATGGCAGAAAAAATTCATTTACATCTTTGAGAAATATATTTCTAGGTATTCGAAGGTTGGGGCAGTGCTAAGGCACGCTAGACTTCCAACATGAAGATTCTCAGTTCGAATCTGGCTGGAACCCACAAATTTTATAACTTAATTATTGAATAAATATTTGAAAACAAATCTATTTGAACTTGATTGGATGAATAAAAACGTATTATATTAATGATTGAAAATTTGTACTAGATATTTATCAGGACAGTGTGAGCTAATAAAAGGAATTTAATAAAGGCAGATGTTACAAACCCTTTATTTCTATTTTACTAATACACCTAGTGTTACAAAAGATTGCAATTCAAGTTAACACTTACAAATATTTTAAAAAATCCATTAAACATATACTGAGTACATAGGAATAAAAACAGTATGGTTTATTAAAGATATTTTATTTTTTCAGGTTTTGTCTATCTGCTTCTTACCGATAGATGAAAACAAGGATATTGTAAAATATTCCTCTTATATTTATATTGCCTTTTGCTAAAAATATTTCATAATATTTTTATTTTGAACTTTTAGGGCAGAATTAGAGGCAATAACAACTTTGACAGATAGCAAAGCAGATTTTCCAATGGAGAAAGTGGAAGATAATGTAGGTGACTTAACCACAACAGAAAAAGAACACATTTCAGTATCAAAGACTGATGAAATGAAATCAGAAGTTGATATTGAAAACAAATCTGTACTGGCTTCTTCAAACAACCCATCTTCTAAATCTGATCGTGAAGGTCATTGCTATTGGTAGGTTATATGAAAAATATTAAATTGTTATATCGTACAAAATAGTGTTGTGGCTATAAAATTCCAAATAGCTAGAGACTCTATAACATTGAAGTTTTAATTTAAGTAAAAATTCCTTCTAGAACTAATTTTAAACTACTTAACTAAGTGAATACGTAATTGCTTACTTGCTGACGCGTTTCAAAACGATTGTTCCTTTTATGAAGCTAACCCTCTACTGGTGGCATTTTGGCAGTTTACAAATGGTATGATGGGGATAGATTTATGAGAGTGGAGTGGGGTGAGGTGTCGGCTTCTTGTGCCATGTACTGGAAAAGGCTATTGGCTTCAAAGTGTGTGTGATCGTTTTCCCTGTCTGTTTTGTAGTGTTTGTAGATTTCATATTTTTCTAAGGTTGTTAGTTTTTTACTCTGTTTTAATGTGTGTAGAACATTTAAATTAGTGTGTATGTCGGTATGTGCTTGTTGGGTGTTTTTTAGGTGTTTTGCGTAGCTGGATTTAGGGTTTGTTTGGGTAATGTGTTCATCGAAGTGTGTATAAAATGACCTGCCGGTTTGGCCGATGTAATAGTTGGGACAATCGTTGCAAGTTAATTTGTAAATACCTGAGAGTTTGTATGTGTCAGTTTCTTTTTGAAAAGGTTGTATTTGTTTTCTTAGAGTGTTTGTTGTTTTGTAGGATATTTGGTAATGGAGTTTTTTTGAATATGGAGGCTATTTTGTGTGTTTTTGTTGTGCTAGGTGAGGGATATGTATTTGTTGTTTTTTGTGTGGTGCGTTTGTGTGGCAGTTTGATGGTGTTTATGTTTGATTTTCCTGAGTATGTTGTCTATGAGTGTGTGTTGGTAGCCGTTTTGTGGAGCGATGTATTTTATGGTAGTAAGTTCTTTGTCATAGTCTTTCTGTAGCATTGGTATATTTATTAGGCGGGGTAACATATGATTAAATGCAGCGTGTTTGTGTTGTGTGGGGTGATTAGATGTATTATATATTGCCATATCTGTAGTTGTTGGTGTTCTGTATATTTTGAAATTATGTCTAGTGTTGTGTTTGGTGATAGTAAGATCTAGAAAGTTTATTTTATTGTTTTCTTCTAATTCGAGTGTAAATGTGAGGTTATGGTGTATGATATTAATGTAATTATGTAGTTGTTTGATTTGCCATTTTATAATATTAAAATGTCATCTACATATCTATGGTAGTAAATTATTTTATGTGTGTGATTATTATTCTGTAAAATGTATTGTTGTTCGATGTGGTGTAGGAATATTTCTGCTAGGATGCCTGAGATAGGGGAACCCATTGGGAGGCCATCTTTCTGTGTGTAGTATTTGTGTTGGTATGTGAAGTAGTTTTGTGATGTGATGAGTTTGGTGAGTGTGATTATTTCATGTGTGAGTTTATGTGGCATGTTGTTTGCTGTGAGCTTATTTTGTAGTATGTGGAGTGTTTGTTCTATTGGCACATTAGTGTAAAGGTTTTTTATGTCGAATGAGGCTATGGTGGAATTCTGTGGTATGTGGATGTCTTGTATTTTGTATATGAGGTCTATGTTATTGTGTATGGATGTGTGATTGTGAAAGTTTATGTTGTCTCTGATAAGTTTGTCTATGTATTTGGCTAATTTATGTGATGGTGCATGTGAGTGATTGATTAGTGGGTGGATGGGTGTGTTTTCCTTGTGGATTTTAGGTAATGCATTTAATATGGGTCCTTGGGGTTTTATTTGTTTGTAATATTTATTTTGTTCACTTTTCATTATTTCGGTGCATTTGTTTAGAAAATTTTTAATTTCTGTTTTGAATTTAGGTATGTGGTCTGATCGGAGTTCGGTAATTTTGTTTTCAGTCAGGAAGCTGTTCACTTTCTTGTCGATGTCTTGTTGGTGCATAATTACGATGGAGTTACTTTTGTCTGCTTTTAAGAAATTTAGGTTATGTTTGTCTCGTTTTTGTATGTTTGATTTAAGGGTGAATGTTTGTTACTTATGCTAGGTTTATTGTTTAAGTTGTTTATGTTGGGCATTTTATGTTTAATGTCCTGTCTAATGTATTCGTGCTGTGTGGGATCTGTGTATTGTATTGCAGTTTCAGTGTCTAAAAGGATGTTTGACATTTGTTTGGGGTTGTATTTTTTGGGGTGTAGGTTGTGTTTTAGGCCTTTGTTTAATAGTGTTAGTTTATTTGTGCTGAAGTTGATGTTTGTAGTGTTAATGGTGCGTGGGTGGAAATGGTGATCGGTGTAGATTGTGATGTTGCTTTGGGTTGCGAGGTTGTGTAGTTTTTGATTCTGTTTGTTTCTAATGAACTGTATTTGTTTATGTGTGTAGTCATTAGTGTGTTGAATTACTTCTTCGAGTTCTGTGTGGTGTAGCATTGTTGTGAGGGTTTGGTGTAATATGTATAAGGTATGGTTAAGTGTGTCTTTTTTTAGCATATAGTTGTTTGATGCTGTTTTTAAGTGTTGCTTTGACACATTTGTATTATACAGAAAAAAATATTAGCACACACAACCACCCAGATTGTCAAAAACTTCAAGCTTTTATACAAAACCTATAATTTTAAATATACTAATTTTTGAATATAAAACTTATAATTTAAAGATATTTATTAATAAACATATTTACAATGATTTATTTTACTTTGACATGTACTTATTCAATTCTAATGATACAAGTCAAAATACTGTACAACACAAACTCAGACTTTGAAAAAACTGAGCTCTTGAAGATTTTATGTAGACAGTATTTCTTTTGATATGTTTAAGGTGGTTGGGATAAAATATGCTGAGATGTAGGAGTCAGGTGAAGAATTAAGGAATTTACTATTTGGCCATTAATACACTCATTTTTTGCATATTCATGATGAGTTAGTAGTAGTGTATAATGAGTCATATTCTTTGGACAAGTAGTGTACTTTAGTTGTAAGCATTGAAAGATATGAGACATTTTTTGTTCCACCTCAAAGTTTTACATTCAAGGATAGTATCTGCTTATTTGGTATAATTGTTAAATTACTATAAAACTATTATATTTTATGATAGGTAAAGGCTTTTTTCTCTGCTCTTTTGTTGAATATTTTGGCCATTATGTTTTAAATTCTGCAGATAAATACATGGCTGATGTATGGTCCTTCTATTTATCCATCATAAAACCTTTTTTCTTGGTGAGAAAATTTAATTATCATAGCCAATATAATACCTAATGAATATCTCGAAATAGTTTTTTTTTCAAAATTTGCTCTTCAAATTTTGCATACCTTCTAAAGTATGTCCCCTTCACTTTTACAGTCCCGCTACAGTCTGTATGAATATCATTAAAGTGTTGTTGTAAGAGGGGTACTATTATGATGAGATTGTTCCATGACCATGTTTGCTTTTCATCAGATGTAATACCACATTGATAGCATGACCCTAACCTTCTAAGTAGTGTTTCCCAGACTTTTTTTTGTCAAGGGCATTATACGAATATTACCAGTGTATATGGCACAGCTAATATTAATTACAGAAAAACCAGGCGGTCTGGGGACAAATGTTTAGCTTAAATGCCTTGTTTTAGGTCTAAAAACTAATATTTCTAGTGTTTTATTCTTTTCAATAACTTAAAAAAAGTAATTTGAACACAATAATTAATAATTATTCTTTGTTACTCTCATAATAAATAATAAAGACTGATGAAGATCGGCACATAGCGATCGAAAACGTTCTGTCTCAGTAAGTTTTAACAAATTTACTAAATTTAAAGTTCGGATAGTCATAAACTATTGTTTAAGTGATTAATAATAACATGTTAAAAAATAATACAATTATATTTTAATTGTTAAACATACCTCATTTTACAGTATATGTACATTATAACAATAATAATTGTTAATGTAACACTTAGGCTGGATGTTTTTACAATAAGTCCGTTTTTTGTGGATGTACCACTAATAAAGCCAATTGAATATTATGATCTACTGTCTGAAGCCGTGATCTGAACCTACTTTTTATCTGATTCACATGAGAAAAAGCTGCCTTGCAAATAAATGGTGTGTTTATATTTATCTACAAACATAATCCTTGAGGTACATATACGCTTGGGATGTAGCCAAGGAGCGGAGAAAGGATCTGAACCCCCTTACAAGGCATTTTAGGCCAAGACTTTCTCAAGTTTTTCAGGTGAGGAATAAAAAACAAACTAAAATCCCCAAATAAGCATGGCTTATGTCGATTTCTAAGGATGTAGAAGGGATTTATAACAATATAATTTTTAACCTGTGAGATAAGAAAAAACAACCATTTACTGAGTATGTTTTTACCTGTTTCGTCTTTTCAGTTTCCTGCAACCAAATTTGGGGAAGAAATTAAGATTTCACTATAGCAGGTTGTAATGATTAGAAAGGTTGGCATATTGCAGGTCAAAGATGAAGCTTATTGTAAATATTGTATTCTATTTTCATCTGAATCTTTAAGGAAAGCAGATTTATCTGTTAAAGTCCACCACTAGTTGGCAAACCATTTAAAACATGTCACAGAATAAATTGTAAAACCATTATTAACAATAAAAGAAGAATGAAAAAGAAGCAAATAACTTCACCGATATTATCTGTGGAGGAAATGAGTTGTCACTAAGAAGCAATATGGACAATGGTCCTTTAGAGATTTAGAAGCTTAAACAAAGATGCAAAATTCTGAGCCTTAATAAAATACATTGCTGGTCATGATTATAATATACTTACTCATGTATTTAAGTGCCATAAATAATTATGGTATCAGATTAATAAATTTGTTGAGCACTATGGACTAATTCTTCAACTAAATAAATAAAACCCATTAAACACAATACAAATATCTTTATTTTACTACAATTACTGTAAAATAAAGATTTTTGTTTTGTAGTTAGTGGGGTTTATTTATTTAGTTTATCAGATATACAAAATAAATACGTCTAAATATACAGTCAGGTAACCCAAACAAATATAGTATCAAACATCAATGAGCCATACTATTTTTCCATCATCAGATATAGAAACTCTTGATTTTTCTGAACAAAAACAGTTGTTCATATTTTTTAGGTGCATGAGGAACAATGAACAATCATCATTAATGAAAGATTTTGTAACATTTTCCTTATTACAGGTTTGTCAGCAGAAAGCATAATGAGCCATTACTTAGTCAAGGTTTAGGTTTTTGTGAGAAAATGTCGCACTCTTGTTATTAATCAAATAAAAAACTAAAAATGATACCTTTTATAGGTGAGTCATGGCCATCTTCAAAATGAAAACATTTCAGAATACTTGAATTTTGTAGTCCATTACGTTCGGTGAATCTTATTAATCATTTAAACAATAGTTTATGACTATCCGAACTTTAAATTTAGTAAATTTGTTAAAACTTACTGAGACAGAACGTTTTCGATCGCTATGTGGCAATCTTCATCAGTGTCTTCTGCTTACGCACAAATACACAGACATTTACCATAACCTAGAAATCCTACACATCAACAAAGAAGGACCACATCTCAATACATTAGAACAATATGAAATTTACAGACACACAAAAACACAAAGTACAAACATATTAAACGAACAAACACAATACAAATCACAGATACTCTTTGATACTATCGAAAACCTACCTTTAAAACCCAACATCTCCAAGCAGAAGACACTGATGAAGATCGGCACATAGCGATCAAAAACGTTCCGTCTCAGTTGGTTTAACAAATTGACTAAATTTAAAGTTCGGACAGTCATTTGAAGTAAAGTGATTAATAAATTTCAGAATAAGTAACATTCTGTCTCTTCTCATGAGTTTTCTTTAAATGGGTTCAAAGAGCCGTTTTCTGAAACAGGTTTAAAGCGTTTTCCCCCAGTAGTCCTGAATACTTAGCATTGGATTTAGATCAATGTGAATTTAAAAGGACTAAACAAATTTTGAACTCTTTAACAGTGATATTCTTCACTTTGTATTAAGGGATGTGAAGAGTGTGCATGGTCCACGTACAGTTTAAACACTCACTACCCTTTCTTACTATATTAAAAAAAATATAGTATTAGCTAATAAAAAAATTAATTGATTTGTCATCTTTGTAAATATTCTTGATATTGGGTCATAAAAATAAATGGTTTCTGTAAATTCATCGTTTCACATCCCAATGTTTGGGGCTGAAAACAAGGAGGCTAGCATACAAATCTGCATTGTAGCTCATCTCTTCATCTGACACCTACTATTAGTAATTGGTCACATCACTCTGACGTCATCTGAAAGAAGTATTTCATTTCTTTGTATGTATTGTTCCATCAGGTCTTGGTTCTATTTTCATGGCAGAAAGAGAACAGAACTTTCTAACAACACTAAACATACATAAAGCAGACTAAAGAACTAATCACTAGTGGAAGTTTTACTTCCCAACAGAATAGGTATAAATAGCATGGCTATTACTTATAACTGAAACAAACAAAACCTCTACATGTACCACACGTGTTTCGGGACACATTGAGATGAAATATTGTGTCTATGCCGTAATGCCCTCTAGACTTACACTGATTTTAGTGCAACACTTCAGAATGTCTTAATATTATTGTAAAAACCACCTTTTTTTCACAGAAATCGATTCTTTTATGTTATACCAAAAATCATGTCAACCCACAACTATCCATACACCGACTTAACTAAGCCTCTGCCATACTGATTTAACCGAGCTTTAAAGCCTCACATAGTGCACGAAATACTGCACAGACACTGTAACAGCAATCAAGTTACATTTATTATTTACTTGACAAAAAAACCACTACTTAAGTAAGTAGTATTTTTTTTGCCAAGTTGATACCAAAAGTGTAATTTATAAGAAAAACCCCAAAAAGTGTAATTTATAAGAAAAACCTCAACATGTTCAACACAAAAACTGCAAGCAAATAAGTATTTTGATTACTACTTAAAACATAATATTTTCAAATGTGACTGTTTCGATCAATGGCAATTAAAAAATCAAGTTTGTAGATTGCAAAGCTGTTTTATTGGTCTTGGAACAGACAAGTCATTTACAAGTCCAAAAATTCATGTCAGCATTGGAACGAACAACATGATACATTCTTACATGAAGATAAACCAACCAACCTGATTTTCACTACATTGACACACCCAATCTGAACCTTTAACCTATGCTCGAAAGACATAGGACCTTTGGAATAGAGGCTAAGAAAGAAGACATAATAATCTGCTAGTAGTAGGAAAAGGGGATGATTATAGCAATGCTAGGCAAGATCATTTACCTGAATTAGGCATTCTTCAAACATAGCTGAAAGAGGTGTCTACCCACTGATCTATATTTATCTTAATCTTTTCTGTATTATACAAATTTTAATTGTAATTTGGAATACTAGACTAAGAGACAAAAGTACATGGGTATACAAGGTCTGTTAAAAAAATAAGCGGACTGTTTGAATTTCGCGGCTCAAGTTAGTTTCAGGAGAATCCGCTTGGTGTCGCTAGCTTCGTATAAATCAGCTGATTAAAACACTGTATTTCAGTCGCAGATATCTTCATTTGTTGATGAGTTACACGCAGTTAAGTAAAGAGTATTTTTTTCGTTTGTCGGATTTTAAAATGGACAGCCTGAAGAAGCGACGAATTGCTGTGAAATTTTGTGTAAAACTAGGGAAATCTGCAACAGAAACATTGCCATGCTTAACACGGCCTATGGCGATGTTGCCATGAAGCGTACTGCATGTTTCAAGTGGCATGGACGTTTCAAGGGTGGCCGACAGTCGATTGATGATGATGAGCGTCTTGGACGTCCTTCAACGTCAACTGACGACCAACACGTTGACAAAATCAACACCCTGGTGAGCGAAAATCGACGTCTGACCATTAGGGAGCTTTCCGAAGAGTGTGGGATATCAGTTGGATCTTGTTATGAGATTTTGACCGAAAAATTGGAGATGCATCGCGTCGCTGCGAAATTTGTGCCACGCCTGATGACCGACGACCAAAAAGCCAATCGCGTCCGGGTTTGTCGGGAACTGCTTGATCGTTTAAATGAAGATGAGAACTTTATGTCAAGAATTATAACTGGTGATGAATCATGGGTGTATGGTTAAGACATTGAAACGAAGGTCCAATCATCCCAATGGGTGAGTCAAACGTCCCCAATGCCCAAAAAAGCTCACCAAGTTCGGTTGAATGTCGAGGTGATGCTGACAGTTTTTTTTGATGCTAAGGGTATTGTTCACTACGAATACCTCCCTGAAGGCTCTATGGTCAACCAGTATACCTACATTGAAGTACTGAAACATCTGAGGGACGCCGTCCGACACAAAAGGCCAGAACTGTGGAGAAGTGATAACTGGTTTTTCCATCACGACAACGCTCCAGCTCACTCAGCACTGTGAGTTTTTGGCCAAACACTCGATCACTGTTCTTTCCCACCCCCCTACCTTGCTTCTTGTGACTTTTTGTGTGTGTTGGGGAGGAGAGTACTTTGGAGGAGTCCCAGACGTGTAACTTCCAAATAAAGTACTTTTTGTTATGATCTCAGTCAGCGTATTTTTTGAACAGACGTCGTATGTGTATGTAAAATAATATTTTGATAGAATTTTTATATTTTAAGATTAGATTTAAATTGCTACTAATATTTTTCTTGAAATATTTTACTGAGTATTCATCAATGATTTTTAATATTTGACATTTTATGAAATTTTTAGTGGTAAAGAACGGAATTTAAACATAGTAGAGCTACTTTGTGCAAGCTGTTCACGTTGGTTTCATGAGTCTTGCATTGGATATCAATTAGGAAAACTGGTTCCATTTATGATGAACTATGTATTTTTTTGTAAAAACTGTTCTTCAACAGGTCTAGAGAGCTTCAAGAAAAATCAAGCATGTAAGTATCAAACAAATATCAATCTTTTAATTTATTTATATTTTTATTATTTTTTTTGCATTAGCAGAACATTTTTATTACTTTTTTAACAATGAAAGTTGTACCCAATTTTAAGTTCAATGCAAAGATTTTCCATTTTTTACCTTCATTTGTAGCTTTATTCAAACCAGTCCATTCACTTTCTCTAGCAGAATTACTACATTTGAAAGGTCACTGATCGATAAAGGAACTTGTTTCATTTTGAAAAAGGGTGATTATTTTTTCAGAGTTTTGAGGAACAGGAGTTTAAGTGTTGATTAATTCAGTTTCATTTGTGTGTTTTAGAATGTGTAACATTCAGGTGTTTTATAGAATAACTGGTTTGGTGTTAATTTCCTTTGTGTAGTAACAAAAAGCAACAGAGTTATTGTTGTTCAACTTGGGGGTTTTTATCACTATATTTATTTAAAGACTCAACTAAAGCAACTAACTACTGTTACTTCACACTAGCTTAGTGCTTAAAACTCATTTAACTGGAATTATTGCTCTTGGTATATTCTAATTGCTATTGAACGGGATAACAAGAGCAATTGGCCAACATTGTGTCTCACAGCAATGAGCAGTGCATGAACTGCTGTGAAATATGTCTGCTAATAAATAACAGAAAATAAATAGTTTTAGTTGGTTTTTGGACATTTGTATGTGAGGTTGATTGCTCTGACCCTCCACAACTTACCAATTCCCTCTCTTATTCCTTTTTAACAGCCTGTTAATAAAGTTTAATTCTCTTGTTCTAGAAAAAAAGCCTGTTCGATTTTATTTCTATAATATTTATTCATATATACACTTTCTTCTGGTCCCATATAAACTTGATTGGAAGTTGTACAGTGCGAACCACAAATCCACGCACTTAGCCTTGCAAGATTTCTCGTTAACCACCACTTTTTAAAACTTTACATATTCAGAATGTTTTATATGTCAACAGCTCCTGCGTCCAACATGTTTACACACACTTCAAGATTGTTATTTCACATGGAAGCTATTTACCTAATATTGACCATCTCATCCAAGTCAGTGTTTTAACAGTTTTTATTGTGTTTGTAGGAAAGGTCCATGTTATAACTTTCTTTTTTTTTTGCTTAAAAGCATGTATCTTGTTAATTAACCCAAATACCGGTTGAGGAAACAATGTAAAACCTATCTTCATCATTATTACTAACTACTTATGTCCTATAGCCATGCAAGTTAAAACGAGTAGTAGTCCTACTCAAATTTGAAAATTTTGATTGGTTATTAAATAATATACTATCTTTAAATACCTTCTTTTATTTTAATTACTTTGACCATGTTTATTTAAATTTCTCTTTCATACATTTGTTTATTTAACATTTCCCGTCAATCAACGTTCTTAAATTATTCTATTAACTTCAATTACTTACATTATGAGGTTATTGTATTTATTAAAATTATTTAGATACTTTTTCAACTATGCTGACAATTTATTTAAGCAACAAATAATATAAATTTGCTTGTTTATCTTGCTTCAAACAACCTCGTTTTGTATTGTGTTACATTAAAACGTTTTCTCCATAAAAGCTGGAAGTAATTTTTTATTATTAATAGCAAAAGAAGAAAGATACATTTTATAGTAATATTATACTTGCTGAAAAATTTACTCTAACTTATCTGACCCCTTGGCTTTACATTTTGTTCTATTTCTTTGTTTTATTAAATTATACTTTTTTCAAGAAATGTAATTCAACCTTGCCCCCTTCAGGTAGTGCAATTTCATTGTCCAGTGTTTCATAAATTCATCCTATTTTATATCCAAGAAGTTGAGAAAGGCCTCTTGTGTTATAAAATGATCAACTAGTCTTAAAATGATGAATAAATTTTATTTTACAAACTTTTTTTTATGTACAATTAAATATTTTTTCAGTGTTTCCACAAATGTGTGTAACAGCCATGGCTAACTTGATGCAGTCTAGTATTAAAGAAGGAACCCCTCGTTCAAAATTCTTGAAAGACAAACACATCATTCCTTTCATTGAATCTCATTGGGAAGGTATGACCACTATTCCAAGGAGAGTAACCCAGTCTTGGCATTCAACAGTAAGCTACATTCATAATAATTATAAATCAAAACAGTACACTATTATAAAATGAAAAAATCAAACTAATATAGTTTTGGCATTTTCACTAGCAACATTATCAAGAATTCTGATTTATTTTGTGTTTAGAGTAGTGTAATGTTACTTACTACAAATGTGTATTGCGTTCTTATAGTGTATTTTACTATTTACAAGAAAATAACCACTACCATAATTAATATAAACCTAAGTATAGACAGTAATCCAAGTACATAGTACAAGAATAATGAAAAATTTTATTACACAATTATACATAATTTAACTCTTATAATATTCAATTATATTTATATATACATATATTCTTGATATTTTACGTTATCCATTGTATTAACTTCATAAAGTCATAAACTTCATTAACTTCATATATATATATATATATATATATATATATATATATATATATATATATATATATATCTATTTATAGGTTAGTTTTGGTTGGTAAAGATTATTTAGATTTTTTGGACTAGGAGACTGACAGACTTACCTTGGTAAGAGTCCACTCTGTAGTCTTGAAATAGAAACACATAAAAGCACTTAAACAATGATATATTTCAACCACACAGTGGTCTTTGTCAATCGAAGAGAAAACACAAAAAGAAATATGAGAGAATGAAATAAAATAATTGTAATCACAGATTGTGTAGAGTAGAAATCAGATGTCACAGATGCACAGATTAAAGATATATATATATTGTTTCCATGAACATATGAGTGATTATAGTTTATATAAGTCTGTCAGGGGAAAAGAGATAAGGCTATTTGGAGGGGAAAAAAAAAAAAAAAAAAAAAAAAAAAAAAAAAAAATGAATGGATTTACCTGATGTTGAGGTTAGGGGATTCTCTGGACTTGGTATACCACTGGTATGATAGTTCCCACCTTCTCAGTTCTGAGGGATTGCAATCAGGGGGGAGTGATTTAATTATTTTTGTGGTATAGCAGTCATCAAAAGTTGTGATGTTGTGACTCGCAGCATGTTGAGCTGTTGGTCTATCCATATTCATAATTTTAACATCATGTCTGTGGCCATTCATTCTGATATTCAGACCATCCGTGGTCAGGCCTATGTACTGTGCTGAGCAAAGTTTACATTGTAGCTGGTATATGACATTTTTCGATGTACAATTATGATGACCCTGTATTTTGAAGACCATTTTTGTTGTTTGGCTGTTGAAACTATTTGCTGAGGGGTGTATTGGACACGTCTTGCATCTAGGTCTATTACATGGGAAGGAGCCATGAGGAAGTTTGTGTGGTTTCTCTGCATCTGGGTCTGGTAGTTTAGGATGTACTAGGATGTTTTTCAAGTTGGGAGGTTGCTTGTACCAAATTTGCGGTGGATCGGTGAAAAGATTTTTGGTGTGGACGGAAGCTTGAAGAATTTTGAAGCCATCTCTCAATATCTTGTTGAGTTTATGTAGACCAGGATGGTAGTCTGTTATTAAAGACAGTTTATTTTGTTCTGTTTGTGGTTTATGGTGAACCGAGGATTGTGCTGAATGAATTTGGTTTTCAATGAGTTATTTTGGGTATCCTCTTCTCTGGAAGGCTGTTGATATCTTTCTATTAAAATCTTCCAATTCCCTATCATTCGAACAGATTCTCTTACCCCTGATTGCTTGACTGTATGGAATGGATCGTTTTATGTTTATTGGGTGGTTACTGTCGAAATGGAGATATTGTAGGTGGTTTGTAGGTTTGATGTGAATTCCTGTGTTGATATTTCCATTCTGGAGTGTTACCTCTACATCCAAAAAGGTGATGGCTGATGTAGATTTCTCCCAGGTAAATTGAAGTGTGGAGAATTGTGTCAGGCTGTCTAAAAATGTCTCAAGTGTTGAAGCACCCTGTGTCCAAATTAGGAAGATGTCATCTATATATCTATACCAACATAATGGCTGGTGTGTTTGTGTCTTTTGTTTGATGTGTCTGTGTGATTGTTGGAAGAAAGTTTTCTAAAGACACAAACACACCAGCCATTATGTTGGTATAGATATATAGATGACATCTTCCTAATTTGGACACAGGGTGCTTCAACACTTGAGACATTTTTAGACAGCCTGACACAATTCTCCACACTTCAATTTACCTGGGAGAAATCTACATCAGCCATCACCTTTTTGGATGTAGAGGTAACACTCCAGAATGGAAATATCAACACAGGAATTCACATCAAACCTACAAACCACCTACAATATCTCCATTTCGACAGTAACCACCCAATAAACATAAAACGATCCATTCCATACAGTCAAGCAATCAGGGGTAAGAGAATCTGTTCGAATGATAGGGAATTGGAAGATTTTAATAGAAAGATATCAACAGCCTTCCAGAGAAGAGGATACCCAAAATAACTCATTGAAAACCAAATTCATTCAGCACAATCCTCGGTTCACCATAAACCACAAACAGAACAAAATAAACTGTCTTTAATAACAGACTACCATCCTGGTCTACATAAACTCAACAAGATATTGAGAGATGGCTTCAAAATTCTTCAAGCTTCCGTCCACACCAAAAATCTTTTCACCGATCCACCGCAAATTTGGTACAAGCAACCTCCCAACTTGAAAAACATCCTAGTACATCCTAAACTACCAGACCCAGATGCAGAGAAACCACACAAACTTCCTCATGGCTCCTTCCCATGTAATAGACCTAGATGCAAGACGTGTCCAATACACCCCTCAGCAAATAGTTTCAACAGCCAAACAACAAAAATGGTCTTCAAAATACAGGGTCATCATAATTGTACATCGAAAAATGTCATATACCAGCTACAATGTAAACTTTGCTCAGCACAGTACATAGGCCTGACCACGGATGGTCTGAATATCAGAATGAATGGCCACAGACATGATGTTAAAATTATGAATATGGATAGACCAACAGCTCAACATGCTGCGAGTCACAACATCACAACTTTTGATGACTGCTATACCACAAAAATAATTAAATCACTCCCCCCTGATTGCAATCCCTCAGAACTGAGAAGGTGGGAACTATCATACCAGTGGTATACCAAGTCCAGAGAATCCCCTAACCTCAACATCAGGTAAATCCATTCATTTTTTTTTTTTTTTTTTTTTTTTTTTTTTTTTTTTTTTTTCCCTCCAAATAGCCTTATCTCTTTTCCCCTGACAGACTTATATAAACTATAATCACTCATATGTTCATGGAAACAATATATATATCTTTAATCTGTGCATCTGTGACATCTGATTTCTACTCTACACAATCTGTGATTACAATTATTTTATTTCATTCTCTCATATTTCTTTTTGTGTTTTCTCTTCGATTGACAAAGACCACTGTGTGGTTGAAATATATCATTGTTTAAGTGCTTTTATGTGTTTCTATTTCAAGACTACAGAGTGGACTCTTACCAAGGTAAGTCTGTCAGTCTCCTAGTCCAAAAAATCTATATATATATATATATATATATATATATATTGTAACATTTATAGAATGGGCTATATAATGTTCTTTAAGAATTGGAAGAATATATTAGAAATAACTCACACAAAATTTAAAAAAGAAATTCATTAAAAGATTGATTAGATTAAATAGAAACTAATTTTAGGTAAAAGCCTAGAAAGGTTATAAAACGGTTGTAACATATAAATAAGATATTTGAACTGTAAATACATAAAGAAATTTGTTGTATCAACATAAATTAAAACAAGATAATCTAATAATAGTTATATGTTAAACAAAATTGTAAATATTAGTAAAATAGGGCATAAGTAATTACTTGAAGGAAAAAGTGAAAAACGATTGTAAACAATGTAAGGTTATGTTTCTATGAATTCGGCTCAAAACACACACAATTCGGAAATATCACAAAAGTAAAACACAAAGACACTTCACACACTAATAATATTAATTAAATAAACACTGGAAGGGTTGTTAAAGAAGGAAAATTGAAACAGTATGTTAACAAAATTAAAACTGGTGAAAATAGTTCGTTGACAATAACAGCTGTAAAAAAACAAATGGAAGTAGGTCAGTTGCAGTCGACTCTAGTGAGAAGAAATCGAACTGAATTATAACAACATGGGTTTTAGAAGAAGGAAGCCGCCATATTAAAAAAACAAACAATTGTGTAAAATCTAAGGACGCGTAGTTTAGTCAGAGATAGCGTGGGGACGCGACAAGACGGATCTGCCAGGACCAGTCAAAATTCTATTTATTAGGAACTTCGTCAAAATTATAAAGATTTGTTAAGAAGATTGGCCAAACTAAATTAAGGAGAAGTGAATTTCAGAATATAATACAGTGGTAATATAATGTGAAGTAAATAAAACGAATTTAAGTGTGTAAAATGTCAAATTAAAGAGAAACGGAATTAATTCTACGTGTGAGCAAACAGCCATTTGCCGTTATTTGATGAGATAAGTATCTAGCGCTATAAAAAATAAACTTTAATGGACATTTAAGATAATAAGGAAGTTTAAAATTGTACATTAGAATATCTTGTAGTTAATTAATAGTAAGTAATAAGAAATAATCCAGTTCAAATAGTTTAGCCTTTTTGCATATTCAAAATTTAAGTTTTTCCATCAGGAAAATATTTATTAAAACTAATTTCAAAATTTAATATTGTTTTTCAAAATTTATTTAATTAACAAAAGAGTTAATATAGCCCATGCTATAACCCCGAGATTGTAAGAGATCGTAAAATTAGCCAAGGGTATTAAAATTGTGTAACAATAAAATCAAAAGAAATAAGAATTAGTATATTTTGTTAAAACTTGTTAAGTTGTAAAATTTTGTTCTGTGTATTGTTTTAAATGTTGAAATAAAATTGTGATAATAAATGTTAATGAATTGTTCCTGAGTAGTTTTTTTATTATTAAATAGAAATAATATATCTTCATTTAATAGTATAAAACATCTCAGTATATTGTGTTTTATAGATACTTTATAATATATATATTAGAAATTATACATGTATTTATAATATATGTATATATATATATATATATATATATATATATATATATATATATATATATATATATATATAATTTATTCATTTTTAATGGTAATTTTTATTGTTACCTTTTTGTTTCAATTTTTAAATAGATATTTAATGAAAGAATGTTTTGATTTTAATGAATGTTTTCATTTGTATCTTAATAAATCAAAAGTAGGTTTGAGTTTTTTCATTAATATGTGTATTTTATGCAAGAAAATTGTTTTTGGCCTCTGTGATTGGTTGGGCGTTAACTCTAGAAAGTTGTGATTTAAATACACTTTTATTATGACAATTTAATCTTATTTTTATTTGAAGAGTTTGTGTTTAGATAATATGGATGCAACAAAGGAAAAAAATTATTCTCTTTGAAGAGCCACTATAAAAATCAAGGAGGTGCCAATTACTTCAGCACCTCCAGTCAGAACAGACAATGGGCATTGGACGAGAAATGAAAAACAAAAAGTGAACTTATTTTCAGAACACTAAGCAGAAATATTTGATATACTAAGCAAAACTTGATTTACAACTATAGTTTGGATGATAATAACAATAAATCTTCAGAAGAAATACCACAGGTAACTACTTACGAAGTAGATCAAGAGGTTTGGGTAAATCTTAATACTAAAAAAGAGTATTTGTCTTGTTACCAGACAAATACTGAGAGATATCCCAATTAAAGGAGTAGTCAAGTTTACTTATCTGATTAATCCAGGATTTAGACTCAAACATGGGCTAGATATCTGGAAGGTAGCAGAAGTTAAAATATTACCAAAACCAGTAAAATCGCCTAATGATATTAGGCCATATAGTCCGATATCGCTACTTCCTATAATTTCCAAGCTATTCAAAAAGCTCTTACTAAAGTGACTAAAATCAGTCATAGAGAAAAATGATCTGATGATAGATTACCAGTTTCTCAGAGAAAAGTAATCTAGCATAGGTGAAGTCATAGAATAACGGATATACTACTACGGGCCATGGAAGATAAACAGATTGTCACTACACTATTTCTAGATGTGGCCCAAGCCTTTGATAAGTTGTGGCGTGACGGCCTGATCCATAAATTAAATAAGATGCTCCCTAAGGAGTATTTTCCATTGTTAACATCCATACATATCCAGACACAACCTTCAGGACTAAACCGGAAGAAGAATATTTCGAAGTTAAAGAAATTAAAACAGTAGCCCAAGGTAGTGTTCTTGGTCCAGTAGTCTGCCTACTTTACATCTTTGATATTCCAACCACCCAAGGATTTATGATGACACTGCAATATTAGCCACTGGCAAAGAAGTTCATTCACCTATGGAGAAAGTTCAGAGAGCAACAAACTTCTAGAACGGACTGATGAAAAATGAAACTGAATGAAGTGAAATCAGCCCTTATCAACTTCATAAATAAGGTATTAAAAAATCCTTTGCAGTTGGATGGTAAACAAAATGATCACCTTTATGAAAATACTACTAATTATGTTAAATTAAGATGGGAACACCAAATTTAGAAAAAGAAAGGGAAATTAAATATAAAATATTATAACCACTGTTATTGATTCCTGGGTTGAAACTCAAACCTTTCATTAAGTAATAAAATAAAAAACTACAATCTGATCCTGAAACCAGGTTGGCTATCCAGCAGCCAACCGTGGGGTTGTACAAAGGAATCTGATATAGTAATTCTTCAGATGTTCCACGAAAACTTCTGAAGAAGAACTTCTGAATACAAATATGGTTAATGGCCCTTGGTATGTGAAAATTGAAGATATTCACCGAGATCTAAATATCCGGGCAAGAATAAAAGAAATAAAGAAGATGGCCAAAAAACATGAAAAGACTTTACCTTTAACCAACTGCAGCAGCTATTCAACTCCTGGATAACCAGCAAAGGGTTAGAAAAGGACACAACCATTTGAGTTAGTATAGTGTAATGTGTTTTGCTAATTATAATCAAATGTATGCAAGTGATAATATCCAGACAAGTATTAAAGAGTTAGTGGGCATATGATCATATGCTTATGCTGCTTGTTATGGATATTTCCTCTGCCACGTCATCCTACTCAAAAGATGGGTAGTTGCCATCGTCATGTACTTCTGAAATGATGTCTGCATTGGTCAGCTAGCAACACACTGCAACATCTTTTCAACATTCACGAAGTCCCAGCCATTGACAGAATATCCTGCGTGAATCATAGGTTTTCTCAGCATCTTCACTGTTAGTGTCTTTTATCCAAAAGCCTGCTTTTTAAAGCAATTTTTAACGGTTTTTTCCGTCACTTAGTCCTAAACTTTTTTGTACATTCGTGTGGTTTGAAAAATGTTCAGTTTAACTTTTAGTGCACTAAAATCTCCTGTGAGAATGTTCTTGATGAGAATCCCCTGTAGAATAAATAAATGTTTTGAATAAAAAATCTCACGATTATTTTCCAAACTTTTTATCGAGATTTAAGTGCCAATACTCAAAGAGATCACTAGTCATCCAGGCTTTTGCATTAAAACAATACTCCTCACGTTTTTGAAACAACATGGTTTAGCAGGTTTACCAGGTTTACCAATCATCAGCAATGGAAATTTTTCTGACCTGTCAATATCTGATCCGCAACCAACAGAGTAATTCTTTGTTTACTAAGCTTTCCTCAGACATTTTTCATCTTTTATTGACAAAGTTTTATCAGGAGTACAGAAAAAAAATCTCATCTTATTCACATTAAAAATTTTTTTGGGATCTCAGTCCTGGATCATCTCTTCTAAGTCCTTTCTCCACTGTTTAACTTCACACTGATCAACAGATGCATTTTCACTACAGTTTTGATAGAAATTTAGTTTTTTTTAACCATCTAACCACCCATGGTTTCCTTTAAAATTGTCTTTCCCCAGTTTGGAGGCAAATTGTTCTGGAATTTTTTATCACACACTTAAACTACTTTAAAACACAATACTCAATGTGTGGGTCCTGTGGTTCTCTTACTCTCTTCCTATCTTTGGCGTTCTCACCAATGTACTTCAACATATTTACTTTATTTTTTAAATAAGCTAACAAAATGTTTCATGGAATTCCAAAGTCCTTTACGATCTCAGATTCTTTTTAAAATCCTTTTTCCACCTCCTTAATTATTGCAACTTTTTCAGATAAAGTTAAAAACTTATTAGCCCTCGGTTTGGAACACGACATTATTGTACAGTGCACAACACCGCAAGTAAAAAAGACAAAACACGTCAATAGACTTGACAGCACAACCTTCACACAGACTGCGCTTCCTACATACACCGTGACACTAAGCAACTACGTGATAAAAGCAAGTCGGAGGGGTAGCAGGAGATCTCTGACCTCACAGGTTGGGTAAACAGCCAATTGTATTCTTACCCCTTCCAGCGGGCTGACATTTATGAAACCCGTATGTGACTTGAACACTCACGGAAAATATAAAGTATGCCTCTATCAGAAACTCAAGTTCGAATTAACCACAATTTCCAGGCAAAATATTCAAAGGAAAGAAGAATTCAAATTATCCAAATTTCACTGTATATATTTTTAACTTTCCAACACTGTTTCAAGATAACAGAATTTTTGTTTGGAGATTTTATATGTTTGGAAACCTGGAAAATCAAGAAAACTGATGATAGCAAATAGGAAATATTGACTCTGTGTTTGAAAGTTTTGTAAAATGAATGATTTGCAATTAGTTTGAATTAGGTAATTGTGGAACAAATAACACAAAAATTTTATTCAAAATTATATTACTAAAATTATGTTTCTACCGGTATTTGTATGGAATCTACACACAATTTAAAGAAGTACTACACAAACCGGAAAAATGGTCTTTCTCGTCTACTATTTGACGAAAGAGGATTGCCTTAAAAACGTTAATAATCATTTGGAAAAAGAAAAAAATAATGTATTCTTGAGAATTATTTGGTACACAAGAAGTGTAATTGACTTCCTAGCTGATGTAATGCTGTTTCACATAATTTATAAATAAAAATTTTTAACTGTGAATTAAAGTTGGCCTCTATTATAAGGAAAATATATTTAGTTAATAATACTAGTAGTTCATAAGTTACTAAGAATAAATAAGTTATTAAAACATCATTTTGAATGACATGTATAAACTATCAGAGATGGATAATGATTTTTTAAAATGCCTTCAGATTAAGAAACTCATCTGATTCCTAATTGTTTTTACATTACTCATCATTAAAACTGAATTGTTTTAGGGAAGATTTTAAATTAATAGTGTTTAATTAAATTTATCTAAATTTATTTATAAGTAGTTATATATTATGATTCAATGTTTGTCTAATAGTTTTTTTTTTAGATTCTTCGGTCCCTAATGAAAGAAACTAATGTACTGTTTGCTTATGAGGAAACTGCAGATGAAGGACCTCTGTACAGTCTTCTTGCTCCTGACTTAACAGAAATTAAACCAAATTATGAACAAATGATTAGAGTAGGTCACCTTAAAATGACAGACATTGGAATTCAACATGGTAAGTCCATGCAGATATTATTAAATATCTTCTGTTGCAGAGGAATAAAATCGTTTTAACATATTTGTGAAGAATGCTCGCAATGTTCATGTAGTTTTGATTTTTAAATTTATGATTAGTTGTTTTATGTAATTAAAATAAAGGCTATTTGTAGAATATTTATAATTATTATATTTAATGTACTTGTTAATGATTTATGTACCATAATTTGTTACTATTTTGAATCAAGCTCATTATCGTTTCTGGTTAACAGATTTCAAAGGTCATAAGATAACAACAGTATATGTGTTTTAGTGAATAATAACATAAATTGGAACATAAGAGAATGTAATAATCCTAAAGACGCTTTGAATTATGGTAATATACTTTATGGAAAAAAAACATATAGTTACACTTTTTTGTATTAACTTGGCTAAAAACCATTACTTGCGGATTTATTCATCAGACGTGTTTCGCACTAGGTCAGCGCATTATTCAATGCTGTGAATTACTGACAAGACTGTTGCTCAGGTGTGTTGTGTTGGAGTGAGTCAGTGGCGTATTATTGTTCATAGAGTAGTTGGTATTTATGTGCTCAAATATAGTATTTCATTTTGAGTGCAGTAATTTTGTCCAATCAAATTGTTGAATGTCACATGTACATATGTTTCAAGTATAAACAATTTTTTTGAATAAAAGCATGTTAATAACTTTCAAGTTAACTAATCATTTGCTGATTGTATGGTTTTGATATTTACTGGTTTACATAATTAAGAAAGAGGTAAAGAAGTAAACTGTGACAAAACTGTCAAAATCAATATACACTACATATCACGGTTAATAATAAACTTGAAATTGTACAATCTAAATATAGTAATCAACAACAGTTACTGCTAATAAAAAATTGGATGAAAAGTAAAAGATTTTATGTACCTTAAGATCATTAGCTAATTAAAACCCTTCACAAAAAGAATTTAAGAATATCAAAACATTAAATTTCTTTAACACAGAAATAAAATTAATTTATTATTCTATTTTCCTGTTAAAGTCTTAAATTTCCATGATAAAATTCTTTGTAATCCTCCTTTTAAAATAAAAAAATATAATAATTTTACTATTTAATAAATGGAAACAAATTGTCTTCACTTTTTCTAGTGTTGATAATTTATGATAATTAGCAAACAATTCGTGATCCATTTCAAATGCTGACATCTTCTCTTCCACTAAATTATTCTTCGTCTTGTCCTAAAGCTAGTGTTTTTTGAGCACCAGAGCAGTTAGTGAATGAAGGTCCAAAAACTACAACCATTGCAGCGGTTATGTGTGCACAGCTTCATTTAGTTCTGTGTGTTCTGCTTCTACCACTGTGGCTTAATTCACCATTGATACATGGATAAGACTGTTAACTCACATATCAACGGCTGTTGCTGCAGTTATATGTGAACAGTTTCATCTAGTTTTATGTGTTAACCCTGAATAAGTCGAGCCAGAAGCTACGTTGACACATCACAGCTAAAAAATCCTTAGAGCTTATATTCTTTAAGAAGTACTGAGAATAAATCAAGAAACCTTCTCTAAGAAACAAAAAATTTCACTTCGCTTTAAAACTGAGCTATTACATGATACATAAATAAAAAATTGTCATTTGTAGTACAGATGTTACACCCAAAACTTGCATGGATATCTACATGTGACACCACTGCTACAACTTCACCAAACGTTTTAAGCTATACTCTAGTCAGGAAAAGGAATAATGCTATGCATGTTTTAAATTTATTTTCTTTCTTTCCAGTACCTTTTGTTAATATTGCTTTGCATATTACAGGAAGTGGAGGCGGAGTGAAAGGTCGTAGTGCCAAAAGGAAAATACCTGGTGAAGGAGGAACAGGGCCAGGCAAGAAAGGACGAAGCAATGAAGTATCTGCACCGAAGCTGCCAGCTCATGGTTACCCTATGGAACATCCTTATAACAAAGATGAATATCGATATATTTTAGCAGAACCAGATCCCCATGCACCATTCAGACAAGTAAAATATATTTAACTGACTTTACTCATTATGTGTATTTCGTAGCATGCAAGTATAAAATGTAATCCAATTTCCAAACTTGTTTTAAGACCAAAAAAAATTCAAGTTAAGCATTGTTGGAAAGACCAAAAACACATACATAACATTACTTCAGCAGATAAAAACACACGCTCAAAATGAAACACAACATGGTATTTCGAATTTTAATACAGTGGCCGCTGCTTATTGTAATCATATTTGTCAGAAGCGTATTTGATAACAATAACTGAACGATGCAATAACCGATAGGGTAATCAGGATGTACAGAAGTACCGTATTGAACTCACTGTATTATGGCCAGAAGTGTTTACTGAACGATATGTAGGCCTATCATTACAGTAAATTATTTTAATTCTATAATACTACAACTACAATGTAATTTGGGCACATGGATATCATGAGTGATTTCTTACCAAATTTTTTATGTACTGTAGTTAAATTTTGTAATTAGGACTTCTACTGGATATATTTTGCGGGCATACTTCACATCAAATTATTTAATTCCATTGTAGATTTTTTTTAACCGTAATTGAATGTACCATAATTTTTAAAAAAATGATTGAATCACATAAAAAACTTCTTAGAACACTTCGATCTTATTCACACTTTCAAATTTATTAACTTTTTTTACAAAGAATTCCTCAATATGGGATTATCTGTAATCTTCCAATAAGATATTGTTGTTAAATTGTTCATAATCATTCATAATGTTTGTTGAAATGTTCTGCTTTTCTGTGAACAAACTACCGTAGAATCTCAAGCACTTGATGAACCTCCTGCTTAGATATTTGCTGTACACATTTGTCCTTTTCATTCTCATCAGAATCTTCTTCAGTCATTCCTGCTGCTGTTTTAATCTTATCGTCAACTTCCATCCACTTAGTATATTCTTTTAAAGACAAATCAAAGGCTTCAAGTTCTCATTCTCAGGTGTAGCTTGCTCCTGATTTTCTTTATTAAAAAAATCACCTTTCTAAACCGATTTTCACACAGTTTTTGATGCCAAGATTTTGCTACAAGATGAATAGGATCGAGTAAAGAAGTTTTTTAACCAATTCATTTTAGGTATAGGTTTGAAATTCAGTCATATTTTCTATTATTCTAGCACACATCTCTCGCCAATAGCTTTCAGATTTCTAATTACGTCTTGGTCACAGCTCTGAATAAGTGACACAATATTTGCCTGAAAGTAAATCATTTTTATATGTTTCAGAATAGTGCTTGCATCATTATGTGCAAGCAAGGATTTTTTACATTTACCAATTATTAATATTTTTTTTTGTCTAACCATGTTAACACAATACAAAACAATTATACATTGTTTATATATTTTACAGCCACTAGCATTTTCATTTTTGAATACATAAGTATGTCCGGGTAAAGCATGATATTAAGGTCCTGTTTCATCTGCATTGTATACACAGATAGGAGAATACTCATCCAAATTTTTTCACTATTTGTATTGTAACCATCCTCAGGCTCCAACAAAATCAGCAGCTTTCATTTCACCACATCTTTTCAGACATGTTTTTTTTCTCTTCCACAATTAAACCATCTATCTGTGGTTCTAAAATCTGGTTTTCCTTTTTATTTTTGCTTTTTGATTGGATAATATGCTGTTTGCTTTTATAAGAAGTTATCCTTAAAAATCAATATTCTTTGTCATTACAAATTTATTATGTTTTTCATTATTAAAAGCTATTCATCTAAGGAAGTAACATTTTAAATAAAACTCTTAAGAAACGCCTAAGGTCGATGTATGAAAACAAAAATTATTTAGCCTACCAAACTTTTTACACATTTTACTTTTTAATAAGTTGCTTAGGCTTAAACATCTTTAATCAGAAACACATAATTAATTGAATCCTATACATTTAAATTTAAATGTAAAACATACAATAATATGATTAATATTTTTTATGATTAAACATGACATCTAAAATAATATCAGCAAACAATTTTCTAAGCAGGTATTGCTAATTTGTTCAATGTTTCCTTTGGGCGAACTACACATCCTTATTTTTTTTAAAAATTTTGTACTAAAGTCAAACTTTTTGTCAATAGTTGGTTAAAAAAAATATATATATATATATATTTATCTGAACTTCACTTTTGATCAATATTGCATTTTAAACAGGCACTCAACCAAAACATTTTTATACCAAAACTGTACTTTGTTCCAAGTTGTCAGCTTCAAAATAATGTTATACGTCTTATTATATTTATTATTCCTAAAAGATAACTTTCTAAATACAAAATTCCCAATTTGCCTCTTTGACACACATCTAACAATTTTAATATACATTTTTTGATAAAAACAATATTACCTAACCTTATACTTTTACCATTATGTTAAAAGGGAATTATAGACATCTTTCTTTAGATGTCCAAGACAACTTGGACTTTAATCAAAGCTTTTAAAAATTCAAAAAAAACCTACAAGGTTTGAAACAACAAAACCAAAATATTGAAATTAGAATTTTTATTATAACTGTGAGTTGAACTAGCACAATTTAAATGCCATATTTAGATTTGAGATTTAGAAAAATCTTATAAAATTACTTGCAACTTGTAATGAGTTTTTATTGTTCATTTTCTCTTCAAATTCTTTACTCTGGATAAATATTTTTAAAAATTGCATATTTGTCATGTACTTATTGATGACATAAGGTACAATTTTAATTTTACCTTATCCGATTTAAATAAAAAAATGATTCTTATAAAAAAACTGATTAATTGATATATATTTTATTTAAACTAATATTTTTTTACCATACGATCAACAAGCAAACTGAATTGTTCAATGACAATTGATTGTAACTGTAATATTGCATAGTTAATTTATATTGATTTTAATTAACCACTCTTTATCAGGAATTTGATGAAAGCAGTGATTGGGCAGGTAAACCAATTCCAGGTTGGTTGTATAGAACCCTTAGCCCTGCATCTGTACTCCTAGCCCTTCATGATCGAGCACCTCAACTACGAATTTCAGAAGATAGGTTAGCTGTGACTGGAGAAAAGGGCTACTGTATGGTGCGAGCTACTCATTGTAAGTTCAGATAATAAGCAGAAATTATTGCTAAGCTTGTTGTATATATGAAGTAATGTTTTTTTCAGAATTGTAAAAGTGTCTACGGTACTGTCAGGATTTATGTTACTGCTTTGATTAAGAGGTTGTAAATTCTGTCAAAGGAATTATATATATATATATATATATATATATATATATATATATATATATATATATATATATAAGCTAGGAGACTAGGAGACTGACAGACTTACCTTGGTAAGAGTCCACACAATGGTCTTTACCAATCGAAGAGAAAACACAAAAAGAAATTTCTTTCTGTGTTTTCTCTTCGATTGATAAAGACCACTGTGTGGTTGAAATATATCATTGTTTAAGTGCTTTTATGTGTTTCTATTTCAAGACTACAGTGTGGACTCTTACCAAGGTAAGTCTGTCAGTCTCCTAGTCCAAAAAATCTAAATAATCTTTACCAACCAAAACTAACCTAAATATATATATATATATATATATATATATATATATATATATATATATATATATATATATATATATATATGAAGTTATTGTTTGTAAATAATTTTTTCCACCACTAAGTGCAATAATTTTAGCTTATGTGATGAGGCTTCTTTCGGTCACTTGTCAAATCACTGAATTAATTTTCTCCCATAAGTCCTGTAATAATAACTTCATAAAGTCAGTGCAACGGAAAAATAATGGACGATGTGAAATATCATATGTTTTGTTGTATGTTGTGTGCATAATGCTTTTGAAGAGTGTGTCGTCTGCATATGTTTGTCGGTTAATTAGGTTGTTGTGTTTGTTTCTATAGATGTGCTATTTTTCTAGTGAGTTTAGTTCTATTGGATTATTATTTACCTCAAGCATGGTTAGGTTATTTTTGTAACTTGTTATATTATGTTTAAGTGATATTAGGTGTTCTGCTACACTTGATGCTTTTTAATTTTTAATTATTAGCTCTGTAATTTTCTGAAAATCTTATTTTAAATGATCAGTTGTTTTTCCTACGTAAAATGTGTTGCAGTCATTACATGTAATTTTGTAGATTCCAGTAGGTTATGTTTTTCTGTATTTATTTTGTGGTTTGTGTTACTGAGATATTTTGTTGTTTGGTTTGTATGTTGGTGAGTAGTGTTCTTTATTTTATACATTTGTTATTTTTTCTATTTTGTTATTAGTGTAATATATTTTAGGTAGACCTTTTTTATTATTTTTGTTTTTGTGTTCTGGTTGTAGCGTTGTTTTGAGGTTAGGTCTTTTTGTAAATTTATTGTATTTGTTTTCTATAAGGTGTTTGTTCTATCCATTTTCTATTGCTATTTTTGTAATATTATATAATTCTTTATTTAATTTTTGTTTATTTTGTTTGTATTTTATTGCTTTATCATGTTACTGTAAGTGTCAATTTTGTGTGTCCAGGGGTAGTTAGATTTGTTGTGTATTGTAGTGTGTGTCTATGGGTGGTTAGATTTTTTGTTGTTGAGTGGTTAGATTTATACCACGATACACAACGAATCTAACCACCCTGGTTTTTTGGTCAACTGGAGTGAGAAGATCAGTATAGATATTACTCCCTGTCGGTCAGTAGTGTAAATACTTTTATAATTAATGTATTCTTGTTTATATACGAAATGAACCATAATAGGTGGACACCTTCTATAAAAATTGCACTCATAAAAAAAGTATAATATTTATTTCTTTATAAATGAGAATATTAGGTCAGTGACAATACCTGAAAACAGTCGGAACGGTCTAAAAAGCTGGACTATTTTGTTTGAAAGAGTATTCTCCACCTTTCATAATTAAAATTTTTGGTTAATTCAAATGTTTTCATTGGTCCCTTCAGCTTTGAATCATTCAAGTTCTACTGTGTATATATTTATATATAATGTCAGGAATAGTGAATACAGTATATTGTTTAACAACTATACACAAATACCTCAGAATATTTGTTTTTATTACGCAATACAGTAGAGTTTTGAAATTATAAGTCATGATTTTTTGAGCTTCCATTAAGTTCAAGCCTATTTTATCTATTTAAAAGAAAATGATAAGCTGGGGTTCCAAGAAATGTTTATATCAATATAGTTTGAAAAGGAAATGAGTCAGGCTTCCAAGAAATGTTCATATAAAGTTATACAATTGTATTTTTAGGGTTCTTAATTATAGTATTAGGGTTCATTAGAATTCCTGTTTTTTTTCAATGCACAGGATCGTAATTCCATGTAAATGAATTTTCGGTAATTCAAGGGGGTCCCGGTCCTATCTACCTCAAGTTATCGAGACTCTACTGTAATTAAATATTTTAGTTTTGAGTTTGGAAGAAAAAAATGTTCCTTATTCTTCTTCTAGAATAATTCTAGTATTATATAATAATATCGGTAAGAAACTTGAACTGAGCAAATGCTATTTATCACTTTCAGCACGGCTAGCATTCCGGCACGTTCTGGGTTCCCTTACGAGGCACAGAGAGCGTACTGGTGCACACCCAGCTTACCTTCTTAGAGACGGCGAGCTTACCGGCACGCTCACTCCCAGGCTAATTGAAACTTCTCTAGTGTCGATATGTGTTTGTATAAAGGTTTGATTTTTACGTCAGTGCTTCAGAAGAGTTTGGAGAACATTGTGCCTGAGTAGTTTTTAAATCTAACCATCCCAAGTTAACTTTTGATGCTTCAACTGAAACAATGCTTCAGAGAGTTTTGTGAACAGATTTAATTTGGTTTAACTTTTATATTTTAATGTTTTTTTTTTTTTTAGTTTGAACCACTTAACGCGGCAAAATATCCGGTAAAAACAACGATCATAAAAATTAACCAAGTTTTCTGAACTAACGCAAGAATAAATGATAACTGTCTTGTTAGAGTTAATAAACCAACTGGAGTTGGGAACAGACTATTGTAAATATGAGTCATTGACAAAATGCTTGAACGCCCGAAAACCTATTGTGTCAACATAAGATTGTAGTAAACCAATGTCATCTTATCTCGGCTATAAATAGTCTCGGACGTGACATATGTATTATCTTTGTCTCCGTTTACATTACGATCTCCGAAACACTTGGCACAAAAAGAAACAAACATTCTGAGTGAAACGTTGAGTGCTTATTTTAGTATGTAATGTATTTTAGTAGTAAGGTCTTTAGTTTTGTGTATAAATTTTCTTTATTCTCTGTCTTTTTTATTGTGTTTTCTTATTTGTCATACAATAATTTATCATTTGTATTATTTCTTTTTTTAAATTGTGACCCGATAAATAAAACAATATTTTAGTGTCTAATACACTGTTCTGATGTCCCCAATAAACCTGTATATGTTAGAAATAAAATTATTGAGATGAAAACAACAGGCTCGATAATTAGATGCTACAACAAGCTGTGCAACCCGCATAGCGTTCCACTGCTGTCAGAGGTGAAAATTAACGAAAAACCGATAGTAGTTTGATGATATCACCAATATTTCCGCCATGCTGAATGTGTTAATATAGGCCAGGAAATAAGGGAAATTTGCTAAAAAAAATGGTTTACTTCTAAAAGTTGGTAGGGTTGTGTAGGGAGCTGCCCTAAATACCAAAAGTCCGGGGTGGTCAGAAGTGAGCTTTGGGGAGTTATTATTAAATATCTCAAAAATATTAGTTGTAGCAAAAAAATGTTACATACTAAATTAAACTACTTAAAATTTGCTACAAAATTGGCGCTATAACTTTTTCTGTAGGATAAATGGTTTACAAGATAAAAGTGATACCAACAGTGGCCTACCATTTAAGCACTATCATTTGAAATCTCCTCCTGCTCGAAAAATGGGCTAACTGGGTATTTTTCAACAGGATTTTTTTAACATGTATTTAGGGGAATAAAACTAGTTGTAATTGAGGATGAAACTCAAAAGGTATATTTTCTGTTGCTTATAAATCCACAGGATTAAGGAAACACCTACCTAGATATACAAAAATAAATTATTGGTTGAAAGGCTAATCTAAACAACTGATTTCCAAGAAGATAAAATATAAAAGCTAATCACCAAGCCTCCCCACTTATTACACATAAGTAACTTAATAATATATGTAGAAGAGATATAATCAGCGAGCACAGAAATAACTAGAGGGACATGGGTACTCTCTTAACAAGCGCCAGTAAAGCAAGGTCTACCATCTTGGTTAGGTATCTGGACGGGAAAACACGACTTCGCTACCGACTAAGTTAGCGCTTCACTCCAACAGGGTTTTAAACCTGTTACCATTTTAGAAAATAATAAAATTTGGTTTCATAGTAATATATAATACAGGGATTAGGATGGTGAAAAAATTTTAATTTTATAAAATAGTTCTGTTATCTTAAAACGATATTCAATTTAAACCTCTCTAAATAGAATTACAGTTTGACATAAAAAAGTCAGTCAGTGAAGATTTTTTAAATTTTGTAGTCAGGAAATGATGTCAGTGGGAAAGTTGGAGGTATGATTTGAAATTTTATTTCTTTTAAAAAATATTTTGCTACAACCACCAGTTTGGTTGTTGCGCTGGTGTATTTAAGTGTCAACATTAGGTGTTATTGTCCGAGAGTGTGACTTGCTAACGCAAACGAATAACCATACTGTGTGTTGGGGGGGGGGTTAATCATGTTAATTTATTTGTCTAGTCTATTGAATCTGTACCAAGATCTTATCTTAATTAATTTTCTTTACGAAATGTACGTAATGAAAAACAAATAACAAATATACTTTCCAAGTTTTGCCCTGTCGTAAAAATACATTTACTTGTCTGACGTTTACTAAGTCACTGAAAAAAATAGAATTGCTATATACTATAATACAATTTATTGAAAATACACTGCCCTTAAATATTACTGCCCTAAAAAGGTTATTGTTTTGGAAAGATGATGTCTAATTTTTTCTGACTGCAACTTTAAATTAAAATCTTTACAATAATAGTGTAACTTTACATTAAAATACTTTATACATACAGATTTTATAAGTAGGTAAATGACTTAAATCTACATCTTGTTCGTAGAAATGTCCTGAACTATAAGGAAACAAATCTTGCCCAATGCACCTTTTCAAAATTATTAATCTATTTCATTTATAATTTGGTTTCTACTGGACAATTCTACTGACCAATAGGCCATCTACTGGGCAAGTGAGCCTTGTCTAACAGCGATTTGACGCTCTCCACTAGGGTGACTCATCGCTTGAGGCTGTCATCTTGGTGGGGGGCAGCCGCGAAAGTTTGCTTAAACCACCTAGCTATGATGTCCTCTATAGTTATTTCTGTGCTCGCTGGATATAATACAGTGCTTATTTAAAAATCATGACTCTTACTAAATGTGAATTATTGTCTATGTTATTATCACCAATAATTTCAACAGATATAATGGTTAGGGATTTGTTAAGGTATGCTATTCTGTATGTGTTAATTTTAATAATTTGAGAATTATAAAGGATTACTTGAACTCACAAGCAATAATGGAAATTTAAAAAAGACTCATTTTAAAATAAAAAGTCTGAACTCTAAAATTTTTAATTATGAATAAATAATACGAGGGTTATTCAGAAAGTAAGGAACGTTTTTGAATAAAAAAAAATAAGTACAATAAAAAATTTTTATTATATACATCTGAAAGAGCAACTAAAATACTACTTTTCAATGTAGTCGCCAAACAAATTGAGATATTTATCGTAGGGTTGGACAAGCTTTGAAATTCTTTCATCATAGAAATCTGCCGCCTGCGATGTCAGCCACTCAGTGACGTGCAGCTTGAGCTCCACGGCGCCATCAACGTCCTGTGTTGCTAGCCAGGTCTTCTTGGAAACAAGTGAAAATCGCTTGGTGCAAGGTTAGGACTATAGGCCGGATGAGGAAAAACCTTCCATTTGAATGACTGAAGGAGTTCTTTGGTGTGGTTTGCTGTGTGAGGTCGGGCATTGTCATGCACAAACAAAATTTTTGACGTCAATTTCCCTCGGCGCTTGTTTTGAACTGCTCTCCTAAGGTTGCGCAAAGTTTCGCAGTACCGTTCAGAGTTTATTGTTGCACCACGTTCAAGAAAGTCAATAAGAAGCACACCTTGCCTGTCCCAAAAAACCGTCGCAATAATCTTCCTTGATGAAAATGTTTGCAAACATTTTCTTGGTTTTTTGGGGGAGCTTGTGTGCCCCCACTCCATGGACTGTAATTTCGTTTCGCAATTAACATGTTTTACCCATGTCTCATCACCAGCTACGATGCGATCCATTAGTGAATCACCATGTCTGTCGTAGGCATCCAGAAATGTCAAACTTGCCTCCATTCGCTGACTTTTATGGCAGTCAGTGAGCATTTTTGGCACCCATCTTGCACAAAATTTGGGGTAGCCTAACCTTTGTATGACAATTTCAAACAACAAAGTTGTTTGAAACTTGTGGGAAACAAAGCGAAAGCTCCGTTATCGTGAATCGGCGGTTTTCGCAAACCTTTTCATCAACTTTAGCAACCAGTTCATCAGTCACAATGCTTGGGCATCCGCTCTTCGCTTCGTCATGAACGTCAGTTCGGCCTTTTTTAAACTGAATGCACCATTTTTTACAGAACTTTCATTCATCACGTTGTTTCCGTAAACTTCACACACTTGGCGATAAATGTCTATCGGTTTTAAGTTTTTTGCCAACAAAAACCTTATCATTGGCCGTACCTCACAACTGGCGGGATTTTCAATCGCAGCGCACATCTTCAGTTGAAATTGCAAAAAACCGGGCAACGCGGAAATGTTCCCGTTGTCACTGCTGGACGCCGAGTGCGCACTCACCAAAATGTACGAAATCTCCGCGTACATGCGGACCTCCGTGTCCGCCTAGCGGCGTTAGACTGAAACGTTCCTTACTTTCTGAATAGCCCTCGTATAATTAGAAATTGCTTGCTAAACATTCAACTTTTAGGATATGGTTATCAATATGTTTGAAGATAACAGCTTTCCTCGAGTATTTCGTTGTCAATCACAATCAGCAAAATTTTTAAATTCGTCAAATTAACTTGCCAAAATAATAATTTAAGTAAATTTTGAAAAACATTTTGAGACAATATTTTTGATCACACTAAGCGATCTTTGGCAGTGTCTAGATTAGCTGCTGTGAAGCTTTGTTAATTTTTAACCCATTGCGATTCACAGATGACCTCAGCTCGTCCTAACAAAATTGTTGCTAGCAGGCTGACAAACGAATTCAACTTGTCATGAATGTTATTTGTTTGCTTCAAGAGAGTTTTTTTCTGATATGTTACATACAAGACTAGATGTCTGTGATGTCTAAGGGATATTTATCGCCTCTCAAAACTTGCAGCATTGATAAGGATAGATATTAATAAACCATAATTTGTCCTCTTATAGACATGATAGAATTTTTCATTAGTTTTCAGTCATCAGTATAGTATTGGTGTTGCTCGGTGTTGGTCAGTAGCTTATGTTTGTTGTGTGTAGTATTACTTTGAATATTTTTTATAATTAGTGTAATTTTGTGTACATCCGAAGTAAACAATAATAGTGGGAGCTTAGAAGGTTCAACTACAAAACTTCAAACCGCAAGTGACAATTTGTTTTTACTAATTATGATTACAAATAATAATCAATTAATAAATAATAAACTAACTAATGTACAAAGTAATACATAAGAAATTTAAAATAGATTTGTTCATAAGCATTTAAAACGCATCAGGTCTGATATAAATACCAATCTTTAAGGTCAGAAACGTGTTGCTCATGCTTATATGAAGCATGGAGACAGTAACACATGGAAGGTCAAGCAGACTAAATAATCAATAAAAAAAAAACATTATAGTACCTTGAAGCAACAACAGTGATGGATGACAAAATAAGCTTGTTCTTACATATGTCTCATAACAATATTTTGATAGAACGAGCTAGATAGAAATGGTTTCAAAGGTAAGTGATTTATTGTATGGTAAAAAGTGTGAGTTGAGCGTAATTTCTGCCAATATATATATATATATATATATATATTCTTGATATTTAACATTATCCATTGTTTTTCCGTTGCACTGATTTTATGAAGTTAATATATTACTATGTGAGTAATTTTATCCACCATTAGTGCAATAATTTTACCTTGAGTGATGAGGCACCTTTCGGTCGTTGACCATTGTCGAATCACTGATTTTTCTCTGCTGTGGATGCTCGGTCCGTGAAGCCGGTGTTTTTTGACGTTACGCGCACTTTTTCTTGATCTGTGTGTATGATATTTCTGTATAGTATGTCTTCTGTATATGTTGTTTGTAGATTCATTAAGTTGTTGTGTATGTTTTTATAAATGTGGTATTTTTCTAGTGAGTTTAGTTCTATTGGGTTGTTATTTATTTCCAGTATGGTTAGGTTATTTTCGTAATTTGTTATTTCGTGTTTATGGGATATTAGGTGTGCTGCAACATTTGATACTTTAGAATTTTTGTTTTTGAATGCTCTATAATGTTCTTCAAATCTTATTTTAAATGTTCTGGTTGTTTTTCCTATGTAAAAAGCGTTATGGTGGATAAAATTACTCACATAGTAATATATTAACTTCATATATATATATATATATATATATATATATATATATATATATATATCGCAATATGTATTCTTGTGTATTAATAAAGAACTAAGTCAAAATACAAATACAAGAATTATAATTCTTGTATTTGTATTTTGACTTAGTTCTTTATTATATATATATATATATATATATATATATATATATATATATATATATATATATATATATGTGTGTGTGTGTGTGTGTGTGTGTGTGTGTGATGAAAAAGTGTGAGTTAAGGGTACTTTCTGCCAATATATATGGTTATTATCTGGAGTACATCTGTTCATTCTGCAGTGCATAAAATCGCAGTTCCGACGTTTCGCTAGAATCTCATCTAACATTGACAAGGTGAACCCAACAACAGTTGAAGAGCGAGGGAAGAGTGCAGATAACTCTGCTCCTATATATAGAGCCAACGTTTCCTGCTTTTTTTTAAGGCCAAGATACAAGGCATACCTTTGATTCCAGTCTTGCCGACAGATTGCTCAGGTGCAAAACTACAGGACTAGAATTATTAGTGAGGCTTTAAAACAGAGAAGCAAGGGAATCTTAACAAACACGATGATACTTTGAATTTGCCCGCAGTATGGAAATGTGTCATCAATAGATTTTATTGCCAGAAAGGTGAACAAAAGGAAAGGAATGTGAGTAATTGTTTGGCTCAGGTGTGTGTGTATTGACGTCAATGAGTGGATTGACATCAATGAGCGTGGCTTCATTCCTCTATATATAGGAACGGAGTTGTTTGTGCTATTCACACGCTCTTCAACTGTTGTTGGGTCCACCTCGCAATGCTAGATGAGATTCTAGCGAAACAGTCAGAACTGCGATTTTATGCACTGCAGAATGAACGGATGTACTCCAGATAATAACTATTCATCATATATTTCTCTCCATGATGGAATACGTATCAACAGATATATACATATATATATATATATATATATATGAAGTTAATATATTACTATGTAAGTAATTTTATCCACCATTAAGTGCAATGATTTTACCTTGTGTGATGAGGCGCCTTTCGGTCACTTGAGTGATTCGACAATGGTCAAGTGACCGAAAGGCGCCTCATCACACAAGGTAAAATCTTTGCACTTAATGGTGGATAAAATTACTTATAATAGTAATATATTAACTTCATAAAGTCAGTGCAACTGAAAAACAATGGATAACGTAAAATATCAAGAATATATATATATATATATATATATATATATATATATATATATATATATATATATATATATTTAGGTTAATTTTGGTTGGTAAAGATTATTTAGATTTTTTGGACTAGGAGACTGACAGACTTACCTTGGTAAGAGTCCACTCTGTAGTCTTGAAATAGAAACACATAAAAGCACTTAAACAATGATATATTTCAACCACACAGTGGTCTTTGTCAATCGAAGAGAAAACACAAAAAGAAATATGAGAGAATGAAATAAAATAATTGTGTTCACACACAATTACATATATATATATGTATGTATGTATTAAAAATATGAACAAAATTTAAGTTTTGAAAATTTTAATTACATTTATCTTTATTAAAAAATATTACATTAGAACATTAACATATGACAGTAATATAAATAAGATAATATTTTTGGACTTATTTGTTTCTGGCCAGGTGTTAGTCGAGGAATATGGTTTTGGGAAGCTTCAGTAGAAGAAATGCCCGAAGGTTCTGCTACAAGACTAGGCTGGGCGCAGGAGTATGCAAATTTACAAGCGCCTTTGGGATATGACAAATTTGGTTACTCATGGAGATCAAGGTTCTGTATTTTTCTATAGTAATGAATCTTGTTTTGTAGTTTATTTATTATCATTAACAATAAGCGTCCATGTAATTATTCAACGCTTTGACAAATAATTTTTTTAATTGCCAGTCTGAAGAAAAATAAATAAAATAAACTATTATTAAAACTACAAGAGTCCCTTCAGGATAAACAAGGTTTCCATTTTTTATTCCATTTCTTGTTAAATATGTAGTTATATAATATAGCACCCTCTGTGACTAGATATAGAGAAGTTAATACAGCAAGGGCTCAAGTTACATGAGTGACGTGTTTCACAACAGTTGCTGCCTGAATTCTTGTAATTAGGAATTTCTGTGTATCAGCTAGCAAATACAAATGCATGGTCAAGTTACATCTTATCTAAATTTCATGACATTAGTTTATAATATTTCTGAAATAGGCAATGAATGTACGCTCAGAGGACTATAGAACATATTGTAATTATAATTACTCTTACTAAAAGTAATAAGTTATAAATGAGAACTTGCTTATTACAATTACAGCGTCTCTAGGTTGTAAATATATTCAATCAAGCTTATTAAATTTAACAAAGGACTTATTTATTCCAACTTAATATAATGTGATATACACGTTATGCTTGCAAATAAATTTATAATGACTCAATAAGAACATTTAACTTGTAACTAATAATCAGTTTTCACTGGAATAATTATGGAGTCTTGAGGCTTTTTGTTCTCCTAATCAAACAGTATTTAATACAAAAGTTACTTTTACTTTATAAAAATGATTGCTTTGTTAGAATCTCTTTTTCGTGAGTAGAGGTGCAAAATATTTAAAACTTGATTAAAAATTTAAGTAAGAATTGAATGTAATTTTATACAAATTTGACTAAGTAATTTTACCTGTTGGGCTCAAAAAATGTTTGTTGTACGTGTGTGTTTTAGAGTTGTCCAAGTGCTCTTGTCTGAGGATGATAAATCTACCCCTTACTGCTCAGTGCTCTTTCTTTAACTTTCCACTTGTTCCTTTAATCTTCAATAACTTTTAATTCGTTTTTTTCGTACTTCTTAGTAATTATTATAAAAAGCTTTCTTTCTCTTCGTATTACTTTATGAAACACCCTTAATTAATTCATCTCTACCCTCACGCAGTTGATAGCTCCTTTCCCCTCAATATGCTTCCCTTTGGACATCAGGGATTCTATCCCCCCATATGGTATTTCAGCCAGAGTTAATTTTTTAAATCTGTGAACAAGTGTAATGTTCTGCCAACAGTTTTCGATTTTTGAACTATTGCCAGCTATAAGAAAATTAAATCCTACTTTAGGGAGTTTCGTGACATTATCAGATGTTAACTTTGTAACATCCTTGTTTACTGATATAGTTCAACTTCTGGAAATACTAATGCACCCTTAAGTTGCCAGCATACCTAAAACTACTGTTTTATAACACTAAGCTATTTCCTTTGTTATGTTTTTGTTGTTGCCTTTTGCTTTAAAACTTCCAACTTAGCATAGTTGAACAATAATCACTAGTTCTTTTCAATATGTCTCATTTCATTTTCATATACTATACAATACTGTATATACAAATTTTGTGTGTTAGTGTTGTTAGCTATCCAGAGTAGTTCTAAACATGGTATAGTGCTGTCAGATTTACATTATTTACACATCAAAAGTAATAAAGACTTTCAACACAAAACAAGATACAGTATTTAACAAAACACATGTAAATAGGAATCGCATAGTATGAACAAAGCACAAGGTAATAACCTTAAAACTGAAAGTATCGGGCTCATCTTTCTCAACTGGATCATTTATAAGCATGTAATTGTTGGGTTAGACAAATAATCTAATATCTTTTGATGCACAAAACTTTGTTTCTGCAAAAACTAAGTTTACGTTATTTCTAATAAACCTTTTCATTTTTATGCAATTCTTAATTAATTTACAGAAAAGGTACAAGATTCCATGAATGTAAAGGCAAACATTACAGTCCTGGTTACGGAGAGGGTGATACTTTAGGCTTTTTAATTATTCTTCCCGAAGAAAAAAAAATCTCATATATTCCTCAAACATATAAAGACAGGGTATGTATAATTCTAGTGAAAATAAAATATACAATCTAGTGAAAAAACTAATCAAAGTTTTAGAATTAGGGAGCAAGACATCATTAACAGATTTAAAATTGATGTGATGGAATTCAAAAGTACAAAATGTAGTTTATATAACAAATCCACATTGTTGTTATTTGGAATGTGGTTCATTGGAATTGTCTAAATAACTTATGGAAGTAATGATTGATTTAAACAAACAAGTAATTAAAATTTGACGTACTGAAAAAAACCGATCATAAATAATTTAATGAGACCAATCATTTAACTTTGTGTGTACTAACTAGTGAATTAAGTAATTCTGTTGTTACACGTTTAGAAATTTGGATGTTAGGATCTCGGAGCATTTGTCAAAAAGCCAAGATTTGTTTAGAACTCTTAATAAGATATTTTTCAACCGATTTTTTAAAAATACATTATGAATCACAGTAGATATATTTTTAAAACCTTTTTTAGTTATTTTCACTAGTAAGGTTACAAGGGTTTTAATTTACTATAGTCATAAACATACTTGGGCAAGTTAAAAAAAAAAATTAATGTAAAAGTTAAGCCCCAAGAGAAAGTAATTCACTTGACAAGTTTCTTCTTTACAGACTTTATTATTTCTTAAAACTAATTATATCTTATAAACAATATTCGAGCTGGCTTGTGAGTAAAAGTTATAAATAAAAGAACATATTTATTCTTTTAATTATAAAAGCTTTGTTACATACGTGTTTCAATGACAATATGTCTACATCTTCAGTGATACTACACAATTTAAACTTAATTGAAAAAACTAAGTGTAAGTCCAAAATAGGTTATGTTTAGTTTTTTCAATTAAGTTTAAATTGTGAAGCATCACTGAAGATGATGACATATTGTCATTGAAACGCATATGCTAATAAAGTTTTTATAATTGGGAGTCGAAGCCTATTTGTTCTTTTATTTATAATTATACTTTGACTGAATACTTTGTAGCTATATTCCAGTGTAGTATAACATATTGCTCTGTTTTAGGGAGGAAATGTAATTATTAAAGATTTTTTGTGTATTGTAAAGTGAAGATATATTCGTCTTATCTCTAAGTGTTAGGGTGTGACCTCAAGGTTACTATTATTATTTATTCCATGCTCCTGAAGACATAATGATATTTTAATTTAAGGTATTTATATTGTTTTCCAACCTAAATAATTGCACACAAAAATTATACTTGGAAAAGTCTGAGGTATAAAAAGTTAGGCTTATATTTAAATAAAACTTGCTATAATAAAACTCCAACTATCTGAATCGCTTTCAGATTTTGAGAGAAAAAAATTAAGACAGAAAGGTTAACGATGTGTAAATGGGGGTGGCCTACAATGAACTGTTAAAGTCAAACTTTAACCCTTAGCACGCTGGACATATAAAGGGCAACTAACAGGTTACATGCTATTAGGTAAAAAAACGTTTTTGCGAAATGTTCAAAGTTCTATTTAATTCTGAGTTCCTAAAGATGTATTTGAACAATAAAAATTATAAACTAGTTTTTTTAATAATTTTTTATAATTTTACACATTAATCATTGAAAATTTACTTACAGATGTAAACATATTTAGCTAATTCAAGATATCAATAAATCCATTTAAAATTAAATTAAAGTAACTAAAATTATTATTCACAAAATCATAAACAATAAATTATTCTTACAGTACAAACAAAGGTCACTCACGTAAACAGTAAACAACTATATCAATCCCAATGCGAACAAAAAATACGGCACAGTTGGCAGAGAGACTGGTAGGGAGTCCTGCCTAGAATTCCCATGATACGCGTATGCATGGACCACGTAATTGCGCCTGGTGGCTAAAACAACAGAATGTGGATCGGTAGCATGTTGCCGAGAACAATAAACGTAACTGAGGAGTTTATTTACACCAAACAAACATTGTCACACATTGTAATGGACTTTAAACAAACAACTAGGGCTTCCAAATACAAAATATTGTTAATACGTGATTTCCTGTAATACGCGCTAGCAGAGATTTCAGCCTTACGAGAAATCACGTTCTACACGTGCAAAGGGTTCAGTACCAATTCATTTTTTATTTGTTAATTGATATTTTATATTTTTTTTTACGTATTTTAATTGTAAATATAATAAAATTTATAGAGTTATTCTGTAGAGTTATTTTGTAGTCTGAAAACTCAAAGTACTTTTGGAGAAAGGACAGAAAGATGTAATTAATTTTCTCTATAAATAAAACAGAAAAACTTCGCTAAATAGCAGATATTTTCATTCTAAAGTTGATTGATGTAATCATCTTGAATCCACTGATTAAACTATAATTAAAAGGTACTTAACTAGGTGAATACGTAATGGCTTATTTGCTGACGCATTTCAAAACATTCATTCCTTTTACGAAGCTAACCCTCTACAAAGGAACGAATGTTTTGAAACGTGTTTAGTAAAGTACGTTTTAATTATACTTTCATTCTATTATGTATATTTTGTTGGCTGATTGATACTTTAATGTTATTATTATCATTTTAGTTTGTTGTGATGTTTAAATAATATATTTTATAAATTGTCATTAATTTTTTTCCAGCCATTAGTGAAGTTTAAAAGTCATCTGTACTATGAAGAAAAAGACAGGGTTAATGAATCACTGAAATCTCTTCATGTTCTTCCAGGAAGTAAATTAGTTTTCTTCAAGAATGGAGAATACCAAGGGGAAGCTTTTACTGACATTTATGCCGGATCTTATCACCCAACAATATCAATTCATAAGTCAGCTACAGTCTCAGTTAACTTTGGCCCTAACTTCAAGTTTCCTCCATCAGAGAAAGAATTTAAATATAGAGGAGTAAGTAACACTTTTTAAAGCATATGTACCACATGTTAATTACATATTAACAATGAACCAAATGAAATATTTAGAAAAGTAGTCAGGTTTTCTACATTGTTTATTTCGTATGATCCAAAATTTGGTATTAAGTTGAAAAAATTCACTTCAGAGAATGAAAACTCACAATTTCATCCTTGTTTCCAAGTGTGTAATTTATGTACACTATTATTCATCAAATGGGGAGGTTTGGATTATGCATAAATGTTATTCAACTTCAAACTTTTCAACTTGTGGTAATAACCTCTTATTGAGTATTATAATTAATTGTTTATAGCAAATAATTGCCAAAAGAAAATGATATGACAATTTTCAATTCTTGTTAAAGTTCCTTTTTATTCCATTAATTTTGGAGCCACATAAAGTTTGACGCTTGATAGTGTTAGTCTTGAAGTAACTTACTTTACTTTTTAGTACGGGCGTCCAGCATCAATCGTAGCCGATGGCTCGGTGTCCAATGTACGCAGCACAAGCAAGCTGCCAGTGTTTTTTGCTTTTAAGGATGTCCACAAAATCGTTGACTTCTGCTCTTAGTAGATCACGTGAAAGAAGGTTGAATAAGGTGAATAAGGTTGAAGCGGAATAGGTACTTCTGCGTCACTATGTGACCGATTCTAGCTCTTGCTGCAAAAGTTGCTAGTTGTCTTTGCACCCCTTTATATAGGTTCCCGTCAGTTGGTAGGGGTTGAATCTTGTGTAGGTGTCTCCCAATGGTTGACTGATTCCATTTGTCCGACCAGGCTTTATAGAAATTTTTGTTGCTTTGGTTCCTACAGTGAAACAATGAAACCTTCTTCTCATCTGTAAGCTGCATTTTAGAGGCTGCTTTCTCTATTTGGTCCGCAACTTCATTTCCGTATATGTCACAATGCGATGGTACCCACTGCAAAGTAATTTCACATCTATGGCTCTGTAGTTCACAAATCAGGCGCCTAATTTCCAAGATACGAAAAGCATATGCTGTAGGTTCGGGGTTCAAGATAGCCTGCAGAGCACTTTTGGAGTCCGTTAAGACACACACCTGCGATGTTTTCAACGATAAACAACTTGTAAGTGTTGCATTTATAGCTAGTAATTCTGCGTCCATACTGGACAATGAGTTTGCTGGCACATAGTACCTATCACCAGTTGTTTCATTAAAGTAACCGGCACCCGCAACTTTTCTTCCAATGTCCACTGATCCATCGGTGAATATCTTGATAGGGCGATCATAAAGATCATTTATCATGGAAAATGCTTTACTTTTCAAGATTGCCGGGTGGTTGTTTTTCGTTAGCCGGTTTGGTAATTCCACAACAATTTCCACTCCATTCCACATGCCTGGTCTGTCGTTGTATGTCACTGGGATGGTTTCAGGAACGCCACACGTGACCTAATTTGACACGTGATTGAGTTTCTGATATTACTGCTTGCATTTATCATGCGGCGTAAAGGATGGTTGGGCATTGATGACTGTATTCTTAAGTATTTGGTCCACATCATTTGCTTTCTGATATATATTTCAATAGGTTCAACACCCAGTTCCACTTCCATAGCGGAAGTAGAAGTGGTACTCAGGTATCCAAGGTATGTATGGAGAGCCACTGCTTGAATGCGCCCTATTTTGTCAATGTGTGTTTTGGCTGCAGCTCCCCAAACTTCACAGCAATAGGTAGCTTTGGAGCGTACAAAGGCTAGGTAAAATGATCTTAGTGTTGTTGTGTTTGGACCCCAGTTGCGACTGGCCACCACTTTGAGCGCATTCAGCCGCGATGTGCACTTCTCCAAAACATAGTCCACTTGCTTTGCCCAAGATAATTTTGAATCCAACACTACTCCTAACAATTTCAAGTTAGGGTTAAATTTCACGGGAATATCTTCATAACTGCGGTATGTAGTTTGACAGATTATTTCTTCTCGTGAAAAAAGAGCACTCTGTCTTGTCCAGAAATATTTTAAGTGACCACTTTCCACACCATTCCATTATCTTGTGTAGAGCTAGTTGAACCAAATCTATAGCTTTGAGATGGCCTTCATCTGATGCCCAGATCATGCAGTCATCCGCGAATGTACAGCTGGACACTCGAGGAGGGAGCTGGGCCGAGAAATTGTGAAGTGCAATATTAAAGAGGATTGGGCAAATAATTCCACCTTGTTGATGAGATGGTTCCATTGACGTCCACCTGTTTTTTAGGTAGGATACATTTTGCCCGTTATACCAAGCTTCATACAATGGAGGATAACTGTAGCATGCGGAATTTTGTCAAAAGCTGCTTCGTAGTCGATCATCACCGCAATCGTAGCCTTCTTCCGTTCGAAACCTTCGTAAATTTGGTCTGTGAAATATAGCAATACGTCTGCTGTACTCCTCTGACGCCGGAATTGAAGATTGCTCAGTTTATCATCTTTTTCTAGTCTCCATGTCAATCTTGCGTTCACTAGACGTTCCATGAGTTTCCCCAGGCAGGATGTCAGTGATATGGGTCTATAAGATTCCAGTTGCGATTCGTCTTTTCCAGGTTTGCGGATAGGTATGGTTCGAGCGGTTTTCCATTTTTGCGGTATTTCTCCTGTTTTCCAGACATCATTGAATACGTCTTGAAGTAAAGTTTCCAACTTTTCCTGAATAAGATAATGGTATAGAATATAGTTTAATTAATTTGTTTTCTATATTTAGTATGCTTGGTAATTTTTATGCAAAATTTTAGACAAGTGATTATTATATAACTTATAATTTATCATTGTAATTAGTTGAAATCTACCAATAGAAACAAACTAGTTACTTAATAACTCCAAATATCAACAAACTGAATAAAATTGTTTGATTTGTTATTGATATGACTAATCAAATAATATAGGAGAAAGGATTATACAGTTATTTCCACTAGTGTTTTAGTGTTTGGAATAGAGAAAGGCATATTTGTTCACAAATTGTGCATTTATAATTTTTGTCCGTAAATAGTTATCTGTTTATGGATAAATTAATCCATCAGTATGTGGTTACCATTCTTATGATGTAAACATGCAGGCTTATTGCGTTTATTGAGAGTGGTTTGGTTTCGTTACCTGTACCCCAGTTGAATGTAACACAACTGAGGACACCTATTTTTCTATATCCATTTACATTTACAACTCTACTGTTTGTCAGCTTTCATTACTGTTATATCCACACACACACACACACTCCTACAGACTTTCCCTCTTTTTGCTCACTATTTCTAATTACCTTTCCCTTTAATATTGCAAATTGAACATTTTTGTTAATATATATTATTAAATTAGGTTATCGATAAAGCTATCTTGAAAGTAAAGCTATTTAAAAATGTATCATTGACTACCTAATGAGTGTTGTCAAGATTAAGGTTTATATTTATATTTTGCTTTTACTTATTAAATTTGGAATATTACGAAACAAATTCATTTTTTAACAGAAAGAATTAAAAGTTTGTAAAAACCTGGTCAGATGCTGACGTCTAATTGCTTTGAACATAATGCATCTGATTTCTTAGTACTGGTAAATCAATTTAAATTCATTTCTGGCCACTTCGTATAGATCTTGGAACTTGCTGTCTGGGCTCTGGCACCTCCCAGTCTACACCTCACATAACTACGAGGGTTGTCCAAAAATTAAAGACCGTTTTCATTTTAAAAAGCAGGAAAATTTTATTTTAACAAAAAGTACATGGAGTTGTAAGTACATATAAAAACTATTTTTCAACGTAGTCCCCATCAACATCTATGCACTTGCTTAGTTGGGGGATGAGCTTCTTAATGCCTTGGTCGTAGAAGTCTCCCGCCTGTGACCGCAACCATTTCTCCACCTCTTCCTGGACTTCTTCATCAGTCTCGAAGCGTTTTCCAGCCAAATGTTGATTTAGGTAAAGGAAAAGATGGAAATCACTCGGTGCCAGATCAGGGCTGTAAGCAGGATGGCTAAAAACGTCCCATTTAAAGGAATCCAGGAGCACGGTGGTGACCGCCGCAGTGTGGGCCGAGCATTGTCGTGCAACAAATAGACTCCCTTGCTCAATCTCCCTCGGCGCTTGTTTTGGATCGCTCTTCGAAGTTTTTTAGGGTTTCACAATACTGAGCAGCGTTATTGCGGTGCCATTAGGTAAAAATTCGACAAGAAGAACTCCTTGACGGTCCCAAAAGACGGTTGCCATGATTTTTTTTGTAGAGATTGTTTGGCGAAATTTTTTGACACGAGGTGATGTGGAGTGACGCCATGTCATGGGTTGCTGTTTGGACTCAGGTGTGTGGTGGTACGTCCACATTTCATCGCCAGTCACAATTGAATCCAAAAACTCCTCCCCCTCCCTGCTGAAACGATCCAAAGACTTTTGAGCACTTTTCACGCGATTTTCTTTGTGAACTTCGGTCAACATTTTTGGCACCCAACGAGCATACACTTTTCGGTAACCTAATTTTTACGTCAAAATTGTTTGAATTGTTGATTTCAGGTATCATTTCGGCAAGATCTTGGATCGTCAGACGATTTTCTCGAAGTTTTTCTTCAATTTTCAACAACAATGCTTCGTTGACGGATGATTTCCTCCCCCTCCCTTCTTCGTCATGGATGTTGGTTCTGCCACTTGAAAACTCTGTACACCACTTCCTGACATTGCGTTCATTCATTACATTACTGTAAATTTCCTTCACACGTCAATAAATATCGACAGGGCGTAATTTTTCCGAGTGAAGGAATCAGATGATGGAGCGAACTTCACAATTGGCGGGATTCGGTACTGGGACATCCATCGCTAACGACTGCCAAGGACACACATAAAGGTACAGATGCGCATGAGGCCTCATATTAGAGGGGAGAAGCGAAGCTACAAGGTAGTGCTGCCACCTAACGGAATATTGGACAACCCTCGTAATAACTACATCTTTCATTTTTAAGATGTTTGACTTCTCACTATGTTAACACTTCTGCTGTAGTTGGCAGTCATTCTTGTACAGAGTGTCCCAAACAACGTTGACAATTACCATCTTTCTTGCTACGGTCATTTTGGTCATTGCAAATCACACACTGCAACAGACCCCAGCATGACCTCACCGGCATTGAGGATGATTTATTAACCAAATCCCACCTACTATTTGGTTTGGAAAATGTCATATGTTTGGCTAAAATTGGTATTGTCAGTTTTTATAGTCATATTGATATTTTTCGTTATTCTCTTTACTTTTTTCCCCTCATACGAGGTCTGTTCAAAAAATACGCGGCTCAAGTTAGTTTCAGGAGAATCCGCTTGGTGTCGCTAGGTTCGTATAAATCAGCTGATTAAAACGCGGTATTTCAGTCGCAGATATCTTCATTTGTTGATGAGTTACACGCAGTTTAGTAAAGAGTGTTTTTTTTGTTTGTCAGATTTTAAAATGGACAGCCTGAAGGAGCAACGAATTGCTGTGAAATTTTGTGTAAAACTAGGGAAGTCTGCAACAGAAACATTTGCCATGCTTAACACGGCCTATGGCAATGTTGCCATGAAGCGTACTGCATGTTTCAAGGATGGCCGACAGTCGATTGATGATGATGAGCATCCTGGACGTCCTTCAAAGTCAACTGACGACCCACTTGTTGACAAAATCAACACCCTGGTGCGCGAAAATCAACGTCTGACCATTAGGGAGCTTTCTGAAGAGTGTGGGATATCAGTTGGATCTTGTTACGAGATTTTGACCGAAAAATTGAAGATGCACCACATCGCTGCGAAATTTGTGTCGCGCCTGGTGACCGACAACCAAAAAGCCAATCGTACCCAGGTTTGTCGGGAACTGCTTGATCGTTCAAATGAAGATGAGAACTTTTTGTCAAGAATTATAACCGGTGATGAATCATGGGTGTATGGTTACGACATTGAAACGTAGGTCCAATCATCCCAATGGGTGAGTCTAACGTCCCCAAGACCCAAAAAAGCTCGCCAAGTTCGGTCAAATGTCAAGGTGATGCTGACAGATTTTTTTTGTGCTAAGGGTGTTGTTCACTACGAGTATCTCCCTGAAGGCTCTACAGTCAACCAGATTACCTACATTGAAGTACTGAAACATCTGAGGGACGCCATCCGACGCAAAAGCCCAGAACTGTGGAGAAGTGATAACGGATTTTTCCATCATGACAACGCTCCAGCTCACTCAGCACTCAAAACTTGTGAGTTTTTGGCCAAACACTCGATCACTGTTCTTCCCCCCCCCTACTCACCTGACCTTGCTCCTTGTGGCTTTTTCTTATTCCCAAAACTCAAAGAACCCCTCAAAGGAAGTATATTTGAAACGATTTCGGAGATTAAGGCAAATGCGACGAAGGAGCTGAACGCCATCACTAAAGAAGCGTACCAGGTCTTTTTTAACAAGTGGAAACGCCGTTGGGATAAGTGTGTGCCTTGGGGAGGAGAGTACTTTGAAGGAGACCCAGACGTGTAACTTCCAAATGAAGTACATTTTTTTTATGACCTCAGTCCGCGTATTTTTTGAAGAGACCTCGTACTTCCGTGGCATAATTATTTTATTTTATATTGTTTCATTTAAAAATTATTTTACTTTTATTTATTTGTTAATTTTTTTATTGTAAACAATGACATCTTACAATATTGTATTACAATAATCATTGTGTTTCTTTCTGGCTTGTTTATATAAAGTCTGGCTCATGTCCTATTTTTAAACTCTCTGTTAACAATATCTGACAAATTATTACTTTAGAAGTTTGAAATGTCCATATTACATGATTCATTTGATTCTTAGACTATCCAAAGAAAATCTGATTTTTTTCTTGTCCTTTTTAAAAGTACATAGATTATTATTTTAACCTGGTTATCAGTTTACCTTTTGGTCATGTCTAAGTGTTTCTTTAAAATATTGGCATCTTTATAAAACTAGGCTTGCATTTCCCGTGAGTAATCTCATTAGTTATTGATAATTAAGATCTTATTTTAAACTTTGTATAACTTTTAAATATTACATTTATTTTTGTGTTAGAACGTCCAGTATCTTTAATATTCTAATTACAAATTTGAACATTTTAATTTTAGTCATTGAATTTTTTACTATCCTATGTCATAAATCCATGTAATTTTATTTGTCGTTATATTTGCTGTTTTAGGTTGTTTTTTTAGAAATATACAGCTTTTGGTATGGTAACTGTAACTTTTGTTTTATTCTTGTCCACATTTGAGGTGTTTTCTCTGATAACTAAGACTAATTCATCTGGTTCTGGTTAAGATTGTTTCCTTCCAGTTCACGTTTTTTCATGGCTGTCCTCTTTTCCCCCTCTCTCCTTACTAGCTTATACTAGCTGTAACTTCTCTCTTTGTGATGACGGGTCAACATTTTTACAGTCACCTGGAAGAAATTTCTCCCATATATAACAGGTGCTTTCCCATAGGGTATCAGGATATTTGCATAACCTGTTACCTCATGAGGAGTCATGTTTACAGCTTCCTCCATTTATGATAGGTATCTCATCCATGACGATTGTATTTCTTGACAATAATCAAGATTGTATTTCGTGGCAACGATCACAAATAATCAACAGCAATAATTTTTTTCTGACTGTTGTGTTAAAATGGGTTTTGTACATGCTTGCATATAACTATTTGTTACATTTGCAAATTGAAAAATTAGTTATTTCCAAAGTAGATTCATTATATATATATATATATATATATATATATATATATATATATATATATATATATATATATATATATATATATATTTTTAGGTTAGTTTTGGTTGGTAAAGATTATTTAGATTTTTTGGACTAGGAGACTGACAGACTTACCTTGGTAAGAGTCCACTCTGTAGTCTTGAAATAGAAACACATAAAACACTTAAACAATGATATATTTCGACCACACAGTGGTCTTTGTCAATCGAAGAGAAAACACAAAAAGAAATATGAGAGAATGAAATAAAATAATTGTAATCACAGATTGTGTAGAGTAGAAATCAGATGTCACAGATGCACAGATTAAAGATATATATATTGTTTCCATGAACATATGAGTGATTATAGTTTATATAAGTCTGTCTGGGGAAAAGAGATAAGGCTATTTGGGGGGAAAAAACCGAATGGATTTATCTGATGTTGAGGTTAGGGGATTCTCTGGACTTGGTATACCACTGGTATGATAGTTCCCACCTTCTCAGTTCTGAGGGATTGCAATCAGGGGGGAGTGATTTAATTATTTTTGTGGTATAGCAGTCATCAAAAGTTGTGATGTTGTGACTCGCAGCATGTTGAGCTGTTGGTCTATCCATATTCATAATTTTAACATCATGTCTGTGGCCATTCATTCTGATATTCAGACCATCCGTGGTCAGGCCAAAATATTGAATATCAGAATGAATGGCCACAGACATGATGTTAAAATTATGAATATGGATAGACCAACAGCTCAACATGCTGCGAGTCACAACATCACAACTTTTGATGACTGCTATACCACAAAAATAATTAAATCACTCCCCCCTGATTGCAATCCCTCAGAACTGAGAAGGTGGGAACTATCATACCAATGGTATACCAAGTCCAGAGAATCCCCTAACCTCAACATCAGATAAATCCATTCGTTTTTTTTTTTTTTTTTTTTTTTTTTTTTCCCCCAAATAGCCTTATCTCTTTTCCCCTGACAGACTTATATAAACTATAATCACTCATATGTTCATAGAAACAATATATATATCTTTAATCTGTTCATCTGTGACATCTGATTTCTACTCTACACAATCTGTGATTACAATTATTTTATTTCATTCTCTCATATTTCTTTTTGTGTTTTCTCTTCGATTGACAAAGACCACTGTGTGGTTGAAATATATCATTGTTTAAGTGTTTTATGTGTTTCTATTTCAAGACTACAGAGTGGACTCTTACCAAGGTAAGTCTGTCAGTCTCCTAGTCCAAAAAATCTATATATATATATATATATAAGAATTATAATTGAATTTACAAATCAAAGCTTTACGTTGGCTAACAGTACCAACATCATCAGGAATATTAAACAATTCATGAATTGTTTAATATTCCTGATGATGTTGGTACTGTTAGCCAACGAAAAGCTTTGAATTGTAAATTCAATTATAATTCTTGTATTTGTATTTAGACTTTTGTTCTTTATATATATATATATATATATATATATATATATATATATATATATATATATATATATATATATATATATATGTTTATATATTTTTAGGTTAGTTTTGGTTGGTAAAGATTATTTAGATTTTTTGGACTAGGAGACTGACAGACTTACCTTGGTAAGAGTCCACTCTGTAGTCTTGAAATAGAAACACATAAAAGCACTTAAACAATGATATATTTCAACCACACAGTGGTCTTTGTCAATCGAAGAGAAAACACAAAAAAATATGAGAAAAAAAAAAAAAAATTTTTTTTTTTTTTTTTTTTTTTCATTCTCTCATATTTCTTTTTGTGTTTTCTCTTCGATTGACAAAGACCACTGTGTGGTTGAAATATATCATTGTTTAAGTGCTTTTATGTGTTTCTATTTCAAGACTACAGAGTGGACTCTTACCAAGGTAAGTCTGTCAGTCTCCTAGTCCAAAAAATCTATATATATATATATATATATATATATATATATTTAATATAAATATGTTTATCATTGTAACTCTTTTATTTCTACCTATATTTGCATAAGATTGGTGCACTTGTTCTATAAACAGAGTAATACATTCATTTGGCATTACTATTTTTGTTTTCCCATTTACCATTTTACACAATATATTATTTATTTGTCTATGTGTCAAAACTGTTTATATTATTTATTTTGTTTACTAAATCAGGTTATTAAAGGGATATATTTAAAGGAAATTGCAGTATCTAGTTTCATAGGTTAAGCCTGTTTTAACAATAATTCAGTAATAACTGTAAACTTGCCACCTCCAAAGTTTCTAGTTTCACAAGTTAAATAAGAAAAATGAACTGTCAAAAAGTTCTCCCTTTTTAATATAAAAGGTCATTATTAAAAGTCCAGATTGTCTTTTATTATCTTGCATTAAAATTGTCAAGAAAAGAGAAGTAAAAATACATTTGTCTCTAAGCCTTGAGTACCTAAACTAGCAACCATTTGAGCAGAATTCATATAGCACATGCCGTATTTAATTTTTATGAGCAGCATACTCAACCTTCTATGTTATATTTTGAACTAATTTTTTACCACTCTAATACTGTTTACTCACTAAACTACCATTGGTTATAGCTATTCTGCTACTTTAAAACTGAATATTTACAGGGTTTTACAGCTAAATAATTTTTAGATTAGAAAATATAGTGAAAAAATATGGTTTAGGTCAGGGGCTTTCAAGATTTATTTTTTGGGAAGGTATAATTTAGAGAAGTCGTGACTGAGGGAGGGCCCAGAAATTGTTCAAAATTTAAGTGTTGTGTTTGAGTCTATTTTTACTCTCAGGGTAAATAGATACAATAAAACAAAAGAGCAATTATTTAATATTTTATTGTTTCTTGGTGCTTTATAAATTTCATTATAATATTGAGATCATTTATTTTGATCTTAGATAAGTAACATTTATCTTTTTTAATTATTGACAATTAAGATGGATTTTAACAAATAAATTTAAAAAGTTAGGTAGGCCTGGCTCTACCAGGTGGAGCCACTATTGGTTTAGGTCGAATTGGATTCTGCTCATTTGCCACCACTATCAGCCAAATAGTTATCTGTGTCACCCTTTTAATAGTTACCCAAATAGTGCCTTTTTGATACTACCTGTGTAATTATACTTATAATACGTGTGTTCTGATCTCAAAAAGGTTATTCAAATTAGCATTCTACACAAACCTTTTAGTCAAAGATATTTTCTGCTGGATACATAGGCAATTAAGACCTATGGAATTGTTTTGCTGGATTGGGTGGCCACTGGATGATCACTGCAGATTAACCTGAAATATAAAAGGTGTGAATCATCTACAGAAGATATGATGGCATCTACACTATGTGTGATAGCCTAAGTTGATTAGTGTTGATATGAGGCATCATAAATGCTATTTCACAAGTGGCATATAGACTTTTCCGGACTATTCTGAGTAACTTCATTGTTTGTCCACTATACTAATATTTTTAGCATTATTGTCTCTATTTTTAAAATATAAAATGACAGGATCAACATGTATTTTGTAATGTGACATAATCACAAAGTAACATAAGAGTACACTTTAAATGGTGTTGAAAATTTGTCATGGATACTTCAAGTGAGTATCTAATATGGTTACAGTATCTGACAAAGTGAAGTCAAAATAAACAGTATAGGCATTTGTATGGTGACACTAAAGCAGCATATACAGTATAGGCATTTGTATGGTGACACTAAAGCAGCATATACAGTATAGGCATTTGTATGGTGACACTAAAGCAGCATATACAGTATATGCATTTGTATGGTGACACTAAAGCAGCATATACAGTATATGCATTTGTATGGTGACACTAAAGCACCATATACAGTATAGGCATTTGTATGGTGACACTAAAGCACCATATACAGTATAGGCATTTGTATGGTGACACTAAAGCAGCATATACAGTATAGGCATTTGTATGGTGACACTAAAGCAGCATATACAGTATAGGCATTTGTATGGTGACACTAAAGCAGCATATACAGTATAGGCATTTGTATGGTGACACTAAAGCAGCATATACAGTATAGGCATTTGTATGGTGACACTAAAGCAGCATATACAGTATAGGCATTTGTATGGTGACACTAAAGCAGCATATACAGTATAGGCATTTGTATGGTGACACTAAAGCAGCATATACAGTATAGGCATTTGTATGGTGACACTAAAGCAGCATATACAGTATAGGCATTTGTATGGTGACACTAAAGCAGCATATACAGTATAGGCATTTGTATGGTGACACTAAAGCAGCATATACAGTATAGGCATTTGTATGGTGACACTAAAGCAGCATATACAGTATAGGCATTTGTATGGTGACACTAAAGCAGCATATACAGTATAGGCATTTGTATGGTGACACTAAAGCAGCATATACAGTATAGGCATTTGTATGGTGACACTAAAGCAGCATATACAGTATAGGCATTTGTATGGTGACACTAAAGCAGCATATACAGTATAGGCATTTGTATGGTGACACTAAAGCAGCATATACAGTATAGGCATTTGTATGGTGACACTAAAGCAGCATATACAGTATAGGCATTTGTATGGTGACACTAAAGCAGCATATACAGTATAGGCATTTGTACGGTGACACTAAAGCAGCATATACAGTATAGGCATTTGTACGGTGACACTAAAGCAGCATATACAAACATTTATAGATTTATCACCAAGAGTAGGGACAAATAACTAGAACTGTATGTAAATTAACAGTAGATAAAAAAAGTTTAGTCAGTGTTCTGGAGTTAATACTGAGAATAGGTCAGGGGAACTTTTCTAGAAATGTACAAGCAGTAAGTTTTCCACAAAATATCGTTTGGCACACTAACGCTACACACGCAACTGTTTCTGCTTTTGTACCTGCATTTCAAACCCATTGTTCTCAACATGGTTGGCCTTGTAACCCCCCGGTATTTTGTAAAGTGGTCTTGTAGTGTGAATTGACTTATTTAAAACTTTAATTACCTTTATCCACTTGTACTTACAGAGACTCGCCGGGTCAATTGTTTGTCTAAACAGTTGTATCTAACTAATAACTCAGGCAGACTGGCTGTCTGTTTAATAGCTCTATCAATGTCAGGTTACATTAAATTCTTGTTTATGTTTATAAAAGAGATTTAATTTTCAAAAGAATTTTACATTCAAAATGTTACGTTTAGTTTATAATTTGCTTATTGCTCTTTATTACTTAACAAATTAAAATATTTAAGTTTACATCATTTGAAAATGCTCTTTGACAAAGCTAGGCTTAATGCATTCTGGTATTTTGTATTTACTGATTTGATTAAAGCCAAAAATATTTAAAAAAGTTAATTCAAAACATACCTTTGGCAAACAATTACACTCACATGCTTTGTTAAAAGATTTAATATTAATTACACTAGTTCACTTTTTAATTTTGAAACAACAAACTATACGTAACAAAACCACTAAAAAAAATATTCCGTTTATAATTAATTTAGACAATTACATCATTTAAAAGTTTTATAAAAACTTTTACCATTGCTAGCCCATTTTGCGCTTCCCTCTAAGACATGTTGCGAGAGAGTGCTTTGTCAAGTAATTACAGAAACTTAACACGTGAATTCGGAAATACCTAACCCCCCCCCCCCATTGTGTATTCAGAAACTTTGTGAGAATCTCCTACTAGCTTTATCGATGAAACCTCTTTTTTTTAATTTCTTTTAAGCAAAGCCGATTTTACATTTACTAAGCAACAAATATATCATGTAACATACTTTTTGCAATTGGAATTTATTCGGTGTGTTACAACCTGTCAATTTTTCTCTGTCATTCAGTTAAACAGAACTCAAATAATCACTAGTCTACTGTACTTTATGATACATCATAATCATTTAAATAAGATGTGTTAACTCTTATTTCTATTTTTTTAGAACTGAGCGATCAAAAACGTTTTGTCTCAGTAAGTTTTAACAAATTTAAAGTTCGGATAGTCATAAACTTTAAGTGATTAATTAAGATTCACCGAACGTAATGGATTACAAAATTCAAGAATTCTTATTTCTAGTTAAAGTTGAAAACTTTTCTAGTAAGTTTTTCTGATGATGGAGACTTGTTTGGAAAATGTACATATGAAAAATTAAACTACTTGCTTATAAAATTAAACTATTTAAAATTAAATTCTGTTTTAAAAGAAAAAATTTTATCATTTTGAAATATTTTTCAATACAAACATTTTCATCCGTTTGATTTGTTTATCAGATATATTTTGTCTTTTCAGTTTTGGGAGAAGGCAGAAGAAGCGATTTGTGAGCAGACTATGGCAGATCTCCTGTATTTAACTGAGAATGAAGGCAAATTGCGACTAGATACTTACTGTGTCTAGTATCCGTAGTCCCCTGGATACTTTCCAGGAAAAATTTATTTCATTGTTTATACTATTTAGTTTTACTTGTACAGTATTTTAAAGTACAGTAGAACCTCTTTTATTCGACCTTGTTTCAATATTTTCAAAAGTTAGACCTAAAATTAGCTTATGTTTTTTTTTACTATAATTTGACTTTAACCACTAATTTGGTCACTGAGTTTTTTGGTAGGTTTGTTGTTTCACATTAGTTAGAGTTATTCAGTGCTTTGACATATAACTTAAACTAATTGCTCCCAGTAATTGTATTTATTGTGTAGTAATTAAGTCTAGGTTTTTACATTATTAGTTTCTGCCTTCAGTTTGTGCTACTTGTATACACTTTAATATTATAGAAGTATGTAAAAACCTACCTTTAGTAGCACTTACTTTTTGTTGAAATGAAGATGGGCATTTTCAGAGGTGTGTCACTTTATAAACGTAGACTGCAACTCATTTCTTAGTTTCATATAGTCTAGGGGTGGGAAAACTTTAGTGAATCTTATATTAAATAATTTTATCAGAGTTTTTTCAATTCCTTCTATTAGCCCTCACTCTTCATATATATATATCTTGTACACATTTTCAGTCGTTAATAAAATACATTTTTATTCATCCAATCAAGTAAATAAATGCATTTCTTTTAACCTATAGTGGATGGTAATTTGTTTTTTCAAATATTTATTCAATAATTGAATTTAAAAACTTGGAGGCTCTCGGTCGAATTCTAACTGAGTATCTTCATCTTTTCCATAGGTAGAAATGTACTTCTCAAATATGTATATGAAATTTTCTTTTGCCCTCATCTGGTTGTCGTCGAAAACTGCATTGCACAATTTTAAATTGTTGTCATGGTTACAACACAATATCATAAATAACCCTCTAGGATTAAAAATGAATGAAAAGAATAAAATAAACACACTGGACAAACTGTATCAAACCCTGCTTCACCTTGCACGAAATAAGACCCTACATCACAACAAGGTCCTGTAGCCTTTTGGAAAAGTTTCAATGAACTTTTTTCCTAATTTTTTCAATGGAGATTCACCTTCAAAGTATTTTCATTCTTTCACACACTGCATATGTGTGTGTGTAAATCTTTGGATTTATCAATATGAATCAGTAAATATAAAGGTTTTATAAGTAAGAAATTATTTTTCTGGCTTCTACCATTACGTTTACGGAGATGGTAGGTTTTACCAGTGTTAGTAGGTAAATGTTGGTATTGGGAATAAATCAATGAGTATTTTTTAATAAATTTACTGGTTAGTAAAGAGCCCATCTATTAAGGTTATTCTTGGTAAGATTCACCCTTTTTAGCGTTTACTTAGAGGTCAAACTTCAGATTTATCCAAAGCATAATGAATGTTCAAAGTAAATGATGATGACAGGTAAGTACAGTAACATACAATAATACAGGGTTTGATTGGAATAAAACCATTTTTCTGGCAGTAGTCCTGCAAAAACAAACAAGTAAGATGCTACTACAAGTTATACAGTGAATACAAGAAACTAATGTTAAAAATATATGTGAGACAAAATTATATATGGTATTTAATAGTAGAGTAATTTTTAACTATTAAACTATTGGTCTCTGTTTCTTTTCTTTACAAATTGGTATAATATGTTTCTTGCATACAACTATTATTTAATCTCCCTGACAAGTAGGATTGATTCATGTATATCAGTATAAAATATTTGTCTTAAATAATTTAAATGTAGTTAGGTCTGTATCAGAAAATTTTATAGTTGGTATTTTTGTAGCAGATCGACCTAAATATTTGTACTAGTGTTTAATATTTTGTATTTTACCTTGAAACATCAGTATCTGTTAAACAAAATGTTTCGATTTTATGAAAGTGCTAATATTTTATATTCAATTATCTTTTTTCATATTTATGAGGTTTTACTGTACTATTAAATTTTATAATAGAATTATTGTAGTAAAATTGAAAGTGCCTTTACAGTTATTTTTCAGTTTAATGTAATTACAGTAAACTCCCGATTATCCGTGGGCGTGGGCGGTTTAACCGGTTTGCGGATTATCCGGGGTCTGCCATTCTTTTACAAATATCCAATTTTTATTCCAATCAGATTCATGTATTTAAATTTCCAAACGGTGAATTACGGCGTAAATTAGGCTTAATAGAAGTTACGATGAAGGGAATAGATACGTACGTACTAATTTTTACATTCAAAGGGAAGCATCCCGACGCGGGCCAGCGAAATAAAAGGGCGAGCAGACTACTATATATAAGAGACAATGACAAAATGCTTGGACGCCCGAAAACCTAATGCGTATCATAAGATTTTAAACAAATGTCAGCTAATCTCGGCTATAAATAGTCTAGGACATAAGCATTATCCATATCTGTCATATACATTATCGATCTTTATGGCTTTGTGACACAAGTAGACACTGTGCGACAAAATGGTTCTCAAGAAACTTATATCGCACATTAAAGCTAAATCAATGCTCACAAAAAAACATACGAAAGTGACAGGTAATTAAATTATAGAAATTTAAATTTGGTAAAGTACCTAGAACTATAAAGTCATTCTATTTGTAATTATGTTTTCAAAACCTTCCCATGGGTTTGACTTCATTTAATTTATTCAATTTTTTTACAATGCTATTTTATTGAATAAATTATTCACCAATACAATACAATCAGTATTTGAACTGACACAATCAGTAGTTATATTGTATAGATATCTGTAAAGGTGTCAAATAAGTTGCTTATATGTGTTAATTTTAAAAGTTTTAAATAATTTTGTAAATATAAGTAGTAAATATTTTACAGTTACTAAAGTGAACAGTTCTACACATACTCCAACAGTACACCTGCTGGTTTAGCCCTGAATGCCCCATCCATTGCTCGCAAACATCTCCGCTTCTGCCCAACAAACATTTCAGTTGTGGCTCTTACAAGGCCTTTTTCCAGCATTTCTCTAGTTTGTTCTGCCAATCCAACACAGTTACAGTGATAGATATGAGTCATCTTGCAAACCCCAAAACCAAGATTTTTGGGACCTGTTTTGAAATTTATATTAGAAAAACTAATACTTAGACTTAACAAAAAGCCAATTAGCAATGTTCTAGCCTATGTGGATATCTATGGAACATGAGTATTAAAGATGATTATTTTTTTAACCCTGTAAATTTCAGGATTATATGTGAAATTTAGTTTAATTTTATGTAATTTAAAATAATTACAATAGTTTTTGGTTAACTGGAAAAACAATTATTATTTTACAAAATTCTGTTTGAAGTCTGCTACAAAATTTTTTCTGGATCTACAATTTCATGGAAAAGAAAAATTCTGGCTTAAAATTTAACAATGATTTTTCTCAAGACAATTACGTTGTGCATAAAATTCAATAGAATCCCCAATAATAATATATAGAATATGCAAAAGATACATATAAAATATCTGAAAAGTAGAATAATTATTTTAATTTTTTTGCTTACCTCATGGTTGGTTTACTGACTTTAACTGTGCCAATATTTTATTAATTTAGTTTACTTTTTTATCTAATATACTCTCTTCAAAACAATTGCAAATCATCTAATATTATATGAAATGACTTGTTTAATAATTGACTTTAACTTTATTTCAATTTTCTGCTACGTTATTTTTAACTCTAGCTCGTATTCTCAATCTTATTAATTATATTTTCTTCTTTAATAAATTTTATTTATTAACACTATAACTGCCGGGCACAATATTGGTGTTTTCCCAAGAATTGCCAAAATATTGTAAGCTTATTTTTAGATAGTGCTTTCATTCTTTGTTCTATAATATGTAGCTATAAAAATACGTTCGTATCATAATATATGTAAATACACATGTCAGGAGTTTTGGCCCTACATAGTTTTTAATAGCATTAACAGTAAAAATACGTCATCGGAACCATTAGCCCAATTTCATCTTAGAGGTAATTTTGTTTTCCCATTTGTGCAACACTGACTGTTTTGACTCAACGTTCTTTCAACTTGCCAAGCTATCAGCGTTTATTCACCCTCTACGTCCACTATTGTCAGATCATCAACTGTCTATGATTTCCAGCCTTCTGTCTACATATTCGTACAGGTTTATTTGCTATCTGAATTTTGTTAATATAACAAGGTCAAAATTGATTTTTCTGACCAAATGTTATCTCATGGTACAGCAGTTTGAATAAATCAATGAGTATTTTTTAATAAATTTACTGGTTAGTAAAGAGCCCATCTATTAAGGTTATTCTTGGTAAGATTCGCCCTTTTTAACGTTTACTTAGAGGTCAAACTTCAGATTTATCCAAAGTATAATGCAAGTTCAAAGTGAATGATGATGACAGGTAAGTACAGTAACATACAATAATACAGGGTTTGATTGGAATAAAACCATTTTTCTGGCAGTAGTCCTGCAAAAACAAACAAGTAAGATGCTACTACAAGTTATACAGTGAATACAAGAAACTAATGTTAAAAAAATATGTGAGACAAAATTATATATGGTATTTAATACAGTCGGCGCCGCTTATTGTGATCACGGTTATTGTTATCGTTTCATTGAAAAACAAACACGAACATATATTAGTACATTGTAATTAGGCCGCTTATTGTAATCATCTGTTCGCTTATTATTATTATTTAATTTGCCATTCAAAATCATATGCGTCAACGTATACTAGCATAGACCAAGTAAAAAGGTCTACAAAGTAGTGTAAACAGCACGTGCAACACACAATGACGCCCAATTCATAGAATGTTTATTTTTAGAATGACAGAAATACTTTATAACGGTTTCAGCACTTAGCACAGTTCTCAGAATGTCTCCCTTACTCTTTATTTACGCAAACAACCTAGCCTCGCTTGAGTCGACTTTAGTTGTTTTTTAACATTAGTTGATGTTACTACTGAACCATTTACAGTACAGTCCTACTGTATTTTTTAACAGTGAATTTTTATGAACGTTTATTACAGTATTTCAGTGTGATTTTACATAACTTAATTTTTAAAGATCTTTTTCGTTTGTTTTATAGAGTTTAGTGTCATTTGAAGTTTCAAAGGACAGTATAGCAAGATGTCAGAATCTCAAAAGAAACGACGCGATTTAAGTCTTAAACAAAAACTTGATATTCTAGATAGGTACAGTAAATTACCAAAAATGAGTCAAAGAAACGCTGCTTCTCAACTTGGCGTTTCTCAACCTCTCTTATGTAAAATATTGAACAACAAATTAAAAATCTTGTCATTATCAAAGTGTAATGCAAATGTTGACAACAAAAGACATCGTTCTGGGAAGGATCCGCAAATGGAATCATTTTTTAAATTGTGGTTTAAAAATGTTCGCGAAAAAGATGCTCGAGTTGGCGGCCCACTAATGCGTCTAAAAGCTGAGGATCTTGCCAAAAAAATAGGAAAACAGGATTTTAAAGCCACAGATGGATGGTTCAATCGATGGAAGAAAAGGGAAAACATTGTTTACAAGATAATGTGTGGTGAAAAAAGAAATGCTGATTTTGTTGGAGCTGAGAACTGGTTACAATACGAATGGCCAAAGATTTTGGCCGAGTATTCTCCTAGCTGCATATACAATGCAGATGAAACAGGACTTTATTATCGTGCTTTACCCGAACATACTTATTTAAAAATGAAATTGCTAACGGCTGTAAAATATGTAAACAAAGAATAACTGTTTTGTGTTGTGTTAACATGGTTGGTCATAAAGAAAAACTCTTAATTATCGGTAAATCTAAAAATCCGCGTTGTTTTCAAGGTATCAAAAAGCTACCGGTTGAATATCATTCAAACTCCAATGCTTGGATGACATCAAAAATTTTTAATGAATTTCTGACTAATTGGGATACCAGCCTCAAACGCAACATTGTCCTTCTACTAGACAACTGCACTGCACATAATGACATAAGCACTACGCTAAAACACATCAAAGTGATTTACCTTCCGGCCAATACTACATGAATTATTCAGCCATGTGACCAAAGCATAATTAAAAATCTCAAAAGTTTTTATCGACGAGAGATGCGTGCTAGAATTATAGAAAATACGGATGAATTTCAAACCCTTACCTCAAATGAATTGGCTAAAAAAACTTCTTTACTCGGTGCTATTCATCTGATAGCAAAATCTTGGAATGAAGTTTCTGAAAAAACTGTGAAAAATTGCTTTAGAAAAGGTGGTTTTTTTGTTGAAGAAAATCAAGAGCAAGCTACATCTGAGGAAGACTTTGAAGAGAACTTGAAGCCTTTCGATTTGTCCTTAAAAGAATATACTGAGTGGATGGAGGTTGATAATAGTATTGAAACAGCAGCGGAAATGACTGAAGACGATATTTGTGAGGTAGTTGCTTCAACATCAAAAGTTACTGAAGAAGAAGAAGGCACCGATGATGACGAAAATGATAAATGTGTATCGCAAAGATCTAAACAGGAAGTTCACCAAGCTCTTGAGATTTTAAGGCAGTTTGTTCAACAAAAAGCAGAAAATTTCAACAAACATTATGAATATGAACAATTTATAAACAATATTTTACGAGAAGACTACAGACAGTAACATATAGAGGAATTCTTCGAGAAAAAGTAAATGTAAATTTGAAGTGTAAATAAGATTGAAGTGTTTTATAATGAAGTTTTAGTTGTTTTGATCAAGTGTTTTACGTAGTTCTATATACTGTATTTTTTTTCAATTATGCTAGATTCAGTGTTTAAAAACTATCTGCAGTGGAATAAAATAAACTGACATGAAATATGCCCACTAATTTTAACAAGTAGAAAACTAAATTACAGAAATTCTACTACTGTACATAAAACTGTCCGGAATAGCATAAAAATTTGGTAAGTACAGTTTAATTATAGTGTTACAGAATTAGAATTACTTGATGTAATGATAGGCTTACATATCGTTCAGAACAAACAGTTGTGGCAATAATACAGTGAGTTCAATGCAGTACGGCTGTAGGCTACATCGTGATTAAGCGTTCGGTTATTGTTATCAAATATGCTTCTGATAAATATGATCACAATAAGCGGCGCCGACTGTAGTAGAGTAATTTTTGACTATTAAACTATTGGTCTCTGTTTCTTTTCTTTACAAATTGGTATAATAATATGTTTCTTGCATACAACTATTATTTAATCTCCCTGACAAGTAGGATTGATTCATGTATATCAGTTGAGGTACGTAAGGAACTTATCAGGTTCTGTGCCACCATGTTGCCAAATCATAAAGACGTCATCCACATAACAAAACCAAGCTTTAGGCCTGAGAAAAGCATCATTCAGGGTGTCTTGCTCAAAGAACGTCATAAAAATATTGGCTACAGCAGAAGAAAGTGAAGATCCCATAGGGGCACCATCAAGTTGCCTGTAAAACTGTTCATTAAACAAAAAGTAAGTGTTTTTGAGGCAGTGCCTAGCCAGATCCAAGACATGCAGAGGGAGCTCTTCAAAAATAGACATCCTCTGAAGCACTTCATCAATGGGAACGCTGGGGAACAATGACTTGACATCCAAGCTAACCATTATGTCACTTTCTTCAACTTGGATTCCTTGCAGCACTTGGACAAAATGTTCAGAGTTCTTGATATAGGAATCAGCCTTCTGAACCAATGGCTGCATAAGTTTAGCCAAATATTTCTCCAGTTTCTGAAGAGGTGAATTAATAGCACTCACTATAGGTCTCATAGGAGTGCCCGGTTTATGGATTTTAGGTAAACCATATAACTTAGGACATCTACTAGACTTTTCCCGAGGAATTATCCTGGATTGAGTTTCCTCATCGATAGGAGTCTGTTTAATAATCCGCCTGGTAATCTTTTCCAAGTAGGTGGTCGGATCGTTCTTAACAACTTTGTAATTTTCATCATTAAGGATCTCCTTCATCTTGTCTATATAATCTGAAGTATTTAAAACAACAGTACCGTTACCCTTATCAGCCGGCAGTATAGTAATGTCTCCATTATTTTTCAGTTTGAAAAGAGCTCTCTTTTCTCCAGGGCTGAGATTAGGTTTAGGAATTCTGCTAGTGCGTAAAATACTAGCAACCTCCTGACGAATCTCTTCAGCTTCAGTTTTATCTATGAAGGCGATAGATGTTTCAAACTCAGATATTATTTCTTCCAAAGGAAGCCTGGTAGGAGCAATGGCAAAGTTAAACCCTTTACATAGGACAGAGATTTCAGCATCACTGAGGCTGTAGCTAGAGATGTTCTTCACAACCACGTCAGGATCCAGAGTCTAACGATGAATTTCAGAAGTTTTAGCAGTAAGGCTATTAAACTTTTTCACCTGTTTCTCAGTTTTCAGACTTATATTAGTTTCTGATCTCCAAGCCACTCGAGTATCGATACGATCCCACAAAATATGATGAACAACATTGCTAAGGTCAATGTGCAAAGTGAAAAGTTCCCTTTCAGTGGTAGCAAGGTTCTTCCTAGTGCGATAGATTTGTTCTCTAAGTAGAGCTTTACTGGCATTCTGAAGAATGTTTTCTGTTCTTCTAGTCTTGGTGTGATGCGACAACTTAGTGAAAGTAGGCAGGACGTTGTTGTTACGACAACGGATCAGAAAACGAAGGTCACAGATGAGAGTAGACTTCTTCAAACGCAGCTTCTCATATTGCTTGATATTACGGAATATAGTCTCCCCATAGAGATTTATAATGCTGATACGTATTCCTTCACGGATGGAAAAATATGATGAATAGTTACTATCTGGAGTACATCCGTTCATTCTGCAGTCCATAAATTCGCAGTTCCGACGTTTCGGTAGAATCTCATCCAGCATTGACGAGGTGAACCCAACAACAGTAGAAGAGCGCATCTAACTCGGCTCCTATATATAGAGGAATGAAGCCACGCCCAATGACGTCAATACACACATTGACGTCAATCCACACACAACTGATCCAAACAATTACTCACATTCCTTTGCCTTTGTTCACCTTTCTGCCGATAAAATCTATCGATGACACACTTCCACACTGCGGGCAAATTCAAAGTATCATCACGTTTGTTAAGACTCTCTCACTTCTCTATTTCGATAGCCACACGAATAATTCTAGTCCTGTAATTTCCACTTGAGCAATCTGTCGGCAAGATTGGACCTAGGTGATTCGACAATGGTCAAGTGACCGAAAGGTGCCTCATCACAACAAGGTAAAATTATTCCACTTAGTGGTGGATAAAAGTATTTACAATAGTAATATATCAACTTCATATATATATATATTCTTGGTAAACCTGACACACCATTCAGACCACTAATAAATTTCAAAACAGCACCATCCTACATAATCGAAAAAATACTATACAAAATAATAAGATCTAAAATACAAATCAACAACACATACAATATAAAAAATGGATACAAATTATTTAATAAAATAAAATCAATGAAACAAACAACAACATTAAAATAATAAGTTATGACATAACTAACATGTACCCTAGTATCCCAATAGAAGAAACCATAGAAATAATGAAAAACAAACTAATACACAATAACAAAAAAGAAAACAATAAATAGTATCATAACACTAACAAAACACATATGTAACCAAAATTACTTCCAATTTAACAATAAATACTATCAACAAACAACTGGACTCCCCGTGGGATCACCCATATCATCAGTCATGTCAGAAATATATCTACAACACTTTGAACAAATAATAATTAAACCTATACTAAACACACATAATATTTTACTATGGACAAAATACGTAGACGATATACTTGTAATATACCAACCCACCATTCACAACGAACACATCATAATACTAAACAAACTAAATATATACAACGAAAACATACAATTCACTGTTGAAATAGAAACAAACAGAACAATTAACTATCTTGACATCACATTAAATATAAATAACAATAAAATAGAAACTACAGTACACAGAAAACCTACTTCCAACAACACCACAATACACTACAAATCTAACCACCCCTGGACACACAAAATTAACACTTACAGTAACATGATAAATAAAACAATAAAATACACAAAATAACAAACAAAAATTAAATGAAGAATTAGATAACATTACAAAAATAGCAATAGAAAATGGATACAACAAACACCTTATAAAAAACATATACAGTAAAAATTTACAAAAAAAAACTAACAACACAACACTACAACCTGAACACAAAAATAATAAAAAAATCTACCTAAAATATAAATACACCAATAACAAAATAGAAAAACTAACAAATATATACAACAAAGAATACTACACTCCAACATACAAACCAAACAACAAAATAATAAAATATCTTAATAACTCAAACCACAAAACAAATACAGAAAAACATAACCTATCAGGAGTTTACAAAATTACATGTAACGACTGCAATCCATTTTACAAAGGGAAAACGACCAGATCATTTAAAATAAGATTTGAAGAACATTACAGAGCATTCAAAAATAAAAATACAAAAGTATCAAATGTTGCAGCACACCTAATATTACATAAACATGAAATAACAAACTACGAAAATAACCTAACCATACTGGAAATAAATAATAACCCAATAGAACTAAACTCACTAGAAAAATACCACATTTATAAAAACACACACAGCATTTTAATGATCCTACAGACCATATATATAGAAGACATACTATATAAAAACATCATACACACAGATCAAGAGAAAATGTATGTAACGTCAACAAATACCAACATCACGGACCGAACATCTACACCAGAAAAATATCAGTGATTCGACAATGGTCAAGTGACCGAAAGGTGCCTCATCACACAAGGTAAAATCATTGCACCTAATGGTGGATAAAATTACTTACAATAGTAATATATTAACTTCATATATATAAATATGTGTGTGTGTGTATGTATATATTATAACTTAATTTATAACACGGGGTTTTTTATTATTGATTATTATTTTTAATGAAGATATATAATTTCTATTTAAAAACAAAAACACATGAATAATTTATATTCTTTATTATAACAATTTTTTATTCACAATAAACAGAACAAAAAAATAAAAATTTAACAAGTTTTAACACAATAGGCTAAACTCAATTCTTTTAATTTTAGTTACAAGGTTTTATGCATGGGCTATATCTTTTAACTCTCTAGTTAATTAAATAAATTTTAATAAACAAGATTAAATTTAGAAAATAGTTTTAATAATTAGCTTCCTGATGTAAAATCTTAAATTTGGAATAAGCAAAAAGGTCCTTAAACTGTTTGAACTGGATTAGGTTTCTTACTACTATTATTTAATTTCAAGATATTCTAATAATGTACAATTTTAAATTTCCTTATAATTTTAAAAGTTCACTAAAGTTTATTTGTATAGCGCTATGTACTTAACTTATCAATTATCGAAGTTCGGCTGGTTGTTCATACAGGATTCATTTCTCTTTAAATTTTATATTTCACACAATTAAATTCCTTTTAGTTACTTCAAATTATATTAATACTGTATTATAGCTTTAAATTCACTTATCCTTGTTTTAATTTGGCCAAGTTTCTTCACAAATTTGTATAATTTTGACGAAATTCTTCAAATGGAATTTTGACTTCTAAGAAAGGCTCAGCTTCTTTCGGCTCCCCCCGCTATAACTAACGCGTCCTTCCTACTGTTTTAAAATGTTTAAAACATGGCGACGATTCCTTTTCCAAAACTCCTATTAATTATCCATAAACCTTGGTTTTCATGTAACGAAGTTCCATTTCTTCCCACTAGAGTCGACTGTAACACTGGCCTACTTTCTTGGCTCCAGATCTGATGCAACCAACAAATTGTTTTCACCCGTTTTAATTTGGTTAACATACTGTTTCAACTTTCCTATCCTTAACAAACCTTCCAGTGTTTATTTAATTACTATTATTTGTGTGTGCAGTGTCTTTGCTTTTTACTTTTGTAATAATTCCGAAATGTGTGTGTTTTGAGCTGGATTTATACAACATAACCTTTCACCTCATTGTTTACAATCGCGTTTAACCTTCTATCTCTCAAGTAATTACTTATGCCCTATGTTAATAAAGTTTACAATTTTGTTTAATTTTATTATTATTAGATTATCTTGTTCTAATTTTATTTGTTAGGTTATTTGATACCACAAATTTCCTTATGCATTTTACAGTTCAAATCTTGTTTATATGTTACAACCTTTTCTAGGCTTTTACCTAAAATTAGTTTCAATTTAATCTAACCAATCTCTTAATGAATTTCTCCTATTTCATATTTTGTGTGAGTTATGTCTAATCTATTTTTCCAATTCTTAAACAATATTATATAGCCCATTCTATAAATGTTACAATATATATATGTATATATATATATATATATATATATATATATATATATATATATATATGAAGTTAATATATTACTATTGTAAGTAATTTTATCCACCATTAAGTGCAATAATTTTACCTTGAGTGATGAGGCACCTTTCGGTCAATTGACCATTGTCGAATCACTGATGTTTTTCTGTTGTAGATGTTCGGTCTGTGAAGTTGGTGTTTGTTGACGTTACGCGCACTTTTTCTTGATCTGTGTGTATGATGTTTCTATATAGTATGTCTTCTGTATATGTTGTTTGTAGATTCATTAAATTGTTGTGTATGTTTTTATAAAGGTGGTATTTTTCTAGTGAGTTTAGTTCTATTGGGTTGTTATTTATTTCAAGTATGGTCAAGTTATTTTCGTAATTTGTTATTTCGTGTTTATGGGATATTAGGTGTACTGCAACATTTGATACTTTAGAATTTTTGTTTTTGAATGCTCTATAATGTTCTTCAAATCTTATTTTAAATGTTCTGGTTGTTTTTCCTATGTAAAAAGCGTTACAGTTGTTGCATGTGATTTTGTAAATTCCTGATAGGTTATGTTTTTCTGAATTTGTTTTGTGGTTTGTGTTATTAAGATATTTTATTATTTTGTTGTTTGGTTTATAAGTTGGAGTGTAGTATTCATTGTTGTATATATTTGTTATTTTTTCTATTTTGTTATTGGTGTATTTATATTTTAGGTAGATTTTTTTATTTTCTTTATTTTCGTGTTCCGGTTGTAGTGTTGTGTTGAGGTTAGGTTTTTTGTGAATTTATTGTATATATTTTTTATAATGTGTTTGATGTATCCATTTTCTATTGCTATTTTAGTAATGTTATCTAATTCTTCATTTAATTTTTGTTTGTTATCCTGTGTGTATTTTATTGCTTTATTTATCATGTTACTGTAAGTGTTAATTTTGTGTGTCCAGGGGTGGTTAGATTTGTAGTGTATTGTGGTGTTGTTGGAAGTAGGTTTCCTGTATACTGTAGTTTCTATTTTATTATCATTTATATTTAAAGTGATGTCGAGGAAGTTGATTGTTCTATTTGTTTCTGTTTCAACGGTGAATTGTATGTTTTCGTTGTATGTATTTAGTTTGTTTAATATTATGATGTGTTCGTTGTGAATGGTAGGTTGGTATATTACAAGTATATCGTCTACATACCTTGTCCATAGTGAGATATTGTGTGTGTTTATTATAGGTTTAATTATTATTTGTTCAAAGTGTTGTAAATATATTTCTGACATGACGGATGATATGGGTGAACCCATGGGGAGTCCTGTTGTTTGATTATAATATTTATTGTTAAATTGGAAGTAATTTTGGTTACATATGTGTTTGGTTAGCGTAATGATACTATCTATTATGTTTCTTTTTTCGTTATTGTGTATCAGTTTGTTTTTTATTATTTCTATGGTTTCTTCTATTGGGATACTAGGGTACATGTTAGTTATGTCATAACTTATTATTTTTGTGTTGCTGTTTGTTTTTATCGTTTTTATTTTATTAATTAATTCAATGGTGGATAAAATTACTTACAATAGTAATATATTAACTTCATAAAGTCAGTGCAACGGAAAAACAATGGATAACGTTAAATATCAAGAATATATATATATATATATATATATATATGTGTGTGTGTGTGTGTGGGTATGTATATATATATATATATATATATATATATATATATATATATATATATATATATATATATATATATATATAGACACACAATTATCTTGGAACAATCAGAACTCATTATGCCCATCCTTTAATTTATTTAATTTTAAAATGGTATCCTAATAAAAAATTTTTGGCTAATCATTTTAATTTGAGTGTGTTGTATAAAGTATGAATCTTACTAACTTTCTATACAAAATTTCAGAAGCAAAGCTTCAAATATATTTATAAGAACTTTTAATGGTATTTTGTTAAAATTTAGTTTGGCTGTTTAAACTGATTAAATTTCGTGTCATTTATGTTTGTTGTGACACCGGTTGCTCTCATCCTGGAATCTTGATGGTGAGCAAGCTTGCAATTGATGTCATACTGTTTTGTCTAATCCAGGATTCTTTGCTAGGAAACATTCCCCTTTTCTTCTTCAACTCTAGTGATGATATTAATTCTTCTCCTGTAGACTTCTCCCTTCTGATATTTTATATGGTATAGATATTTCTATGTTAACTTTCATTTGATATTTACTAACCTAAACCTTAGTTGAACATTTCCTTTAATCTTTACTCCACTTCTTTATTCAATGATGATTTACTTTCTCTCACAAAACTCAAACTTAATTAAACTTTACTCTCCTTTTTTGACAAGTCTACTTGTTATTTCAATTTATTTTTAAAACATCATTTAATCATTCAACACTTAATGCTTTTTCATTCTAATATCTTATTGAAAGAAGTCTACTAACATTGACTTCATACTTTTTCAGTAGTACTTTTTTACTAACTTTAATGGCTTCCAAACAGCCAAAAACTTCGGGGAGATTCTTAGGTTGTTATTCTTTCTCCCGCTATATGCTCATTTTAATTCCTTTAGACATGTGTTTAATGAAGTTCATGTTATAAATGTCTAGAGGTTTTTGTTTAATACTTTTAAAAATATTCCTTAATATGGAATTTATGAAAATTGAATTTTAGTTTGTTGTGATTTATGGTGTATGCTTCTAAATCTTGAAAATGTGAAAATATATTACGAATCTAATCCTTATATGTATAAGTTTTTCATTTAACGTTGAAGCAAATCACTTCAGATGTTGATTTTATAACATAAATTTTAAACGTAATCTTATAATTATACAACTAAATCTAGTAATAGGAAGTAGTCTTATTTTTAGATGAATAATATATAAAAGTCAGTTTTCTATCAATGTATCTATCTTAAATCCTAATTAAAATTAAGTTAGAAAAGTAATTCTAAAGTAATGACTTTTTAAAGTAAGCCTATAATTTAAAATAAATTACTTATAAAAAATAAACTACTTTTTTGTAAACTATCACTTTATTTTATGAAACAAACTTTGTTACTTTCTAGTATACATAAATTTTACTATATATAAACCCAAGAGTACATTCATCACAGCTTCATAGAATGTCAGCTTCTACCAATAAAAACAAGAAGTGATGGAAATTTTTTAATAATTATTTCCTTTAAACAATTTCAAATATCTGAATTAAGTCATGCCATATTGTTTAAATATCAGATCTTGTTGCTGTTCATGGTGAGCTGGTTGTTAATTACTTATTACACTTTTGATATTATTTGCCACCAGACTTTTTGTTAACTAAAGGTTGTTAACTTACACTTGGACGAAACTTTTTCTTCTTGAGGCTGAAGAAGTCGTAAGACGAAAACGTCTCCTCCAAGTGTAAGTTAACAATTTAACAACTTTTAGTTAACAAAAAGTCTGGTCGCAAGTAATAGTAAAAGTGTAATAAGCCATATTGTTGATAGCATAAATTGCCCATTAATGTGCAGGAAAGTAATTTCTTGTAATTATAAAAATGGAAATAATATTAAATTATATATATATATATATATATATATATATATATATATATATATATATTTGTAGATTATGCAACACTGTTTTCTTGTATACACTTATCACTTTCACTTATGTACTTAAACAAGAATCTTACTTGGTATTTATGCGAGCGCTTTCAGAAGCTAGCGAGTGCCTCCATCATCTGGCATACTAAACGTATTTTGGACTGCGAGCTGCGTGAAATCTCAGATATTTCACGCAGCTCGCAGTCCAAAATACGTTTAGTATGCCAGATGATGGAGGCACTCGCTAGCTTCTGAAAGCGCTCGCATAAATACCAAGTAAGATTCTTGTTTAAGTACATAAGTGAAAGTGATATATATATATATATATATATATATATATATATATATATATATATATATATATATATATATATATATCATTTGAGTTTAATTTCTTAAACATGTCATTTTTATATAGAGCTATTTCTCAACTATAGCAGCAACATTCTCAATATGAATACAAATAATTTCAGAAAATGTAAATTGTGTGTTAATTAAATTTCAATCCATCTATCTACTTTACTATTGATTAGGAATATTGTTTTTGAAAATATAGTTGATTAAAGATCAGCTATCTTTCTTAAAGATCAAGGATCACCAACATGCTCTTTTTTTAACTTGAGCATCTCTAATTTTTGCATAAAATCTTGTTACCCTTAGAATCCATGTTGTTCACTGAACATTAGCTTGGTCTAGATCTGAAAGTTGTTTCCATACCATCTTATTGGTTGGTTCGAATTAATGTCTTGTACAATATTAATCACACCCTTAGCTTAACAGATGGTCGGTCTCAATTCATTTAAGAGTATTACTTATAATAGCATAGTTGCATGAGACAAGTGTATACAGAGCAATAATTAGTTCTAGATCCATGCAGGCCATATTTAGTTATTTAATTTGAACCTATTGGACTGACATCTTGACTATTACCACTTTCATATGCTCGTGTAGTCCCTTATTACTAATAAATAATATGATGCATCTGTCATCATATTATCATCCTACTAGATAGTTACTTTGCATAACTATTAAAGATGTAAATCTATAACACAAAATTTCTGTTATTAAATTGAAGCATTGTATTGTTTTTCATTAGAAAACAGTCTGGAACCTGTGATTTTCAAATCTATCAGTTTGTTGTACATAAAAATTACTAAATTTTACACCTCAAATATCAACCGACTAATTTAGGTAGTAAATATTCATAGGTAGACCTATGTTTATACAAAAGTTTTTCATTAGTTTCACCTTTTGAGGAACAAGTCCTGAAAGTTTCTCCATTTTTTTTTCTGGGACACATTGTATACAAATGATATATCTAACTTGCTTTTTCTTTAATTGTTATTTATGATTTTTTTTTTTAAATTTAAAAATAAATCCCAATAAAACTTGTAAAACCTCTAACAATTGATGTTGTTTCTCTATTCCAGTGAAGGTTTTTGTGTATTGTAAACTAATTTTGTTTTTTTTTTTTAATCTAAAGTTAATTTAAACACGGTTTGCAATATATATAAGTAAACACTTGTTTTAAGAAAATGAAAAATGTAGGTTATTCATTTAACACTCCATTGATCATGCCTACTGTCATAACCCTGAGTGGTCGCTCGTTCTACAATTGTAGAACATTAAAAAAAATGTTCTTTTTTTACGTTACCAAACTTGTTTTTATTAATTGCACTATTCAGCACTACAATGTGAGTATTAATATTATTTTTTCATCGGTACAAGGTGAAATAAAACTATATTATGAATGTTAATCTAATTTTATGTCAATAAAAAAAAAATATGAAATTGCTCTTATAAGTATAATATTGATTGGTTATTATAATAAAAAAGCTAAATTAATGCTCATATATATTCAACCATTAGAAAAATTTCAACTGTTCTGGTAGTCACACATTGAGAAAAATTTAGTTTTTTACCAGAAGTTGACTATTTGTAGCAATCAACACACACGTTTTTTGATAGTCCAGGCACACCCATTTCTGACATTTATCACAAGTCTTCCGTGTGGACTTATTCCATTCTCTGCCGCAAAGGAAACATTTTCCTACTCCACCAGGTTTCTGTTGTACTGGAGCATCTTCAGGGATGCGAAGCAAAAGCCTTCCTCTCCGTCCTTGGCAAGGTGTTCATGGCAATGCGGCGTCTTATTGCAGGTTCTATCAAACCAAACGCTAAATCCTTCAGGAATATCTTGCGACTGATATAAGGGTTCAACATACCAGCGGATGGTTCTTTTTTTCTCTATTTTCTTTACCAATGTAAAACTCACGCATATCCAAAGTTTAAACTTCTACATTAGTTTGAACTTCTTCTACATTGGGAATTTCTACTGGTACAGGTCCCTCTGCTTTTTCATCATCTTCTTCATCAACTACGTTGCCTCATATAGCTTCTGAATCACTCTACTCAACAGTTTCTTCTTCGACATCCTTCTCAAATTCGTCTTCATCTTCTACACCAAGCACACTTTCATTATCATCTTCTGCCTCCTTCAACCACATTCATAACTGTTCTTTATCACGTTCTGACATCGTTCAATATATAGCAGCACAAATTTACAAATACAACACGAAAGTAAAATATTATGTAAATAGGTTCTTATAAAATATATGGTAGGCGAATGGTCGTGTAATCTACGATTGTACAACACTGCACAATTCTGCTAATAAATTCAAGTACGGGACAGCGAGATGACTGGCGACAGACTGGAGGATAGGGAGTGAGATGGGGGGAAGGTATATAGCCGCCCAAAGTCACAAGTGTTGCCAACCACCCGGGGTAGCAAAAATAAACTACCCGTTCAACAATGGTAAAACGCACGACCTATGCAGTGTTAAAGAAGTACCCTAAATATAATTAAGAATACGAAGCATTTGACACAAAGTTAAAGTCAAGAATTAAATAAATATGTATAAAATACAACATAAATTTAAACTGTATGGAAACAGTTTAAATTGATTCCACCTCCAACCAAAAAGGAATGTGTAAATTATTTTGAAAATTTCAATTTGTATATGTTTGGAAACTTCGATACCAAGCAAAATATTTGCTCAACGTTTCTAGTACCATAAATCAATGCTAAGAAATAATGTGAAAATTAGTATGTCCTGTAATTATTATTATTTACAAGTCAGAATTAATTTATTGGTTTAAATCTAAAAAATCGGATAAACCTAGATTCATGTTATATTGAAACTTAACAAAAGTTTGTTGATCCTAAATTTTTCCAACTCAATTTTTTATTTTCCAAACATATTTTATTTATACTGTTTATAGGTTAGATGCCTTCTCATACCTCCAAATTTACTGCAAAATTCAAAACATCTTACTGTGGGTAAAATATTTTGCTAGCTGTAAATATCGAAGAATTTTTGGATTTACGTCTATTACAATATTTTCTTGCTCCTTGTATATGTATAAAGTTTAGTTACACTATGTGATTGTATAAATTAGAAGAAACATATTATTGAAAAATAATAAATGTTGTTCATGTTTAATTAGTACAAAATATTCTTTATTAAATAAAAATTGTTTATTTTCTTACAAATAAAACTTAAATTAATAGATAGTTTAATAATTTTGTTGTTTCCCATTATTATTTCAGGTCTTTTTGTACAAACTCTTAAAGAGAAAATCTGGCAGGAATGCAGAAGGAAGAAGTAAAAGGTTTTTTTTGTTTTAGCAATAAACTCTTAATAGTAAAAGTGTAAAAAAGGCAATATAAATTGAAATATTCAACTTCTCAAAGTTATTTTGTTCTCTTTAAAAATAATAATAATCTAAGTGTCAAAGATTATAATAAATACATTGTTCTAATAAGTATTATGTCTTTTTTTATGAACAATTTTAGTCAGCAATTGCACAGTAATTATAGAGCTTATGAATATTGCTTATATATATATATATATATATATATATATATATATATATATATATATATCGCAATATGTATTCTTGTGTATTAATAAAGAACATAAGTCAAAATACAAATACAAGTAATTGTAAATTCAATTATAATTCTTATATATATATATATATATATATATATATATATATATATATAAATATTTATTATATACATATATATATAAATATATATATATATACATATATATATATATATATATATATATATATATATATATATATATATATATATATATATATAGATTTTTTGGACTAGGAGACTGACAGACTTACCTTGGTAAGAGTCCACACTGTAGTCTTGAAATAGAAACACATAAAAGCACTTAAACAATGATATATTTCAACCACACAGTGGTCTTTGTCAATTGAAGAGAAAACACAAAAAGAAATATGAGAGAATGAAATAAATACAAGTTGTAATCACAGATTGTGTAGAGTAGAAATCAGATGTCACAGATGCACAGATTAAAGATATATATATATATATATATATATATATATATATATATATATATATTGTTTCCATGAGCATATGAGTGATTATAGGTTATATAAGTCTGTCAGGGGAAAAGAGATAAGGCTATTAGGGGGGAAAAAAAAAAAAAAAAAAATTCGAATGGGTTTATCTGATGTTGAGGTTAGGGGATTCTCTGGATTTGGTATACCACTGGTATGATAGTTCCCACCTTCTCAGTTCTGAGGGATTGCAATCAGGGGGGAGTGATTTAATTATTTTTGTGGTATAGCAGTCATCATAATTGTGATGTTGTGACTCGCAGCATGTTGAGCTGTTGGTCTATCCATATTCATAATTTTAACATCATGTCTGTGGCCATTCATTCTGATATTCAAACCATCCGTGGTCAGGCCTATGTACTGTGCTGAGCAAAGTTTACATTGTAGCTGGTATATGACATTTTTCGATGTACAATTATGATGACCCTGTATTTTGAAGACCATTTTTGTTGTTTGGCTGTTGAAACTATTTGATGAGGGGTGTATTGGGCACGTCTTGCATCTAGGTCTATTGCATGGGAAGGAGCCATGAGGAAGTTTGTGTGGTTTCTCTGCATCAGGGTCTGGTAGTTTAGGATGTACTAGGATGTTTTTCAAGTTGGGAGGTTGCTTGTACCAAATTTGCAGTGGATCGGTGAAAAGATTTTTGGTGTGGACGGAAGCTTGAAGAATTTTGAAGCCATCTTTCAATATCTTGTTGAGTTTATGTAGACCAGGATGGTAGTCTGTTATTAAAGACAGTTTATTTTGTTCTGTTTGTGGTTTATGGTGAACCGAGGATTGTGCTGAATGAATTTGGTTTTCAATGAGTTTTTTTGGGTATCCTCTTCTCTGGAAGGCTGTTGATATCTTTCTATTAAAATCTTCCAATTCCCTATCATTCGATCATTGTCTCTTATATACAGTAGTCTGCTAGCCCCTTTTATATCGCTGACCCGCGTCGGGATGCTTCCCTTTCAATGTAAAAATGTGTACATACATATCTATTCCCTCCATCTTAACTTCTATTAAGCCGTATATGTATTTACGACGTAATTCACCGTTTGGAAATTTAAACACATGAATCTGATTGGAATAAAATTTGGATATTTGTAAAACAATGGCAGACCCCGGATAATCCGCAAACCGGTTAATCCGCCCACGGATAATCGGGAGTTTACTGTATATATATACTATATATATATATATATATAGTTATTGTTAATTGTAAACAATTACTTACAACTTTTTTAAAAAAATGTTTTAACTTGCCTATAGTAGCACTTACTTTTTTTGTTGAGCACGGCCGTTTCGGGAGATGTGTCCCTTTGTCAACTCAGACCGTAACTCGAGACTGTTACGGTCTGAGTTGACAAAGGGACACATCTCCCGAAACGGCCGTCATCAACAAAAAAAGTAAGTGCTACTATAGGCAAGTTAAAACATTTTTTTAAAAAAGTTGTAAGTGATTACTAGTAGCTCACGCGAAGATGGAATCAACAAATGTAAACAATTGTCCAATCACTGTGACCGAAAGGTGGCTTAGTGGTGGAAAAAATTGTTTACAATTAATAATAATAACCACACATATATATATATATATATATATATATATATATATATATATATATATATATATATATATATATATATATAGAGAGAGAGAGAGAGAGAGAGAGAGAGAGAGAGATTTTTTGGACTAGGAGACTGACAGACTTACCTTGGTAAGAGTCCACTCTGTAGTCTTGAAATAGAAACACATAAAAGCACTTAAACAATGATATATTTCAACCACACAGTGGTCTTTGTCAATCGAAAAGAAAACACAAAAAGAAATATGAGAGAATGAAATAAAATAATTGTAATCACAGATTGTGTAGAGTAGAAATCAGATGTCACAGATTAAAGATATATATATTGTTTCCATGAACATATGAGTGATTATAGTTTATATAAGTCTGTCAGGGGAAAAGAGATAAGGCTATTTGAAAAAAAAAAAAATGAATGGATTTATCTGATGTTGAGGTTAGGGGATTCTCTGGACTTGGTATACCACTGGTATGATAGTTCCCACCTTCTCAGTTCTGAGGGACTTTTTTTTTCAAATAGCCTTATCTCTTTTCCCCTGACAGACTTATATAAACTATAATCACTCATATGTTCATGGAAACAATATATATATATCTTTAATCTGTGACATCTGATTTCTACTTTACACAATCTGTGATTACAATTATTTTATTTCATTCTCTCATATTTCTTTTTGTGTTTTCTCTTCGATTGACAAAGACCACTGTGTGGTTGAAATATATCATTGTTTAAGTGCTTTTATGTGTTTCTATTTCAAGACTACAGAGTGGACTCTTACCAAGGTAAGTCTGTCAGTCTCCTAGTCCAAAAAATCTAAATAATCTTTACCAACCAAAACTAACCTAAATATATATATACACACGTATTCCTTCATGGATAGAAATATATGATGAATATCCTGAATATATCCATTCATTTTGCAGTGCATAAAATCCCAGTTCCGACGATTTGCTAGACACTCATCTAGCATTGAGGAGGAGAACCCAACAACAGTTGAAGAGCGGAGACAACTCCGCTCCTATATATAGAGGAAAGAAGCCCGCTCATTGATGTCAATTCATACCTGACTCAAACAAATACATTTCTTTCCCTTTGTTCATCTCTCTGCTGATAAAATCTATCGATGACACATTTCTGCACTGTGGGCAAATTCAAAATATCGCGTATGTTAAGAATCCCTTGCTTCTCTATTTCGTCAGCCTCACCTATAATTCTAATCCTGTAGTTTGAGCAATTTGTCGACAAGACTGGAAATCAATGGTATGTCCTGTATTTCTTTGGTACTTATACAGAGTCGACGTTTTCTGCTTGTGTTAACGCTAATTTTGTGTTCCTCAAGCCTAGCGTCTGTTTATTTGGCCAATGTACGATTTCATACAAACTCCATATGAAACGTCATAGTTTTCCAAGATCTTATCTTTGGCGTTACCAAGAACCTTGTGGATGGTGATGTTATGTTAGTAGAGAGAACCTATACCATGCATCCCAAAGAGTCTGCTAATTCCATCAGTGGTCCCCCTAATAAAAAACAGAAAAAATACCATTTTTCTCAGTCTCCCTCGCATCCACGTCAACCGAAAGGACACTTTAGCGGTGTAACACTTTATCAATGGCACAATCCTTATATCCAGTCCTTCTAAGCACATCTCTCATTGTAATAAGTCATGGTTCCTTGAATGGATGTCGGTTAACTTGTGAGATCGAGAGAAGAGGAGCATGTCAGCAACAGCCTGGATCTATGATGGGTGGTGGTGTAACTCAGCATTAAAATATCTATTGGTATGAGTCGGTTTTCTTTAGACCAAATGGTGAGCATAACCATTCTGACCCTTCCTAACCAAGACATCCAGAAACGGCAAGCCGCCATCACTCTCTAGTTCCAAAGTGATAATTATCGTGGAGTGGTGAGAGTTGAGGTACATAAGGAACTTATCAAGTTCTGTGCCACCATGTTGCCAAATCATAAAGACGCCATCCACATAGTGAAACCAAGCTTTAGGCTTGAGAGAAGTATCATTCAGGGCGTCTTAACTCAAAGACCGTCATACAAATATTGGCTATAGCTGGAGAAAAAGAAGATCCCATAGGGATATAATCAATTCCTGTAAAACTGTCTATTAAACAAAAAGTAAGTAATTTTCAGTCAGTATTTCGCCAGACTTATGGTATTTGAAGGGAGTTCTTCAAAAATGGACAACCAAGCTAGCCATTATGTCACTTTCTTCAACTTGAATACCTTGTAACACTTGGACAAAATGTTCAGAGTTCTTGATATAGGAATTGGCCTTCTTAACCAATGGTTGCATAACTTTAGCTAAGTACAGTATTTCTCCAGGCTCTGAATTGTTAAATTAATAGCACTCACTATAGGTCTCGTAGGAGTACCAGGTTTATGGATCATAGGGAAACCATATAATTTAGGACATCTGCTAGATTTCTCTTGAGGAATTATCCTGGATTGTGTTTCATCATCAATAGGCGTTTGTTTAATCCTCTGCTTGATAGTCTTTTCCAAATAGGTGGTCGGATTGTTCTTTACAACCTTGTAATTTTCATCGAACAAGATCTGCATCTTGTCCATATAATCTGAAGTATTTAAAACTACAGTAGTGTTACCCTTATCAGCTGGCAATACGGTAATGTCTCAATTATTTTTCAGTTTAAAAAGGGCTCTCTTTTCTTCAGGGTTGAAATTTGGTTTAGGAATCCTGGTACGTATAATAATAGCAACCTCTTGAAAAATTTCTTCAGTTTTACCCCTGGAGGCGATAGATGTTTCCATTTTTTATATTATTTCTTTTATAAAAACTCTCTACATGGGGCAGAGATTAAAGATAACTGAGATCTACAGAGCTAGAAATGTTCTTCACAACCAAGTCAGGATCAAGAGACTGACGATGAATTTCAGAAGTTTTAGCAGTAAGGATTGATATTTTGGAATATAGTCACCCCGTAGAGATTTATAATGCTGATACGTATTCCTTCACTGATGGAAAAGTATGATGAATTGTTAATATCCGGAATACATCCACTCATTTTTTAGTGCATAAAATCGGAGTACCAACATTTCGTTAGTATCTCATCTAGCATTGACAAGGTGAACCCAACAATAGTTGAAGAGCGGCGACAACTCTGCTCCTATATATAGAAGAAAGAGGGCCCACCTACTGACGTCAATCCACTCACACCTGACCCAAACAGTTATTCACATTCCTTTTTTTTTGTTCACTTTTCTGCCAATAAAATCTATCGATGGCACATTTCCACACTGCAGGCAAATTCACAACAGCAGAGTGTCCTCAGCCTGGTATAGTGTAGGTACCAGACTAAGCTAATTACTTTCATTGCTTTTTCTGCCCAGATACACCACACCTATAAAATTGTTTTGTGGGTTTCGGTCTACTTAGAATACATTGGTATAGATATCCTTGGCCACTAAGCCTAAGGGAATTATTAAACTCGGTATTATTTACATACAACACATATAGCCCAATGTTGAAATTTAGGCTGTTAACTGCAAAAACTAATGTGTTAATGTAGCAAATATCCTCAATAATTTCAGTTGTCATCCTAAGTTTAGCTTCTTTATAGGAATTTCCTTCAAGAATTTTAGGCTACTTATACAGGAAGGCATAATGTAACAATAATTCTCAGTTGTTGCGATTTTCACTTGCTTATTTGGAATAGAGGGTATGAATAACTAACACTATAAGTCTTCATAAGCAAATGTAGCTTGCCGTTTTGTGTTGAACTTCTTGAGGTTTTTTACTATATAGTTATTAATATCACTTGGCAAAAACCATTACGTACTGATTTCTCAACAGATGTGTTTCGTACTAGATCGGGGCATCATTCAATACTGGTGTGATGGACAAGACTGTTGCTCAGGGGTAATACAGTCCTGAGCAATAGTCTTGTCCTTGCCTCTCCCTAGGGTTGTTAGGTTAAAAACTGTATGTATTTATCATAATAAAATATAAGAGTTGCTTGTTGCTATCATCTTGAATTCATTGAATAAATCGTAAGTAATTTGCAGTTTTTATGTTGTACATCTTGAGGTTTTACTTATAAATTACACTTTTGACAATTAAAAACCATTTTTCAGCAGATGCACACCATTGAACAATGCACTGACCTAGTGCGAAACGCATTGCTGAAAAATATCAGTAAGTAGTGGTTTTTGCTAAGTGGTAACCGAAATGAAATTCATAAGTAATTTTTTAATAAATATGGTGAAAACTATTGACTTACTACTGAGTAGTAGGTTAGCTTTGTCAATTATACGACTCTTTTAAAACTTGTCAGCAAGTAAGTTAATAGTTTTAACCTAGTTACTCTAATAATTACTTTACGTTTTTAAATATTTTGGCTTAGAGCATATAGTAGTTATAAATTAACAAAAATGCTAATCAAAATGTAATGTCTTTCTGCTGGTACTTTGGCTGAAAATATTGGCTAGTATTTTGGTGGAAATCCCCTAATTCCCCACCAGGTTAATTTTTTAACCCTTTGTGCGCGTATACCGTGATTTCTCGTAAGGCTGAAATCTCTGCTAGCGCGTATGATGAGAAATCATGTATTTACAATATTTTGTTTATGGAAGTCCTGGTTGTTTGTTTAAAGTCCATTACAATGCATGACAATGTTTGTTTGGTGTAAATAAACTCCTCTGCTACATTTATTGTTCTTGGCCACATGCTACCGATCCACATTCTGTTGTTTTAGCCACCAGGCGCCATTACGTGGTCTATGCATGAGCGTATGACGGGTATTCTCGGCAGGACGCAGCGTCTGCCAAATATCGTATTTTGTGTTGGCATTGTGATTGCTATAGTTGTTTACTGTTTACGTGAGTGACTTTTGTTTGTACTCTAAGAATAATTTATTGTTTATGATTTGGTGAATAATAATTTTAGTTACTTTAATTTTATTTTAAATGGATTTATTGATATCTTGAATTACCTAGTGTAAAAATATAAAAAATTATAAAAATAACTAGTTTATAATTTGTTTTGTTCAAATACATCTTTAGGAACTCAGAATTAAATAGAACTTTGAACATTTCGCAAAAAAGTTTTTTTTATCTAATAGCACGTAATCTGTTACATGCCCTTTATATGTTCAGCATGTGAAGGGTTAATTTATTTCTCACACATTTTAAGTTGAACAGCATATGTTATTTAGCTTATTTAGCAAATCTAATACAGCAGATTACAGAATATCCAAAACAATTGGTGTAGGTGTTAGGATAATAGATTTTTCATATAATCTGAAAAAAGGTCTACTCTTTGTTGAGGATAGTGTGACACAAATAAAACATAATATTGGACTAGAATTACATATGTAATGCATTTTAATAACACAAGTACAGTATTAGAACAGTACGTGATAAAAGCAGTACAAAATTAAGCTAAAAGAAAAGATTAACATATTTTTTTTGTTTAAGCTTTGAGATTCAATTTTTATCACCAGTGAAGGCGTTTCAAGACAGCAATTACATAATATGACATTTGTTTTGATGTTTCAGCAATTTAAGAATTAGAAGGCTTTTTCACTGGACAAAACTTTTTTAACTGTGATGCTGACATGTTTTATACTCTGTCTTTATTGACATCTTCAGACACATGAAACTGTGCTGTGGCTTTATCTTCTGTCAACAATTCATAGCCAGGACCAACATTGTTACATTCTAGCTACTGATGAACGTTTTGCCATATTCTTCAAATCCTGAAGACCCTTACAACAGCTTCGGAAATAGAATGTTAATTTCTTGGTTCTTCAGTTGTAGGTCTAATTTCTGATTTAATTGCTGAGAAAAGCTTGTTTCAGGCTTTTTTATGGTAGTCTTTTTACATTAGCCGACGCTTCTGCTGCTGTATAAACAGCGTCCTTCAATTTAACATCTTTATAGATTTCAAGGATTGTTTTATCTTGTTCTTGCTCGATTGGCACTACGAAGTAAGACTTTTCATTGGTAGAGTTGAAGGCTTGATCTGGTTGAAGGATTAAGGTAATAAATTACCATGAACTTCAAATCTTCTCTCTCAAATTGAAGGTTTGAGTGATACGACTCATTATCGATCACCAATAATACGTTTCCATCTGTTGTTTTTTACTTCTGAGATGAATACAGTGTCAATACAAATTTCAGACCACGAGTTGTGTTGGTTTTTGAAGATAGGCTGAGGTTTATTTTATTCCTTTGAGGCATCATGGATTTGCCTCAAAGTAAGCCTATGTACGCCTGTATTGTTTTTGGATACCATGGAAGCTATGACATTTGCTGGCTTTTAATCCGGGCACTGCCATTTCTTTTTTAGAAAGAAGGAATTTTCTCAGTACTTTTATCCTGAATAACACAGTTCCATTTGCATTGTAGATTTTACTGACCTTATAACCCTCATTTACAAGCAAACTCTTAAAAGTTTCTTTGGACTTATGAGCAGAGTCAGTCCTTTAGCCCTATAACTGCAGTATTTTTATCCTGAATAACACAGTTCCATTTGCATTGTAGATTTTACTGACCTTATAACCCTCATTTACAAGCAAACTCTTAAAAGTTTCTTTGGACTTATGAGCAGAGTCAGTCCTTTAGCCCTATAACTGCAGTATCCAAATTCTGACTTTCTGAAGTTATTTTAACCAAACCTCTGTCTTCACTGGACAGTAGACAAGGAAACTTTGTGACAGATTCACCGTTCTTTTTAATGTCAGTTATCTTTGCAATCCTAATACCAAACTTCCGAGCTAAGCTCCGATCCACTTGTACCTTTTTTTCAATCGTTCTAAAACTTTAAGTATGCCAGACTAAGCATAACAGGTTTACATTTTGCTGACATTTCTAGAAGTTACACAACACAGGCCATTAAAAGAACTCTAATGTGAGACTCAGAGTAAGGTCAGGTGTACACTTACTCTTGGAAGCGACAGCAAAATTCAGCACACGTTCCTGCCGGCCACTCATATAGCATCAGTCTGATTTTCAGTCTGAAGTGTTTTCTGTTTTTTTTTTTATAATCTGTGCTATACATTATTGGTATATTTTTATAATATCATAACCTAGTGTGTGTCCAAAGCAGCACCCTCAAATAGGATCTACTAATTATATATTTTTCTAATTCGAGTACACAAACAGATACAATTTTAATTTTTAGAAGGATTTTAGTTGTACTTTTATAAAATATGTAGAGTAGCATATTTGTTTCAAGAAAAAATACTTTACTTTAAAAATTCAGTCAATTACCTTAAAATAATAATATTAACACGTTCATTACCAATCCAATGACCAATATGGTCGTTCCTATCCAAATTCTAAGTGAATTATTGTAGAGGCCACTTCGAAATGCTGCATAGTACTTATATTGGCCGCTAGGGAATGGATTGACCTTGTTGTAGTGGGAATGGCCTCCAGCCATTTTGTTTTATTCTTATCAGCCAGTGCCTAGAGTGGTAGTGTTCGGACAAGGTAATTACGAAATAATTTTGTCTAGTTAATCGTTGATTTAGCATTTTGAAGTTAGGTTTTACTAATTTGAGTGTTAATTTTGTTGCTTTTGAGTGACCAACCGGTGTAACCAACCAAAAGTGTAATTTTTTTACAATGGTATCTTCTAGTGGTACTGTGAAAGCCTATCGGTTTCCGATAACTGTGACGTCATAATATTAGTTGAAAAGCATTCAACATGTTTTTTTTTTCTTCTGACAAATTATTTATTTCATTATTATTTACGATATATGACAATAGTCACAAGTAAAAGTTTTCTTACAATGTGACTTTTTAGGAGCGGTGCCTATTGCCTTCCGAAAGTTATGACTTCATATTATCACCTGAAAAGCATTGAAATTATTTTTTTTCTGAAAACTGTCTTTTTTCATTAAATTAAATTAAAAAATTGTAAACAAAAATTTCAGGACCGGTACAAGGTATGCCCCAAGTTCCGCCGCAGAGAACGTGTTAATTTCATGCTTATGACAGAGGATATCTTGGTAACATTTTTCTGGTCACACCATTTCACTACAAACAATTTTTCATTACTTTGGATTTAAAGTCAATTTATCTTTTGTGAGTCACTAATGAAAGTGTTATATTCATCATCTTTCTTAGGCTCACTAAAAACATCGTCATCATACGAAAGATCTTATATTTTATCGTAATAAACAATATTCTGTTCATTAAAACTCATTATGTAGCACTAAAAACTGCTTATGAAGAAACACCGTTAGTTACTGCAGATTTCACTGGTCACAAATACCCAACTTCAGTCAAAGAACAATAGAGAGCAAACTATCAAATTATAGCTCCCAACCTCAGTATTATAAAGTTTTTACTGTACATATACATCATTTATATATTTATTATTGTTTTGTCATATATTTGTATCAGCCATGTAAGTAGGACCAAATGCTGCTTTCACACTATACAGTTTTGACTGTATGACAATATTTTTGACCAAATGAACCATTCTTTTATTAAGTGAAGAAGAGCACAAGACCTTACAAGCCATCACAATGCCATGTAATAGCCATCCACTGCCACTATGGCAAAAGTACGACCGAGCACAGTGGCATATGTAGCCAAGAGTATGATTTCATAATAAGTTTTTAAGCATTCAGCAGTTTTGGAAAGATATGAGAAACAATCTGCATGTTTCTAATATCTGTTACTTACAGAAGCCTAACCCTTTCTAGCTTAATAGTACCATTCACCACTTGCTGCTTTTGTAGTAAATCATACAGCATGTGTGTGAGAACGGGATGGTTCTAGTCACACCTGATATTGGTTAGAAAGGTTTTAGCTACTGTGTTCCTTACAATTCAACTGTGAATCTTTTTCTCTCCTTTTATCAGTTGAAATTCTGAACTTATCATGGAATACCTCATGTATACAGTATTTTACCAATACTGTATGACGAAGAAATCCTCAGAAAATGTACTCTGATAATGGTATTAATTTCACTGGTTCTGCCAATCTGATCAAAGGGGTTTACAACTTTCCAAAGTCTTTAACGATGACTTCAAACTCAATCTCTCGGAATTGTATTCCTCATGTTCTCAACATTTTGGTAGGGTTTAGAAATTCAACAAATCCACCAAACAATTTCTTCAACATACCACTGGTAATGCCACTCTCATTGCATGAATTTATGCTATTTTCAACAGTGGACCTATACTTGATCTCTTTCCTGAGCCAAACGAACCCACCTCTTACCCTCACAACCCAGACATATTTTTATTGGTTTTCTTCTACTTGCATCACCAGATATACCCGGCCTGGACACACCTTTGAGATCTTTCTGGGGACTTATCCAATAGATAACAACTGTGTTTTGGAAGGTTTAGTCATTAAGAGTTATACACACAGATTCAATGCTCTAATGAAACAAAAACCTCCAGTTTGTTTCAATAGAACCAGAGAACCAAAACAAAACCACTTGGTTGGTTTTCATACACAGAGAATATGCTGGTCACTTCAGTGGACTGTATTCTCAAACTTCACCCTAACCACTGTCAAGGTAACCAATAAGAAAACCAGTTTAACTGGCATATCAAGATGACTTAACTTGAAAGGGTAGCTTGGCAGTGAAAGGGTTGATAGACAACAGATTTTGTTTCTTTATTAATTTTAAGATGAAGTATTTAAAACTAAAACAATAGATACATGGTTCAATTAATTTCGCCATAAAAGTTTTAAATTCTTGGATGAAAATGTTTATAAAATGTGTTAATATCACATTTTATTTTTATAAAAGCTTTCCTTATCTGGGCAACTGTGACAAAAATTCATAACTATACTAAAAATATCCAACTGTACATTTTATGACCCTTTCCCCAAGAACGTTAGCCACAGCCTGACTATTGGCAAATTTACTATCCGCCCAAGTAAACATTGTGCCCAAAAAGAACACAGTATCAGTAATTCATATATTTTCCATGACCAATGTTTTACTTATACCGATGGCAGTACATTTGGTCTAGTAGTAGTAATGATTTATAACTTACTAGACTTTGGGCATAAGAGCCAATACATTCAGATTGACAAATTTATATAAAAAGATGACTGAAATTTAAAACTAAAAATAAACAAAACCTGCCATTAGCTTGGGATCCAATGAAATCTACAAAATTACATTGGGAGAACCCCCTAACAAGTTTTGTATTTATAAGAAACAAGCTATAAAAATTTAATCAGTCTTTATTAGAAAATTGTTCACCAAAGGAAACTACCTATATAGAAGGAACTAGCAAAACAAGACATATACAGGAGAAGAGTACCTTAGGTATCTAGCCTGCTTCATAATATCTAGAACATATTGTGACCCAGAAATACCTACATAAATTCTATCTGGCTACTCAGTAAGTGTGTGTTGTGCAAAGATAAGGAGGTAGACGCGGCTGTCTTCCATTGGAGTGACTCTAGCTTGGCAAGAGACATTCTAAGAGTGGAGGACTTACCCTGAGCCAGTGGCAACAAGTATCAAGACAGGTATTCAAAGAGTGGAGATATAACAGTCCTAACCCATAAGAGATATTGGACTATCTAAATAGTTTATCATGGACGTCAGGCTATCAGCTATTTGTAAATTTTAACCCCAGAAGGAAGAAAAGGGAGGTGACCATAAATTGAGCCCACACTATTTTTTCTCTTTAAATCTTTATATCTCTTTCATCATGTTGATTCCTATAAATAAAGAGAATAATTTGAGTGTGTGACTTTGATATAGGCTAATTGTTCACGTATATTCAAGTGACCTATTGGTTTGAAAAACAACAATTCTGGTTATGAAATAAAGAGATTCATTTTCTCCTATCACTATTATTTGTTCAAAGTCATCAACCCACAAGAAAATAATAGACATTATACTAGATGATTTATTATACAAAACCAAATATGGTAATTAAATTATGTATTAACAACTATACAGTAATGGTAAATTATTAAAACAATGTTTAGAAAATACAGAAATTCAGAATGTATAAAAAAAGTATTTTTATATATTTAAAACTGAAGTGGTTTTAGACAGAGCTACACAATAACGCTATGAGGGATTAAACTGAACAGAGAAAATGTACCACAAAAGGCTGAGAATGGGATTGATGTTTTGTAAAAGATGTTGGCTCCCAAACCTGTACTGGCATCAGATCTGAAAAAACATTAAAGATTATTATTGCTACATTTTGACCTTTTGTATTATGTGATAAAGAATTGTCTTATACACAGGTATGAACTGAAAAATGAAATAAATAGACAATAAAAATACTAAAGGACTGAGCAGTATTTTTAGTTATATAGATTCTTAAGTTTAAATTACTTTGATCAGTTTGACAGAGCTTGTACGAATTTCCTTTTATAAGTTAGGCCTCGTATACTGAACAAATATCTTCAAGGTATCAGTCAGTCATTGCTAACGATTTTTTTTTGAAACTAGTTCTATCAGTTTCTAATTATAATAGCAGATCTCCCATAGTGTTCCATTGGAAGAGAGTTAATTTTGTAACTGGTTTTTCTCCTTTAGATTTTGTATGTTTTATGGGAATTAAATTAAAGATTGTCTGGGATATGGCCAAGCACTATGGATCATGAACATAAGGTCAACTTAAAGATGATGTACTATCTGTAAGTGCCTGCCTATGGCACTGGGGCAGAGGAATAGTAATTATGTTTTAATAGTAAAAGGAAAATTAAGTCTTACATTAATTTAAATGAATAAAACCTCTATATCACAAATAACTTTATTTATTCAATTCATATATGATGGCTGCTATTTATGTTTCTGGCCTTGGTAACACTGATTGTTGACAGACACCAGTTGATGTTTCCAGTGCAAAGTTCACATTGTTAAACATAACCTCAATCAAAACATTTTATTTCATTGTTGTTAGTGTTATTGACACCAGGTTGAACAATTGATCTTAGGTGAAAATGGAATTAAATCGCGAACATTTTCATGCAATAATTTTTCATAACTTTCGACGTGGCCTGACACTACAAGAGTGCACAGATGAACTTAATTCCTTATATGGTATTGAAGCCCCTTCCTACAGGACCATAAAAAACTGGTGAATTCAATCGTCGTCAACAATCACTCCAGGACGAACCCCGTGAAAGTCGTCCAACATTGGTTGTGCCAGAAAACTCGAATGCTGTACATAAGCTGATAAAGCATGATCTGACGATGTGACATATCGTGAGATTGAGGCATCTTTAGGCATTAGTATGACAAGCCTCAATAAGATTTTGCATGGACATTTGCACATGAAAAAGGTTTGTTTGCGTTGGATACCACATAACCTGACAAAAGCTCAAAAAGAGGCTTGTGTTGATTGATGCAAGAAAATGTTGAAGACATTTGCTCAGGGTACATCAAAAGCAGTTTATAATATCTCCCCAAGTGACGAATCATAGATATCATCATATGAACAAAACAGCAATCCACCATATAGGTCTTTCAAGACGAGCCAAATCCAACCAAAGTTGTTAGTGGAAGAAGCACATCAAAGCAAATGGTTGCCAGTTTCTTCAGCATTACCGATCATGTGCTGACTGTGCCATTAGAGTAATGTAGGTCGGTCAATTCGGAATGGTACACCACTATTTGTTTGCGTAAAGTCTTTGAGAAACTTTGGGAAAAGTCTAAGAAAAGACGCACCATTCTTCATCATGACAATGTGAGCTGCCACAGATCAGCTGAAACAATGGAGTTTTTGACTGGGCAAAATATTGAATTGATGGGTCATCCGCCCTGACTTGGCACTTGATGACTTTTTTTTGTTCCCGAACATCAAGAAAAAACTACGAGGGCAAAACAGTTTCCTACAGATGAAGAAGCAGTTGTTGCTTTAAAAATGCATCTTTTAGAAGTACCTGAATCAAAATAGAAAAAATGCTTTGAAAATTGGTTCTAACGTATGCACAAATGTATAAATCTTCATGGAGATATTTTGACTGATTTTGTCCTTAAATTCTTATATTTTTATGCTTAGGCCAGAAACATAAATATGAGTGTATCGTATATTGTGTGTTATTTGTGGTATAGAGGTATTATTAATTTAAACTAAACATTATGCCACTGTTGATGTATGCAGTTATAAATCTTTCAGTGACAAAGTTGTTTGATCTATGAGGGTTATAGGAAGATCTCTACCTCCTACAAACTGTATTATTCCATTAATACTTATAAATATGCAGCAAAGCATCAAAATGCATTTGAATATTGTTTGTATAAACACTGTAAATCATGGTTTTTAATAAAAAATAGATATGAAATAAATGCTGGTTTAGAGAAAAAATAGCATTACTGAAATTGATAATATAGAAACTAGTTTATACAATATAGTATCTAAACAGCTAGACGCATCTGAAGAGCAAATGGACAGCAGAGCATTTGGCTAAAATCAATGGACATTTTGCAAAAAATTTGGTGAATTTTTTTTTTTCTCTGGCGAAAAAACCAATTGTGGTTATTATCGCCAAACAAAATCTAACACGGAGCGCAATATTTTAAATAAAACCAACTATATTTAAATACAATAAAAATTACAAAACAAAAAACAACAACAATAAATCTATAACAATAAAAAATTTAAAAAACAACTATAAATAACAAAATAACAACAAAGAACAATATAACAGTAAATAAATAATAACAATATGTAAAACAATAATAGGTAACAATTTACCAATAAATAAATCTCAATAACAAGAACACAAAATAAATTAAATTAAAATAAATAAAAGAAACAGAGAATTATATGTATAAATAAAAAAAATAAACAAAATATATTTTATGTATTAAATTTTAAAAAATATTTTCAGTGGTGCAAGAAAGCAATGACTCGGTCAATGGCCGAGGCATCGTCCCTTAGCACCACCTTCAAACTCCCTTTTAAATTAAAAAGGGCACGAATATTGCTTGCATTAAGACAATCTACTAAAATAAGTTTTATTGTGAAGATATCACCGCAGTATTGGCATATTGGTGGATCTTCACGACGCATCAAATATCCATGAGTTGCAAAAGAGTGGCCAACGCGAAGGCGTGTAACCACCACTTCCTCCCTACGCTTTGAACGAATTGAAGACCTCCATGGACGGACGGTATCTTTAACTTCCCTCAGCTTATTCTGAATCACAGTATGCCACTCGTCATTCCAAGCAGCAAGCAATTAATGTTACGCGAAACACACATAATCAGATGCCATAACTCATTGAGTAATAGGCACCAAACTTGTAGCTTTCTTCGCCGCTTCATCCGCTTTTGTGTTTCCAAGTATTCCGCAATGTCCAGGAACCCAACAGAAAGTTACCCCCACACCCCTCATTTGAAGCCTGTGTACAGCACACAAAATGTCCCCAACTAAAGGGTTGACAGAGAAAACATCTTGAAAAGCCTGAGGAGCACTTTTGGAATCCGAACACAAAAGACAATGTGAAGATCGGGATTGAATGACGGTCAAAGCTTTAAAAATAGCAAATAGTTCTACCGTGAAAACACTGCAAGCTGAGGGCAATCCGTACGTGTAGGTACGTCCAGACGCATAAAACGCATACCCAACGACATTGTCCAGTTTAGATCCATCCGTGAAAATAATCTCACTATACTGGTGGGATCTGTATATTGCCAAAAACTCCTGGTGGTACACCACATTAGGAATATTGGTTTTTATAAAACTGGACAGTGAAAAATCAAAGCGGGGCATTTTTCTTATCCATGGAGGTATATAGCACATTGATCGTTCAAACACTGTAGGTAGTTGCAATCCAAGGTTATCCATTATTTGTAATGTCCGTATGCCGAATGGAGCGGTCAAACATTGACGTGCATCGTAATCTTCATTATAGATGTTGTTAAAGATAATTTTGAATGCCGGATGATTTGGTTTGCTACGAAGACCAAAATGTAAGATATTTGTAGCATCTGACGTCGTCTCGAAAGAGCAGGTTCCCCAGCCTCCACAAAAAGACTAGAGAGTGGGCTAGTTCTAAACGCACCCGTAGCAAGTCTAAGTCCAGAGTGGTGGATGGTATCAAGAGTTTTCAGAACTGTAAGACGTGCGGATGAATAGGCTTGACAGCCATAATCAATGCGCGACCTAACGACTGCGCGATAAAATCGAAGCATACTAGTTCTGTCAGCTCCCCAATTCGTACCCCTAAGGACTCTTAACATATCCAATTTCTTGCTGCATCACGTTCAAATCACGAACATGTGGGATCCATGTGAGTCTTCTATCAAATAGAAGACCCAAAAATCGAACACTATCCGTGGTTTGAAGCTGAATCCCATCAAGATAAAGAATCGGCTCCTGGTGTTGCCTACGACGACTAAATGCTACACATTGGGTCTTCGAAGCAGAGAATTTGAAACCTGTAGTTTTTGACCATTCCTCTAATCTGTACATTGCTAACTGCAAAGACCTTTCCGCTGTTGCCATACACTGAGCAGGCACATATATACAAAAGTCACCCACAAAAAAGGAACAGTGTACTGGAGATCGTATATTGGTAGTGATACTATTCATTGCAACGGCAAATAGCGTGACACTCAGCACGCTGCCCTGTGGTACACCATTTGCCTGTGTATAGCTGTTTGAATACATGCCTCCCAAGTCGAACGCAGAAAGATCTTTTAGAAAAAAAATTAGCGATGAATGCTAGGATATTCCCTTGTATACTCCATGATTTTAAAGTGTTCAGAATTCCTCTTTTCCATGCCATAACGTATGCCTTCTCAAGGTTGAAGAAAACAGCAATGAGTGTTTGACGCAAGAGAAAGGCATCTTGAATAGCGGATTCTAACAAAACTAATTGGTCAACCGATGATCGTCCTTGTCTGAAACCACACTGTTCGTTGCAAAGAAAATTGTTGGTTTCTAGGTACCAGACAAGACGGCGGTTGACCATCTTCTCCAGTAGTTTGCACAAGACGCTTGTTAGAGATATAGGCCTATAACTACTGGGATTGGTTTTGTCTTTACCTGGTTTTAAGATAGGAATTACTGTCGCTTCTAACCATGCATCGGGGAAAGACTGCTCCTCGAATAGCCGATTGGATATTCGAAGGAAGACAAGTTTCGCCGATGATGGTAGATGTTTCAGCATAGAGTATACAATGGAATCAGGACCTGGTGCAGAATCCCTCGTTGACGCGAGAGCTGACTCCAATTCCCCTAAGGAGAAAGGAGTGTTCAAAGGAGAGTCGCCAGACAACCCAACAGTAAATGGTATTGCTTCTTCCTTCAGTTTATGTCTCTGGAATACTTTGTTATAGGCTGTAGTAGCAGAAAAGTTAGAAAATGATTTTGCCAGTACATTAGCAATATTATCACTGTACGTGGTCAATCTTCCATTCGGTTGATTCAGCGCAATAGCTGGCAACAGAATGGAAGTACCACAAACTGATCTTAGTTTCCTCCACACTGTGGAGGATGAAGTTGTTCGTCTAATTGTGCTAATGTACTGTTCCCAAGAGTTCTTTCTACTCAGCCTAAATATCCTCCGTGCTTTCGCACGGAGTATTTTATATTCCTAAAGGCTGTCTCTTGTTGGGTTACGCTTAAATCTCCTTAAAGCTCTTCGTCGTAAACGGAGGATTTCTGTGTATTCGTCGTTCCACCACGGCATAGGCGGTCGGCGTGGATGAGCAAAGGTTTTCGGAATGGTCTCTACAGCGGCATTTAAAATGATTTTAGTGAAATTTTCAACAATTGCATCAATGGGTGGTAATCTGTGTCAAGTGATACAAAATATTTCGAAAAGGCGTCCCAGTTGGCTTTTCGCAAAATCCAACGGGAATTTCGAGCATAACAAGGTTGGGAGTCACATAAATTGATCTTAATGGGCACATGGTCGCTTCCATACAAATCATGGAGTACCGACCATGTGCATCTAGTAGCTAATTGAGGGCTGCAGATAGATAGGTCAACAGCTGTCCATCCACCAGTAGATGCCGCTAAATGAGTAGGCGAACCGTCATTTAGCAGGCATAGGTCCAGTTCCGTTCTTACACTCTTCACTAGTTGTCCTCGAGGGTTACAGGTTGGACATCCCCAAGACAAATGGTGGGCATTGAAATCTCCTACCAATAAGAACGGAGTCGGTAACTGGGTTGTCAAATTCACCAAGTCACTGTGATGCAGGTTTTCTTGTGGTGGCAAGTAGACACAACAGACAGTGATTTTATATGGGAAAGCTGTTTGAACGGCTACTGCTTGTAAAGGAGTTATTAAGTTTAGAGAAATAGCGTCGATGCAGTCACGGGTTAGGATGGCTACGCCACCTCTAGCTCGGTCTTCTGTAACGAAGTCTGATCTAAAAACTGAATACTGTCTAACATGAAAACTATGCGATTCGTGGAGATGTGTCTCCTGTAGACATACACATCTCGCACGAGTACTTTAAGATCTTCTAAGTGACTCCTAACGCCGTTGATGTTCCATTGTATCAATGACTTGCTAATTGCAGACATTTATCAACTTAGCAATGGATTAATCTGACACCCATTGGTTCGCTCTCGTTTGCCCGTGACGTTCGAAGACGTCTCAGGCTTACAATTCTCAGATTCCATATCCACCCGTTCAGGGATGGAATCTGAGGAAGATTTTGATTTCGGAGGGATTTTGGTACCATGCCCTCCTTTATTTATACGTTTTTTAGCACCCATTACTGCTTTGGAATACAGACTTACTTTTCGCTGTATTTGGTTTTAGTACTACTTTGGACGCAACAGACTTTATACTGCTAGGCGATTTCTTTTGTCCGGAGATGCATATTTCATTGACGGACTTGGTTCGGCCCCCTAACCCCTCCGCGGAGGTGCTCGGTAGAAGAAGCAAATCACGTGACGTCTTTGCAGGTTCTTTAATATTCAAAGATTGACCACATGTGACTAGTGACAGTAGACCGGAAACTTGGTCAGTTAGAACTTTTATCTTTTTCGCCAGGTCGGCACAGTTTGAACAGGACGATGTAGCGGGATAGGTCTTACCGTCAACCTCTGGTTGAGTGGATCTATAAATTTTCCTTGCCCGTGAAAAGGATATTCTATCCTTAGCCATGACACTGAGAATAGCCTTTTCCTCTTTAAAGTGAGGACAGTCGTATGATCGTGCCACGTGGTCACCGCCACAGTTGGCGCACTTTTTTTCCCTCTTTATCATGGCCTACCTCGCTACATTTACCACAAACACTCGGCTTCAAACAGGTAGAGCTAATATGCCCGAAACGTTGACACTTGAAGCAGCGCCTAGGGTTAGCCACATATGGTCTTACGGAGAGCCATTGGTAACTCGCATGTATATATTCGGGTATTTCTGGTTTGCCAATGTAAGAGGCTGTTGCAACTTTCGCCCCTTTGTCTGTCTTCATAATAGGCACGACATCAATTACTGACTGAGAAGACAGTTCTAATTTTATTTCGTCGACAGTGACGTTTAATAGATCTCTGCAGGTGATGACCCCCTTTGAAAAGTTCAAGGATCTATGGAGGGGCCACAGATACCATGACCTGATCGAAAAAAGAGGTCATTTTTAAAAGAGTTCTGGTTTGTTTCTCATTGGAGGTTGCCACCAGCAGTGTCCCATTTCATAGTTTTTTGATAGAGGCAACAGGACCTCCAGCACCGGCAGTTATCGCCTTATTAATAAGAAAAGGAGAAACTTTTGACAGATCTTTCCTTTCCTCAGAACTAGAAAATATTAAATATTTTGGTGATGGCAATGTCTGTGACGTTGCCACCATCAACTTTTTACTCGCATCAATAATTTTAGGATCGTCAGGGGAATCCTGGCGTGTCCTCTTTAGACTAGTATTAATTGACGGGTTTTATAAATCCATAAATGATGTTAAACCAGCCATCGTGTCAAGCGTTACGGGCGAGACTATATGAACGGGTACACCCTTGGATCACATTAAGATCATTTCCAACCCTCAGAACTCTGAGGCCTATAGCTTTTCTCCTTAGCTCGACTGGATGGGCATCAGTCGAGAACTCGTAATACTGTGCACAGGCTCCGACACCCATGCACCGCGGACACTCCCTGACCAAGGACCGAAGCGGCTGGTAGACCAGAAACCGCGCTTACGTCTTCGGCAGGGCAAGCTCACATCAGCGTCCCAGACCAGAGTTTGTCAAGCTCTGGACTTTTTAGCACTCCCAACGCGCAACGGTTCTGACCAGTCAAAAATCCCTAAGAGAAGATATAAGTGTTGAAATGTCTATAGATTGTGTTGGTGTGTGTGTATATGCTTTGTGATTGGTGTAGTGTTAGGCTAGGGTACCGCGAGGGACGCCAAACCCCTCGTAGGTGCGGCTAGTCCGCACCCCCGTGCGGGTAAAAAAATTTGGTGAGAAACATTTATTTAAAAAAATAGTGACATTAACTTTGGACTGATTCTAATAATTATTAGAGTTTATAAAATACCACTAAAACTATTATTATAGTTGAATATTATAAATGAACTTGGAACCAAATTCTTAGTAAAGTTTATATATTTTATCAGGATGTTTGCTAGATAAAATCTGTAATAAAGACTCAATATTGTTTCAATACTAATCTTTAAATGCTCTAACATCCTAACAGAATTATAACTATGAATAGGAAAAGAATTAAATGGCCTAAACATAAGCAGCCATGTATAACTAAAATTGGACTTATGTAGAACATTAGGCTTGTTAAGGTGACTTGCTTACCTTTTTATATAGATTAGTTTGGCACTTATCCTTTTAAAAAGGGTTTATTTAAATCAACCTAATATAAATTAGATTTATTAATATTCTTGTAACAAAAGATATAATAACACATTCTACACATTAAATAGCAGTCAATTTCTCAATTACCATGTATTATATTACGATGGTCAATTTTCTAAAAAAGATCAAAAATAAGCCAAAACCAGAAAACTCTTCTATTTTACCCCATGCATTACAGATATTAAAAAAATATATCTAGCAATTTATTTAGTCTAGAAATATGAAATAGACATTAAAACTTTGTATAACACACCAAATATTAAAAATTAAAGATCTAACCTCACTTTACAACACAAACCAAACTATATAGAATAGAGGCTTTTTTACAAAACAGATACATAAATTTGTAAAATGTTTAGTCTATAGTTTACAACTCAGTGGTTTATTACAACCAATTAAAGACCATAGAAATAAATAACCTGTAATTAGTTGCTCAATGTTTTCATTCACAATTAGAATCCTCTTGAATTTAAAGATTCCTTTTCCCAATTGGAATTTAAACTCCATGATCTTAAAATGTATTTATAGTAATAATCATCAAATAACAAATTCACATATTAAAAACAACACAAATCACAATAACACTGACAATACATCATAAATAAAATCAAACGTTATAAAATTCAATGTACAAAACATAAAGTCGCATTACTTATATTAAAATTTCTTGTAAACGGCAGAACATATGTTATATTCATCATACATGAAATTGTAATATAATTAATTTGACTTGATGTTTTATCAGTGTTATGGTGATTTGTGTTGTTTTAAGGCGTGAACTATAAGGGTTATCTAAAAATATCCGGAATCATGTAGCTGTAAGTCGCTATCACTAGCAAGGGGGTAGACGTGACTTAGATTAGTCAGTCTGCCAGCATCATCGTCATGAGAGGTTATGTTTGGTTACGCAAGCTTTTATTTGAAGGCAGTAATAATTAATTTGTCGGTTTTTAAGATGAGTGTTTTTCAAGAACAACATTCATCAATGAAGTTATGTTTTTTCTTAAGGAAAACTGCAGCAGAAACTGTTATTTTGCTAAAGTCAGCTTACTAGAAATAAGCTATGAGCAAAACAAGTCTATGAGTGGTTGTCAATATTTAAAAATGGCAACATGTTGACCTCTTCAAGCTTGCTTTGACCTGGACACCATTCAACTTTAGAAATTGAAGAAAATGTGAAATTTTCTGAGTTGATTATGCTTGACCAGGGAACAACAATTGATGAGATTGTTGATTTGACTAACATTTCTTGAAGTTTGTGTCAAATAATTCTCACTGAAGACAACACAGACATCTAGCCTTGTACCAAAAAATAAACTCTCCTGAACCAAACATAAATGACGACATTCATCGTCTGTACGACCTCTACCAATAATGTGTCATAACAAGGTTATTTCATCCATAGAATCCATGGGTTGGATCTTAAAAGCTAGAAATTATTGTATATAAAAAAAGTAAATGTATTCTTACATTGTCAACAGCATCACCCTCTCCTTCATCACTAATCTCATCTCCAAACTCAATATCTTCATCAAAACCATCTTCAACGAATGTGACTGTGTCATTGATGCGCACTAAAACATTTTAAAAATATATCAACAATTTTTAAAAACTGTTAACCACATAGTGAAAACTTACATTTTAAATCAACTATACTAAAGTATTTTTAAAGTACATCAGAACCTGGATAATTTGAAGCTAAAAGGAATAATATAAACATTCGAATTAACAATAATTTGAATTTTGAAAAATACCCTTCAAGTCAAAAGCAGTCCAGTTTTTTTTTTTGCCTAGGATGATAGTTTTGGCTGACTTTAGGTATAGTGTCACTGATCAATGTTATTTTCTTAACAAAAAGACCGCACGCACGCACACACACACACACACAAGAAAACGAATGAAAAAGGAAATAAAACGCTCCAGGCGATGTCCTTCTTGGACATGGTCCTCCTGAATACCGGAACCCTCCCGACATTTGAGAGGAATAGTGGAAGCTCGATCGTTGATCTTACATGGGCTAGTCCCAGCTTGACCGGGGGGGGGGGGCAATGCCTGGACGGTACATGATATTTTCAATATGAGCGACCATCGGGTCATCAGCTTTGAAGTGATGGGGGAACAGGTTAAGAAGGGGCCCTCACGTAAAAGGACGAACCTTAAAGGATGGAACGCTAGTAAATTCGATGCGGAGCTATTCCAAGTATCCTTCAATAGCGAAGCCATTACAGCAAATGATGCACAGAATGAGGTGAAGGAAGTAATGTGCATAGTTGCCGCTGCATGTGACGCTACAATGACGCGAAATCGTACGAGAAATGATCACCCTCCCATGTATTGGTGGAATAATGACATCGCCAACAGTCGCCAGGAGGCCATCCGAGCAAGAAGAAGCGTCACTAGAGGCAGGAAAAAAACGAACTATAGCGACCGGAAGGAATCCTATAAAGCTGCGCGGCTCAAACTGGTTAAGGCCATCAAAAGCAGTAAGGCACACTGCTGGCAAGAACTAGTGGAACAGGTAGAAGGTGACCCATGGGGCAGACCATATAAAGTGGTTATGAAAAGAGTAAAACCTCAATCACAGGCCTCATCCACCTGTCCGGTTCTATTGGAGAGGATTGTCACGGACCTCTTCCCGCGACAACAACAGCTACAGATAGGTAACTTCTGCACTGACGAGCCGGTCCCACCGATAACATTAGAGGAGCTAATGTCTGCGAGCTCAAGATTGAGAAACAATAAGGTACCAGAACCCGACGGTATCCCGAACATTGCCCTGAAAAGAGCCATAAATATAGCGCCAGGGATGTTCCTACATATGTACAATAGATGCGTACAGGAATGGCACTTTCCTACCAAATGGAAGCTGCAGAGACTTGTCCTTTTGTCAAAAGGAAAAAAGCCACCGGACGAACCATCATCATATCGTCCACTCTGCATGCTTGACTCAGCGGGAAAGATTCTTGAGCGGATTATGTATACAAGAATAGTGGAAATAGTTGAAAAGCATCTGTCAGATAGTCAGTATTCGCAGAGGCGCACACACACACACACGCACGCACGCACGCATGCACGCACACACACACGAAAACACTCTAATTTGAATATAAAATCAATTTATAACTATTAGTAGTTAAAAGTTAGGACTAGAATTCGCTTCTCCCATGGGACTTTCACAAGGAAAGCTAATGCTGGCGTTCTGTTCACTGTGCAATTTACTCTTTTTGCTCAAAATACACGGCTATCCAGGGGCAGGACGAGGACCGACCAGCTCACCCCCCAGCACAATGAATCAAAATTCTCCGGAGCGGATCCCGCCAACGTACAAAGAATCTCCAAGTGTCTGGCCAGGCATAAGCGTAGTCCTCGACCTACCTGAGAAACTTACCAAGAACAATCATGCAGATATGCTTAGAGCAGTTACACTGGAGATGATCAATGATCTGCACTCAAACCATACAAGAATTTTCACCGACGGATCAGTGGACAAGGAAAGGGAGATGTCAGGAGCGGGATACTTCAACCAGAATAATCACGAGCAGTACTACAAACCGGCAAGTGCGCAATCTAGTATGGATGCTGAGCTGTTAGCCATCAACGCAGTTCTAGCCAGTTGTTATTCCCTGGCCAGTGACCACATCTGCATTTTAACGAACTCCAGATCCGCTTTAGAAACACTATCCAGATCAGGTACTACAACATACTACTTTTGGATCAAAGAAATAAGGAAACAGCTCCTACAGCTATACATCTTGGGCAAATCCATAACCTTTCAGTGGGTCCCATCTCACTGTGGAGTTCCCAGAAATAAAATAGCAGATAGAATTGCAAAATAATCTTGCATAATGCGACCTTGCGACGAGGGTAGATTCTCGTTGCTGCAGTGCAAAAGTTCAGCCGACAATCATTTTAGGCTTCACTGGATAGATAGGTGGAATACAGGAGCCACGGGTCGCCACCTACACCAAATACAGCCAGAGCCAGCAAAAAAGACATGTATAATAACATCCCCCATTCAATAGCAACTTTTGCAGTCAGAGCACGAACAGGACTCATTGTGACTCAGAATTATCTTTACCGTTTTATTCTCACGGATTCACCCGAATGCAGCCTATGTGGGATTGAGGAGGAGGATCTGGAGCACATACTTATGCATTGTCATTACCCGATAGCAGCAAGGGACATCTTAAGAACACTGGTGTCGTCGTGGAGGGACATATTGAGAGATAAAAGTTACTGGACTCTTGCATCCATCATCTACCATGGACATCGGGCTATCGACTACACATGAAGCTGGACGCCTGTGCGAAGAAGTAAGTAAATAGGTAGTTAAAAGTTACTGCAGTTTTTTTCTCACTTTTAATTTGTTGATAAGAAAGTTCCCCATACACTTTTACTTGTTTCTCTAAATTAATATACTCTTCAAAGACGACGTCTGAATTGACTTTCTATTTGACATGTGTGGGGGGAACATCTTCATTTAAAAGTTTAATGAGATGCTCATCAGATTTTTGAACGAATCCAGCTTATAACAATTAGCTATTGTTGTTTCATCAACTTTAGACACTGTATTATGGTACATTCTTTGTGCTTGAAGATAAATTTTTAAAGTTATATTTGTGTTTTCCAACGAACCTGTCAAGAACCTTTGTACATGGTAATGCTTAACATTTTTTATAATGCCTTGATCTATTCAACAGTGGCCGTACAACAGAAGTGTTCGGGAGAGGCTAGAATAACCTTTAATATTGTTTATAAGTAGGATAGTGTTATGTGCAGTACAGTTGTTAACAAACAGGATGACTGTTCTGTTTACGAAAGGTTTTGTCGAGTTTTAATAGCCACTTTTTAAACTTTCCTTGCTAGCTTTGTACTTGAATGGTTTGAACTTTGTTTTTAAAACATCTAAGATTAGCAGATTTGCCTATCAGTAAAGGCAACTTTTAAATTACTGTAGTAATTTTTTCAAAAAAAAACTACACTGAAATGTTTATCTTAAACAAATGTAAAAAACCTCATTCTGATTCAAGCTGATGCCAAAATTCTGAAATTAAAAGAAAATATGTTCCTGGATTATTTGTTTAATGAAATATTCTAGTTGGTACACCAGGACCTAAGTGAAATTAGTAGACATTAGGTGAGCTGATGGCAGCTGAGTGATGACACTACAATGTTTGTGTTTGTGTCCAGGTTATATAGATCTTCTGGTCTAAACATGGCAATACTTTTGGTTCTCGTATTGTTAGTTTGGTGGTATTAATATACACACACCAGCTTCCATATTATTATTAGAATGAAAAAAATATACAGTGGCTGTAAATGAAATGAAATGCTGACTTATTGATAACACAATTTTGTACTTTCAAAATTTCATGATGATATTGGAATTCATGGAGTAGTGTTGTATTTAATAGACAAAAAAATAATAGAGCTAAAACATATTCCACTCTTCCAAGTGGTTGACATATCTTATCAATATGAAATCCTGCTGTATATGTATAATATATATCACCACTTACACTTTAATGTACTTACACAAGAATCTTACTTAGTATATTTGTGAATTGACTTTAGAGAGCTTATTAATTACAGTACTTTCCTTTTCAAGCTTTAGAAGACTGTAAGACGGCCTTTGATTAGAAGGGCTCTTATGGTAAGTAGGCGTGTAAAAATTCTGTTGTCGCATGATGAAACAGTACTGTTCTATTTTCGGTTTCACTGTACTTAGGATAAGTTTTATTTTCACATTGGGGTAATTTTGTCGTCAAGTTTAATAATTTATCATTTTTTAAATTCTCGTTTCACTTATTTGTAGTTGTTCCCAATTATCATATTTAGGCCTTTTTGTACTTACTTTATTAGACATGTGTTTTCTATTGTGAGCCACATTCATATACACAGGATGTAATATTAAAATAACAAATATTATAAAAAAATAACAATAACAATATAACATACAAAAATACAATAAAGTAAACCAATCGAAAAAAATATGTCCCACAGTTAATAACGGAATTTACAAAATTAAATGCCCAGATTGTAATTAATTATACATTTGTAACTGTTCCCATATTGCCATTTTTAGGCCTTTCTGTATTTTCGAATTATACTTTGTAATGTTTTTATATAAAAACACTAAAGTAATAAATAACAATAATTCAGAATATAATTGAAGTAAATTAAAAATCGATGAAAAAAAAAATGTAAACAATGGAGCCATAACCTAAAAAAATTATCATAAAATATTAAAACCAAGATGGCAGCTAATATAATTATGAAACAGCTGATGTTTTCCAAATGTAGAAGTGTACAAAACCTAAAAATTATTGCATAGAGGATAAAGCTTAACTGTCCAGGTAAGGACATGAAGATCAAATAATCAGTGGGTTAAATAACAGATTTTTCAACAATTGACAAAGTTTTACTTTTTTCTCTAGAAATTTTCAATACTTCAGATAAGTAATTAAATTTAAGAAAAGATTGTAAATTATTATGATATCGTAAATTCAAAATTAATAACTTTAGACCTAGGCGTTTCTTTTATAAAATTTATTACAACATTAATTGCATAAACTAGATTTTAATTTGTCATAACACCCACCGAATAACCTGAAAGAAGGAGTCTTGTGATATTTAACAAAATTAGGAAATAGAGAAAGTATATTAAAAAAAATATTGTAACTAGAATAAGATTTTAAAAAACTAAATTAAACAAAAATTAATCGAACTATAAGAAAGTGTTTTATTTATTACTATAAATGGTAAGTAATAAATTATAAAAGTAACAGGAATCTAAATTTTACTGTTAGGGTTACAATTATTTTGTAATTCTAACTGGGGCCCAGCAATTTATTATTTTCTAAGGATTATTATTATTAAATTTTGTTTTATTATAAAAAAATTATTTAAATTATTCAAAATTATAAAAATAAATATATTAAAAAAATATTACAACGTATATATTTTCCTTTGTGGGCCACATTCACATACACAGGATACAATATAGAAGGAATAACAAAAATCCTGAACACTGACAATATTAATGTAAAATACAAAAATACTGGAAACAATCAATAAAATAAACCAATCGGGAGAAATATGTCCCACAATTGATAACACAATTTACAAAACTCAATGCCCAGACTGTAATAAGTTATACATTCGCAAAAAAAATTATATATATATATATATATATATATATATATATATATATATATATATATATATATATATGGATTTTTTGGACTAGGAAACTGACAGACTTACCTTGGTAAGAGTCCACTCTGTAGTCTTGAAATAAAAACACATAAAAGCACTTAAACAATGATATATTTCAACCACACAGTGGTCTTTGTCAATCGAAGAGAAAACACAAAAAGAAATATGAGAGAATGAAATAAAATAATTGTAATCACAGATTGTGTAGAGTAGAAATCAGATGTCACAGATGCACAGATTAAAGATATATATATTGTTTCTATGAACATATGAGTGATTATAGTTTATATAAGTCTGTCAGGGGAAAAGAGATAAGGCTATTAGAAAGAAAAAAAAAATAATAATATATATATATATATATATATATATATATATATATATATATATATATATCTTGATATTTTAGGTTGCACAGTGATTCGACAATGGTCAAGTGACCGAAAGGTGCTTCATCACAACAAGGTAAAACTATTGCACTTAGTGGTGGATAAAAGTATTTACAATAGTAATATATCAACTTTATATATATATATATATATATATATATATATATATATATAAACATAGATATAAAGAACACCTTAAAGCATACACCAAATCAAACAATTTCAATTCAAACCTAGCCACATACGCTACCAAAAATAACCAGACATTCCCCATAATACAAAGCCTACATCTAATAAGGAAAGTACAAATAGGCTTAAAAAGACAATATAGGGAGAAATACAAATTTATAAACATAAAAATAACATAATAAACAAACATGTAGAAGTAAAATGAAAAAATCATAAATTATTCAATTTAATAGGCAAAATTAACCCCAAGACAGACAAAAACTAACCCGCCTTGCAAAAATAGAACAGTGCTGTTATATAACGTGACTGCAGAATCCTCACACGTGTACCTACTACAAAAACCTGCAGTTTTCTAGAGCTCGAAAATAAGAGCACTGTAATTAATACGCTCTAACATATATATAGAATCTGGGTTAGTAGACAATGGGACTAAATAAATAAGAATTGGCCAAGCTTCCCAATAGTCTTGCCATCTATGGCACTGACATTGTAAAATTTTACATTTTCTGTACTCCCCTTCCTAAAAACATTTTGTTTATTATATAATCATCTGGTAGTTTTTATATGAGTTATATTTTCTTTTTCCAGTAATTTTGTTTTACATAGTATACGTCACAAAAACGATATTTTCTAAAGAAAATAAAGACACAAAGTGCAGATTAGACTGACAATAAATTTGTTGAAATCAAACTTCTTAGTAATGTAATTAGCGCAAAGGAACTGGCATTGTGGGTGTCTATATATACCTACCAGAGTGCTTTTAGTCAACATTGCTTCAAAATTGAAATTTTATACAGAGCACAGTAGTGTAATTATGATACATAAATAACAATAACCCTTACTACAAATATTTAAACACCCTTGATGTACATTTCGCCAACAGAGTTAGATGATGCTAACATCATCAGAAGGTTACAAACCTTGATGTTTGTAACCTTCTGATGATGCTAACTGTGTTGGCGAAATGTAGATCAAGGGTGTTCAAATATTTGTAGCAAGGGTTGTTGTTATTTATTTAACATGCAAATTGTCTATTAAAAAGCAAGAAATATGTATTTGTAAAATACTTAAATGACTACCTTTTTGATAGGTTGCCCTAAAATCATTGCTTTAAAGAGATAATTTTATTAATTCATTTATAATGCCATTAGTACTTGTAGTAAACACTTGAGACAGATATTTTCAGACAATTTCAACTGACACTATCTTGCTAATTTGGTTACTTACCTGTTTCAGGAAACTCTCCATATGTTTTGAGATTTCGAGCTTCATCTGAAGTATATTTTAAAATAACATCAGCTTTTGCGTCCTGATAATCTCGAAGCCCTATCAAAATAATATCTCCTTGGTTAATCCAAACCTGAAACAAACACACATTGAAAAAACACCTTCATCAATTTTGCTTTTAATAAGAATGTATTAGTAATTTTTGTGAAATATTACCTTTTTTCTTAGTTTTCCTCGAATATGGCAGAGACGTTTAGTGCCATCAAAACACATTGCCTCTAATCTTCCATTGCCTAACATTTTAGTAACTTGTGCATATTCTGAAAATCGAAAAAAAATCTAAATTTAATATAATCGTAATTGCCAGCTCATTTAAAGTAAAGTGATTTCATAGGAAGCTGTTATGACAATACAAGACATCTAAATCTTGTAAATGCTAATATTATAAAAAAACCTTTAATTATTATTCTGATCATTTTACAGGTAAATCCTTTATATAAACCAAGTGACACACACCATCACTAAATGGACAGGCCTAGTTTTAAAATTAGTTTCCAGTTAAGATCTATAGTTTTATTTTTGTTCTTCACATTTAAAAACTTTCAATGTTTAACTGAGTTGAAGTTTTTTTATAACATATAGTGTATTTTAAATTCATCATTAAACAAATAAAACCTATAAATTTATTTTGTATCAATGTTTTTTAATGACGAAAGGTTTCAGAAGTCAACATACTTCTTACTAATTTTTAAGAGTAACTGTGTATATTTACATGGAAATTAAATGTATAACTTATTCTGTACCTTACTGTGCTTTAAAGTGGAACACAAATGGGAGAACAAGAAACAAATGCAAAAGATTTTTATTTTAGAAATTAAAAAACAACAAAAGTAAAAGAAGCCATATATAATTTAATAGATTTGCCAATATTTTGTGTACACCTTATGGGTTTCCATAACAAAATATTAAAAAGAAGGTGTGACAAACAATGATTTGGAAAAATGGGGTCAAGGATTCTATCTGCTGATGAAAATATAGGCCACCTCTACCAGGCAAGGCTGAGCAAGGTATAAACTGCTGTAAACAAAATATAACATTTCCTATCCCAAAAGATACATATATTAATATACGGTCGAACCTCTACATAACGAACCTCCAGATAACGAAATCCTCTATATAACGAATTTTTATCTTGTCCCATGATATTTTAGAAGTTATACTGCTTATTTACCTCTATGTAACGAATTTCGGACCTCTCAATAACGAAGTTTTTTTTCCATTTCAACGGAAGAAATGTAGTGTTGTATAGGCAGCTCACAATGGCATTTCCAGGAAATTGTGCAGGAAGGTCAACAAAACCAAGAGTGGTAGGCGAAACACATGTCGGCAATTGACTGCATGTTATAGTTCGGTTCATTTAACACGTTCAGCAAGGCTAGCGTTCCGGCACGCTCTGAGTTCCCTTACAGATGCAATCCCAGCTTTTTCCTTAAATACGGCGAGCTCACCAGCACGCTCACTTAAACGCTAATTGAAACTTCTCTAGTGTCGATATCTGTATAAAGGTTTGATTTTTACGTCAGTGATTTAAAAGAGATTGGAGAACATTGTGCCTGAGTTGTTTTTAAATCCGACCATCCCAAGTTAACTTTTGATGCTTCAACTGAAACAATGATTCAGGAAGTTTTATGAACAGATTTAATTTGGTTAAACTTTTATATTTTAATGGTTTTTTTAGTTTGAACCATTTAACGCGGCAGAATATCCAGTAAAAACAACGATCATAAAAATTAACCAAGCTTTCTGAACTAACGCAAGAATAAACGATAACTGTCCTATTAGAGTTAATAAACCAACTGGAGGTGGGAACAGACTATTGTAAATATGAGTCATTGACAAAATGCTTTGACGCCCGAAAACCTAATGTGTCAACATAAGGTTGTAGTTAACAAATGTCAGCTAACCTCGGCTATAAATAGTCTTGGACGTGACATATGTATTATCTATGTCTCCGTTTACATTATCGATCTCTATGGCTTTGTGGAACACATGCCACAAATGTTGCTAGCTCAGTTACTTATTTTTATTCGTGCCTTGAGTTTGTCGTGCTGTGAAAAAATGTCAAAAAGAAAGTGTTTAAGTGTAGCAGAAAAAGTGAGTGTTTTACGAGAGGTTGATGAAAGTGTAAAAAATTCGGTTCCCACTATTCTAAAAAACCGGGATCAAATTCTAAAACAAAGTGTTTCTTATGATTTGCAAAAATAGAAAATGAAACTTTGTACATTCGACAATATCGATAACGCGATGGTTAAATGGGTTACGGTAATGCGGGAGAAAAATAATTGAATGTGGATATCTAATACAATGAAGAAACATCAATAAAACATTTTGAACAACTTGAATTTCAAATACATTGAGACTTTATAAAACATTATCCTATATTAACATTGGCCTACTACACTAACTACGCTCGCGATATTATACTGTATCCCTTTTATTCCCGCATGTAAGATGGGGTGGGAGCATTCTTTACAACACAACCTCTCAAAAACGAATACATCTCTACAACGAATTATTTCTCTGGATAATCGACTTCGTTATAAAGAGGTTCGATTATATATCATCATGAAAGATACATATATTAGAATTTACTTACAATTATTGCTATACTGATAAAGGTAAGTAGCTAGACAAGGTAATTTACATGCTCGTAACTAGTCTTGTGAAGTATATTAGAAGATAAATTATAAACGAACAAACACAATACAAATCACACATACCCTTTGATACTATCGAAAACCTGCCTTTAAAACCTTCACCGCTTGACTCGACATCTCCAATAAGACACTGATGAAAATCGCCATATAGTGATTGAAAACGTTCTGTCTCAGTAAGTTTTAACAAATTTACGAAATTTAAAGTTCGTAACATTGTTAAAGTGATTAAATAGAAGATAAGGCTGACATCTGCTTCATTACAAGGCACAAAAGCGTTTATATACTGTATGTTTTGAAAACTAATAATAGGCCTACACTATTTTTATTTCTGTTAATATACAATAAAATTTCTATCCTTTTCAAATTATTTTCATTCTAAAACAACAAATTATTTTCATTGTAAAACAATAAATTATTTTCATTCTAAAACGACAAATTATTTTCATTCTAAAACAATAAATTATTTTCATTCTAAAACAACAAATTATTTTCATTCTAAAACAACAAATTATTTTCATACTACATTAAAACACAAGGAATATATTTAAAAGAAAAATGTTTGAGAAATCACTTATTGTAGATATTTTAACCTACATTAGTTTAAACTCAATTTCAGAAAAATTTAATTTTTGATAGTGAAAACTAGTTTAAAGTGAAAATATTGTTTGTTTCCTAGTTTGATCAGATCTTTGTTTAAAGAATTATTCCCCTGGAATTGATCCTGCTTCCACATTTTTTTTTACATTTAGTCCAAGTTTACATATTTGTATTTTTCGCAACCTCCCTTTAATCAGATGTGAACGATAGAGTTAATTCTGGTAATTAATAAAAAGTCTAAAACAGAATTTTTTTAAACACATAAAATGCCAATAAAAACCTGGTTCACAAAGGACAAAATTACCTTTCAAAGGGGTTCTAAAACACTATCCAAACTTATTTATATATTTATGTGAACCCTCCTCTGTTTTTCCATCAGAAACTGTATTTGTAAGAAACTCTTATAGAAATCTTAATAGTTCTAAGACAGTATAATAATAATAATATAAGAACAATTTGATAATTTGAGAAAAACGGTAGAACATACATAAACAAGAATATTTCCGCAAGCCGTTGCATGATCTCACGTACTGGTACGTGAATGCTAATCAAAGGGTTAACTAGGCTCACTATGTAGGTCTCTAATCTGTATTATATATTCATAAGTATTGTATTACAAAAAAATATTGTATAATTAAATATTACCTTGTCCATCTTCTTTAAATACCAACTCTCGCTTTTCTGTCTCATTTTCATTCTTTCCTCGCCTTCTGTTTTTACCTCCCTTTCCTAAAAAAAATTTACATTCCTTAAAATGAACAATATATATATCCAAACACACACACACACACACACACACACACACACTATTTTTTTGTTTTTGAGAACATAAATTTATGAATCTAAAATTTTTGAGAACATTAAACTTATTTTGAAAAATAATTTAATGAAGCAAGTGTAAAAGATAACCATGACTAAAATTATTGATATCTCTCTTACATATCTAGTTAACAATTATCTATATCAAGTAAATATTGAGCAACTGACTGAAAACTATCAACTTATTTGGAATTGGAAACAATTGTTTCATTGACAAAACCGACCTGCTATCAGGTTGGCTTCGTCAATGAAATGATTGTTTCAAACTCGTGACCAAGTAAGTTAAAATTTTTTACTCAGTTACTCAACAATTATTTATGATTTTTCTAGTGAATTCAAGATGATTACAGAAAACAACTATAACTATCTATTATTTTCGTAGCCCTCTGGTGTACAAAGGAAAAGACTAAATATAATACTTTTAATTGAGTAAAGAGTGATATTCTCATATGTTAACTCCCATAAATTAAGACAGTAAACATTGAAACGGTTCTTACAATTTCGGATAATTTAAGCAATCTTATCAAACAAGGTAAAGACAGAACTGATAGACTACGTATGAACAATGTGGTATATAAAGTTAACTGTCTGGAGTGAAAATGTTTTTTCTTGGCGCCACAAGTAAGCTATGTATGTAGAGTTAGGGTATTGCCACATAACATTTTTGTCACTCCGCACCCATTCGCAACTTATACCTCCACACCAAATTTTTTACCCTACTTTAAATTTTTTTAAATTTCCAAAGTCAATAAAAAAAAACTTGTGGATATTGTCCTATTTGGCGGTTTTGAACAGTTTTCTAAAATATTGTAGGTGGCTGCTCTTATGCACAGTAACCAAATTCTTGTGGATATCGTCCTTTTTGGTGGTTTTGAACAATTTTCCAAAATATTGTAGGTGGCTGGTACAATGCACAATCACCCAACAAACTTAAAACGTAAACAATACTCACTAATGAAATACTCATTATCTGATCATACCAAACTTTGTAAAACAAATGTCTGATAGTTCTCGGTCGCTACACTTGACCAAATGAGTTTTTGTTCTTAAAATAAACTCTGAATGACTTAAAGCTAAAGACATGTGAATTAGAATAACCAATTTAATCGGTCAAGAACTATATCAACAAAACTGGGAATACACTGGAATTAGGTTGCTGTGGAAATAAATACGGGAACCCAAGCTATTCACAGGTGTAGTAAACTTGCGTTAACTAACTGGCCCAATTTATACTTGGACATAGGCTTGAAAGTGTTAATGTAGTATAACAGAATGCTTTTTTTTTGAGTATATAAAACTTTGTGATTTTAAAGTAATGTTATTTTGTTTTGTTTCAATTTTGGAGTGTCAATGATAGGTCTTATTACTTTTCAAGTGATTTTTTGAGGAAATTAGTGATATTCTTTATTTTGAGGCCAAGGTAAGATTTTTCTGCATCAATATGAGTTTACACGTAAATGATCAAACTGCTAGATTATAATTTTGGTTCATTTTACTTTTTCAATCTTGGGAAATTTCTATCTACAAAAAACCTATTTTTATCACATATAACATAAGTACATAACTTCCATGTTTATTCCAGGACTCAGACTGTGCTAAAAGAAATTCACTCAATGAATTTTCCACGTTTTGTGAATAGAAAAATTCACAAGTCACCATCTAACCATTTCCCCCAGACATATTGAAGTTTCGAAGTTTATTTATTAAAAGACTTTAAGGGATTTCTCATTTCTTTAAGAAAAGATATATTATATGGAAAACGAATATGGTATATAAATGTGGGACTTTAAAACGATACAGTAATTGATTAATGAATTATTAAATGTAATACCAAGAAAATCTCCACTGTCTAAACATATTACAAACGGTACTGTTCTAAAATGGTTCTTTTACATTATATTTCTAGATCTTATTAAAACATTACAATTAATATGTCTTACAAACCTTTATTCTTCGGCATAACTAAAAGTTCTTGCACTAAATTGTTTCACTAAATATCAATAATTTGTTGACAATACCAGACAACGAAACAATTTAACCAACACCATTACTCCAAACACTAGAAAGGAAATAGAACAGGGTTGCCAAATCTAATTCTATATTATTTGATTCTAACTTCAACTTGAGTTATAGTACTAGTTTAGTAGAGTACTAGTACTAGAGTCGGGCATGATTTACACTAATACTTATGCATATATTATATTAATATGTGACAATAGCGTGAAGTAGAAGTTACATTTATGTTTGATGATGATAACATATCTCCCGAAAACGAACCCTTGATATAAATTCAAGTGTTTAAGTAAAACTAATACATATACAGTTGAAAATTATTTTTGTTCTTCGACAGAAATAAAATAGAAGAAAATTAAATGTTATATTATTAATTTTTCAATGACCAAAAATTAATATCTTAGGATTTTTTTTATATGAAAACACTTGTAAGTATTTTACAAACTTGCCTATAGTAGCACTTCCTTATATTTTTTATCACTTAAACAATATTTTACGAATTAACAACAACTGTTGTTATTTTGTTTATGAATGGTAATGTGATGTATTTGTTTTCCCTGTCAGGACAAAAAAAATAGCCCGTAAATTTCAAAAAATAGGATACAAAATAGCATACAAAACTAATAACAAGTTACAATACAAAATACAACACGATACCAACCACAAAGATAAACTACAAGCACCAGGCGTATACAAACTGAACTGCGACGAACGTAACACATTCTACATTGGACAAACAGGTCGCAGCTTTAAACAAAGAGTCGAGGAACACAAACAGAACACCAACTCCTAAATTAAAATTTTTCTACAACACATAGAAAACTACAAGATACTCACAAACTATACACACGCACACAAAATCATTTACTGGCAAAGATACGTCGATGTTATCATAACACTATACAGAGGCCACTCCAGACAATGTGAAGATATCCTCACTTACACTAATAAAATACACCCAAAACTCCACTTCACTTCAAAAATTGAAATCAACAGATCCCTAAACTTCCTCGACCTAACCATAACAAAAAGGCACACACAAAAACACAGTTTCAACATTTACAGGAAACCCATAACGACAGACACACTTATCCACAACACCTCAAACCACCCTATCCAACACAAACACGCTCCCTTAAGATCTATGCTCCATAGACTTAAAGAAGTCCCAATAACCACAGAAAACATAAACAAAGAACTAGACACAATTAAATATTTAGCATACACAAATGGATACAATACCACAATAATATCTATGGTACAAAATACAAAAAAAACACTAAAATTAACACTACAGGCACGGAAAAGAGATACATCACATTACCATTCATAAACAAAACAAAATAGCCCGCAAATTTCAAAAAATAGGTTACAAAATAACATACAAAACTAATAACAAGTTACAATTCAAAATACAACACAACACCAACAACAAGGATAAACTACAAGCACCAGGCGTATACAAACTGAACTGCAACGAATGTAAAAATTCTACATTGGACAAACAGGTCGCAGCTTTAAATAAAGAGTCGAAGAACACAAACTCAACATTTTACAACCACATAAAAGATACAGGACACAAATACACAGACATTTACCATAACATAGAAATCCTTCTCATCAACAAAAAAGGACCACATCTCAACACACTAGAACAATATGAAATTTACAGACACACAAAGTACAAACATATTAAACAAACACAATACAAATCACACATACTCTTCGATAATATCGAAATTTTAAAACCGTCACCGCTTGACCCAACATCTCCAAGCAGAAGACACTGTTGAAGATCGGCACATAGCGATCGAAAACGTCCTGTCTCAGTAAGTTTCAACAAATTTACGAAATTTAAAGCTCGGATAGTCATAAACTATTGTTTATATGATTAATAAGATTCACCGAACGTAATTTACAACAAAATTCAAGAATTCCTTTTATTCCTTATAACGGCCGTTTAGGGAGATATGCCCCATTGTTAACTCAGACCGTAACTGATTAGGTAGGTTAGGGTGTTAAGGGGGGGGTGAGATATTATGGTAGGGGTGTGGATGTACTTTGTGAGCAATAGGAGTTAAGATGTCAAAAAGAGTGGGTGTGTTATAATATAATTGTGTGTTGAGTATGTGTGTAGGGTGTAGTTTGAAATATTTGTATATTTCATAAGGCCAGACAGGTAGATCTTTCTACACATGCTACCAAGAACATATAAATGTACTAACAAACAATCATTACCAATCAAACTTTGCCGACTATCTCAACTCCAGAAAACATGACTATATAGACCTACAAATTTTTCATAAGCAACACAGAAATAACCAACGTTATAGCATCGCAACACCATACATACACAAAACATCAAATAAAATAGCCTACAAATTCCAAAAAAAGGATAAAAATATCATACAAAACTAATAAAAATTTACAATACAACACAACACCAACAACAAAAATAAACTACAAGCACAAGGCGTATACAAACTAAATTGCGACAAATGCAAGAAATTCTGCATTGGGCAAACTGGTCGCAGCTTTAAACAAAAAGTCGAGGAACACAAACAAAACACCAATTAAGTATTTTACAATCACATAAAAGAATACACAAATACATACCATAACCTAGAAATGCTACACAACAACAAAAAAGGACCACATCTCAACGCACTAGAACAATATTAAATTTACAGACACACAAAAACACAAAGTACAAACATATTAACCGAACAAACAAATTACAAATCACACATACTCTTCGATACTATATAAAACTTGCCTTTAAAACCATCACCTATTTAAAACACATCTTCAGGCAGAAGACAATGAAGATCGCATCATAGCGATCGGAACGTTCTGTCTAAGTAATTTTTCACAAATTTAAAGTTCGGTCAGTCATAAACTATGTTAAAGTTACTAGTTAAGATTTACCGAATGTAATGGACCGATGGCGGCTCCTGCCCAATTACATTGATGGGACTCATGACAAGGGGTCTCCCCAGATTTACGAGGTGCGGAGACATTTTTGAAATTTGATACCCATTTAACTCGTTTTACATTCTAAGCACCTACAACTTTTATTAACTTATACTTATTGATTAATATATTAACATTGCTATAACTAATAGACGTATTACGGTGTGATTTACGAAATGTTGCTAGGTTGGGTAGTTAAGTGATTGCCTATGCTAAAGCGTCGAGTACTCAACGAGTAGTGTGAATCAAGTTTTACTTTTAAAAGTATATTAGGCCACTGTGTATGCGCATCAAAGGATCTATAAATGGAAACATTGTGCAAACATTACAAATAAGCCTACAATGCTGCTTCCTAAATCATATAGAATTGTAGTAGCAGCACTGATTAGTCATTTCTCAGTGCATGCGCATGACTACGGGACTCCATCCCAGGCCACCCGTAACAAGCGCGTTGAGTGACGTCACCGCACGGTTTTGGCTGTTTCAGCTTATTTCACGCACACTCAATGCACTAGTCTGGGGCTCTCTGCTGTGAGCCCCGCGCGGAGCTTGCGGCTAATTTCGTGCGTCAACTGCTAAATATTTTATGATTTTAACATTGCTTAAATAATTCTAAGCTCTTCTTAACCTAATTTAAGACAAATGAATATTAATTAAAAATTCATTTTTGTAATTGGGAGGGCTGCGCCCCAGAGCCCTTTTGGACAAACCGCCACTGTAATGGACTTCAAAATTCATGAGACTATATAATAGTCGTAAATTGAAAACAGCGTTAGATAATGAACACTTCCAAGAATCAGCATAAAACAAATAGCACAAACTAGTAGATACAACACACACTGATTGACAAATTATACAACCGTCTAAAAAGTACATTGAAGAAACTTAACTCCAAATACGTAACACGACAAACCCATAAAAAAATATAACAATATCATATAGGTCCCCCAAAAGTCATCTGTATTATATGCCAAAACCCACGGTTGTCCTTAACAATCATATAAGTAAGTTCTACTATAGGTGAGTGTAACATATGTGTAAATTATTAATCACTTAAACAATAGTTTATGATTATCCGAACTTTGTTCAAACAAGTAATTAATAATATTCACCGAACGTAATGGACAATAAAATTCAAGAATATATATAAATGTTTTAAGTTAAAAACTAGTAGCTCAAGTGAAGATGAAATAGTTTTTGAAATGTTAAAAATCAATAGAATATTAATAAATGTTAAACATGTTTTTTCTATTTAAGCATGGAGAAAATTATTGCTACACAAGCCAATGAGAAATAGTAAAAATATATAGTGTCTTCTGGATGGTGGAAATCGAGCAAAACTTTTGTTGAGTTTACTCTATAATCTATTTTGATTCAGGTCAAATGAATTTTGAATAATGTATGTTATATTAAATGAAAAGTAATAATCCTGTACATAGATATACTGATATTATACTATTGTAAGAATTGTAACGATAACTCGAGGACAGATATTAGATTGCCAATTGTAAGTTAGATCTGGAGGGGCGAATTTGGCTGATTGAACGAAATCTGTGTAGATTGAAGATCAAGTAATCAAGAGCTAGAGCAGAAGAGGGGTGAAGGGTGCAGGATAGATTTGGTAATAATTTTATTCAACATTAATATCTATTTTTATTAAAGTATACCTACGAAGTATACTACTTCCCCCACTGCTACAGTTAACCCTACATCTGTGACGTAACGCGCATGCCCGTTGATGGAGTTCCTGCACTAGTGAAGATCTAGACTAGAAGAAAAATCACTATGTAAAAATTAAATTTAACTTTGCCATTTTTATTCAAAAGACATTTATAAATTTTTTATAATACCTAACCTAACCTATCACAACAAATACGATTCATTAAAACTAGAATGCTTTAGGAAAAAAATTAAAAAAGAAGTTAGGGATTTGAACCCGGAACTTACGATTAGTAAGCCTGTACCTTAACGACTAGGCCACGGGATTCTACTGTTATTGTTGATACAGTTTCTCCTATTACATTGTGGCTTATAGCTCCCCCTACATTCTCTCCCCTCTCAAGGAACAGAGTTGAAGGTTGCGCATGCGCATTGATGGAGGTCCTGCACCCTTGAAAGTCTACTATGATACTATTGGTGAAGATCTAGTGTGGTGATTGGACTGGTAGTGAAAGGTGGGGATTCTTTTTCCTTATATGCAATTTAAGCGTTATTGTACTCCTGTTAAAAGTGTTAGTCTTGATTGATAAAATTAATCTTGTATCAAATACATATTTATATTGTGAATTTTTACTAGCATTTGCATTGGCGTTAGGATGTATAGGATTTCTAGGTTATGGTAAATGTTTGTGTATTTGTGTCATGTTTCTTTTATGTGACTGTAAAATGTTGAGTTGGTGTTCTGTTTGTGTTCCTCGACTCTTTGTTTAAAGCTGCGACCTGTTTCTCCAATGTAGAATTTGTTACATTCGTCGCAGTTCAATTTGTATACGCCTGGTGCTTGTAGTTTATCTTTGTTGTCGGTGTTGTGTTGTATTTTGTATTGTAACTTGTATTTTGTGTGTGGCTTTTTGTTATGGTTAGGTCGAGGAAGTTTAGGGGTCGGTTGGTTTTAATTTCTGAAGTGAAGTGGAGTTTTTAGTGTATTTTATTAGTGTAGGTGAGGAGTTTTTGCATTGTCTAGAGTTGCCTCTGTATAGTATTATGATATCATCGATGTATCTGTGCCAGTAAATCATTTTGTATGGAGAGGTGTATTGTTCACAGGCTTTTATACATCCCAAGGAATCATTTGAATTCCTCTTGGATCTTTTTGTTTGATAAAGTTTAATTTTTACTTTATCTTAGATCATTGTCTATTGATAAGACTAGATAATAGCCTTTCCAATAGTTGAATTGCGTTTTAGTTTTATGTATTCAGATTACATAATTTACAATTAAATTGTACAACCTTTTACTTACAAGGACACAACAGAAATAAACAGTGCAGTACTTGGGAGGTGAAAAATCTCCCTCATCACTTCCTGTGGATCCACCACCCATTACAATATGCTATCTTAATCCAAGTGGGAGGTCTGAACTCATCAATTCTCCATAAAGATGTTCAGAACAAGTGCTGAGTGTTGTATGGTTGGATATTAATCCGATGTTGATTAATGCCGCTGCACAACAGTCATTGAAAGTCAGTTGTAATTTTTGTTGTTGAATGTTTAGTCTGCTTTGCCTTTGTGAATGTGTTATTGTCTTTATGCTTCAGATAAGCTTGTGCAACACATTTCTCAGGCCTAAGTGAATGATTTTGCCTCTCAAAACTGTAACAAACGTAAGAAAATATATTGACATCTGTCATAATGTGGTCTTGGAATGACAGAACAAAAGAGGTAGGATTTTTACTGCCGTCCAAATGGATTCTTCTAACCAATTAATCAGTTGGAAATTTAGACCAACCTCTTAATCAAATCATTTCTTCTTTTTCGTTCAGTTGTGTCGCAAAGGATAACTTGATATTGTCAAAATTGGAGCAAATGGTATTCTATATTCAGTGTAAATAATAGTTACAATGACATTTAAGTGTAATTCTGCCCACATAGGTTTGCCAATGAAATTAGTGATGCTAGAGGCTTAATAAATACAGACAGTGATTGGGACAATATTCCCACACTAGTGGCCTACCCTGCTACAAATCACTAACCAGGCCCTAGGAGATCTGTACTGTTGCCTAGAAACATCACATGTGGATAATTCATTTTACACGACTCCCCCTACATCAGGTTCAGTAAAACATCATGATAAATTACAGTTGGCAAAAAGCCAATACTTATTGATTTATACAGCAGATGCATTTCTCACTAGGTCAGCACATTATTCAATGCTGCGAGTCGCAGACAAGACTGTTGCTCAGGTGTATTGTGTTGATGCGAGTCTGTGGTGTTATTGTTCATAGAGTAGTTGTTAACTATGTGCTCAAATATAGTATTAGATTGTGTTTTAATAATTAACAACTGCACTATGAACAATAATACACCACAGACTCACACCAACACAACTCACATGAGCAACAGTCTTGTCTGTGACTCTCAGAATTGAATAATCCACTGACCTAGTGCGAAACGTGTCTCCTGAATAAATCAGTAAGTAGTGTTTTTTTTTGACAAGTTAATAAAAAAAAGTGTAATTATAGAAAAACCTCAAGATGTGCAACGCAAAAACAGCAAGCCATTATAAAGCTAGGAAAGTGGAGGAAAAGTCCTCAAATTTTGTTTGCGTATAAAAAATCAACATAGTAAAAAATATCTCATTCATCGGACTTCTTGGTATAGAAGAAAAAATATAAAAAAGTTAGGGGATGATTTTTTTAGTTCATTTTGCAAAGATGAGATTTTTGACACGATCCAATGATCGTGCAATGATTTTTGGCAAGAAACCAATGATTATACTCAGAAACAAATAAATAACATGAAAAGTAATTGAACACTTCATACAAGGGGTGAGCTGAGAAGCTATTTGGTTATTGATTACAATAATGACAGGTTTTGTGTTGACTGAATGGACCAATGGGGTGCTAGTTTCTCTAAAATGATAATGATAAAGACCTTTAAAAACTTTGTTTAATCATTAGTTCTTGCCATTTACTATTTGTAATAAAATAAAAATCCAACAAGAAGTAATATACAAATAAATTTAAAAAAAAGAGTTGCTGGAAATTGTTATCATTTTCCATTTCAATTTCAACCATATCAAAAACAAAGAATGTCCAAGAAAAAGGTAAAATTTGTTATAACTGAATCAGGTATGACACAAGGTATGATTGTGAATGATGTAATGCCATTATAATTGGGAAATGCATATTTTAAACTGTATCACATGACAATTTTATTCTAAAACCTACAACCAACCTCTAAGCTTCAAACCATATATATATATATATATATATATATATATATATATATATATATATATATATATATAATATTACTATAATTTTTTTACATGTTATTTCATAATTATTTTTTCTACTAATAACCATTACAAATAATCGATTACAAAATGATAAACTAGCCTCACACAGTGCATTACCTCTGAATTTGCAATTAATCCACTCACACAGGGTCGCTTGGAACGCAAATAATTTAATTCTGCAATGGGTTAAACTGCTTTATGCAAATCTACAACCCGTCACTCCTACAACACTTGGCTTATTCTTACATTTCTTCTTGAAGGCTGTCATGGATTTTAGTGAATATTCAATATTCTATACTACCAAGTGAAATGGTCGAAGATAAAGGAAGATTTTTTTGAAATTACCACAATTACAAAGAAATATAGTATAATTGCTCAACATTTGATACAGTTTGCCCTTAATTCTACAACTAAGATGGGATTAAACAAAGGTTTAATAAAGTATGTACAATATATTATATGTAGGAAACAGATGCAAAAATATTTTAGGAGAAGCAATTGTGTCATCTTATAAAACTATTATTTTTATAACTCAAAGTCTAAAAAAATATACACAATATTATTATAATCTGTAACAATATAAATACAAAAGCAAATATGTTGTTGATTTTTTACTAAATATTTGTTAAAATTAAATAAATTTTATTACGTTATTACAAGAACTTTCCAAAAAGTATAAATACACATTGTAATAAATTTAAGGAAAGATTATATTACTATGCAGTGCAAGTAATGAAACTGTCCATAAAGTTATTAAGCCAAATAGCACTTAATAATTAAATGGCTGCCAGTAGCTCCCTGGCTGAATGTTATCCACCATTGAACTTTATTAGTTAGTCCCAAACTTCTTGAAATATTGAGGAAACCATTGAAAATTGGTGAATGTGCCTTGGAAACTGAAAATCTTTACAAACAACACCGAGGACTAAAATAATTAGAGTGCTTGTTATACTTTAAGGTTTATAACTTGGGTTCCTAATTTTATTAAATTTTAATCTTGGTTTTTTCTCAAGAGAGAAAACAAATACAAAATTTGGTACAATAAAATTTTTTAAAAAGAAAAACAGAACCAACTTTAAAAAAAGAATCTGAAATATAATTTTTATTCACTAAAAAGTAAAAAATAATTTTCTGATAATGAAAACAAAATTTATCATAAGCTTATTACCTACAAAATTTTGAAGTTGGCGCAGAATTTCATACTTGGACCCATATTTAACATACTGAATGTAACAAATAAAGGAATTTTACATCATGTTGGAGCTCCTTGATATGTAGATTAACAAACTATGATACACACAGGTTATTCAATCATTTCTTCCATATACTTATTTTATAGATACAGTACAAGAAATTTATTAAATTTATGATACAAAAGGATTAAGGAAATATGATGTCTTACTTCTATAAGCATCTACAGTAATCACATTCCTTGTAAAGCATTCAAATAAAGTTGAATTATCCGCAATCTGTATATCTGAATGAAAAATATGCAATCACATATCGTATGGTCTTTGCCGAGAACAAAGATCAATTATCGTCCCGCATACTATCATAATATCGAATACACAAAATTTTTGTTTCGTGAGAAGAGTCTAAGGTTAGCTATAATTAGTCACGGGAAATCTAGCAATCAAAAAGTGATTGTTTCTGAAATGTTTGAATCAGATTTGATGAATTAGCAAATAGCAGCCAATTTTTGCGACACCGAATTCAAAATTTTGTGGGTAACAAAGCTTATGATAATCTGTTTTTATTATCAGAAAATTATTTTATATTTTTTAGTAAGTACAAATTATATTTCGGATTTTTTTTTGAAGTCGGTTCTTTTTTTCTAAAACATTTTTATTTCTTCATTTTTAGAGGTATAATTTTTAATTTCTGTTGATTATGTTGGCAAAGTTGCCAATATTTATCCACACAAATTTCCGATGTAAAATAAAGTGAAAACTGATGGTAAAGTTATACATAATGAATTTATCTCATGATATTTAGTGAAGTGAGGAGGTTTTCACCAGAGGATTATTGAATATCTTTACCATTGTAAATGAACTAAATCAGATTTTCAGTGGATTTATTTTGGCTTATCTCATTCGAGTTATATATCAATATGGGTAGACCACCGAAGAAGCCGCTTTTTAATGAGGAAAATTCATGCATTAGTATCCGATGGGGCTCATTCTCAGCAGCTTTCTCAAGCAAGAAATAACAAAACTCCATTCATGTTACACTTATTTTGTCTAAGTTATTTTTATGTGTGGTAGAATACTACATAAAATAAATGCTGTGATTGTTTATTAATTATCTTGCAATTCATATTAGTAATTTTGAAAAAATTAAAAACTTTTTTACTTCAAAAGAATTTGGTTTTTAAGTTTAAAAGAACGTATTATTGTCTCCAAATCAGATGGATTAGGATGTAACTATAATGAGACAACCGGGAGGGTTTCCTCTTTAATTTACAAAAAAAATCACTTTGATTGGTTAAATACTTCCAAAGTTATGGTGGAGCAACCAGAACAAAAAACATACAGATCGTGTATAGAACCTCCTACTTTTTTTAAGTCTGTTAAAAACAATATTTATTTTTAACAAAAATCTATAAAATAATGCACCTTATATTCCAGTTAATTTTCATTTACTACAATTGTATTGTATTTTTAAATATATGAAATTTAGGAATATAAAATTGATTCTAATAAGATATTAATCTCTAAATGCCAGTAACAGTAAGATTTCTTTCAACCTTTTGTGTTTCTCTTGTAGTCGGTTACATTCTTCTTCTCGGTTCTCTTTCACCTTCTCAAGTTTTCTGTAAAGCTTTTCTAGTTGTGTGTAATCTTCCTTAAGTTCTTTATAAGACTTTTCTCTAATTATAAGAATTTCCTCTGTTCTCGTGTCATCTTTCTCCACCTTATTGTCAACTTCTTTAATACCTGATTGACTTGCTTGAGTTTTAATGTTGAAATCTTTTATCATTAATTGGTCTGTCTCTCCTCTATATCCTTTTCCATCTTTTCTTTCTTCTTTTGTTTCAAACTGGACTGATTCTGCATTTTCAGTTTTTGTTTCCTTTTTCTCTAATTTTGATATTTCCAAAGAGGCAGCCATTAGATTTGTACTATCGTCTGCTGGAATTTTAAATGTTTGTTGTAGAATTTTGTGGCCAGATTCTACTTTAGTACCAGACATCTTTGTATTTTCTTCAAAATTTTTTATTATTGAAATTGCTTTCTCCAATTTTAAATTATCTTCTTCAAGTTTATTTTTAAGTTTTTTCAATTCAATGTTTTCTGTCTCAAGTTCTAAATTATGTTTTCTAATTCTATAAATCCTTCTTTAAGTTTGGCTACTTCAAGTGCAAGTTCCCTGGCAACTGCTGCTTGTTCTGTTTCTAACTCCTGTACAGAAAATGGATGTATTAATGACAATATAAAGTATCACATCGTATTATTAGTGGGTTTTACAAATTACAAAAACTTTAGAATATTAATCTATTGACCCACAAGCAAATGTGTTTGAATGTTAACACTATTTCTAACAAATAAGATTTATTAAAAATCCTATTTAATTAAAAGTCTTAGCCTTAGATACAAATAAAAACCAACTTATCTCAGACTCCAGTAATGCCGACAGCCTTGCAAATTGTGATGCATCCTTTCCTTCTGTCGTTTTGTATTCATTGTTCAGTTTCTTAAGAGCATTTACGTATTCGCTTTTGAGAGTCTGCCATTGGCTTTCATAGTCTTCTTTTATTAGATTAATTTTCTCTTCCAGTGGAGTAAACTTTTCACTCTCAATCTCTGACAACTGAAACAAAAGGTTTCCATGGTAACAATATTAAAAATCCGTTTAGTAATAATAATGTGGTTTTTACTTAACCCATTAAAGCTCAGGATTTTTAAAATAAATCTATTTTTGAAATTTTGATATTAAATTGTTTTATTCATGTACAGAAGCCATATGCATAATTTTAGAAAAATATCTCTTACCTATTAGGAATGCTAAGGTGTCCTAAATATAAGGTGCAGGGACATTCAAGTAACTTCAGAAACTTTATTTTATGACAGTTTATTATTATTTATCATGTTTGATAAGTACTATAAAATATTTTGACAAAATGAAATGATAAACTTAAAATTGGATTTATCTTTCCTTGATGTGATTAAGGGATGAAGCAGTTTTCAAATTTTACAAAAGGGGAGAGGTTTCACGTTGCAGTTCCCTTCTTGGCAAATACTATACATTAAAAGTAGCCCTTGGTTCTTTGGACAAGTCCTTGGAATCTCTCAAAGGAGATTCGGACAGACGGTTCTGCGTCTGAGTACAAGTTGCTCTAAACCCAAATATACAAGCAAATCTCTGCCGGTAAAGTAGCACTTGGTTCTTTGGACAAGTCCTTGGAATCCCTCAAAGGAGATTTGGACAGACGGTTCTGCGTCTGAGTACCAGTAGCTCTAAAACCAAATATAGAAGCAAATATCTGCCGGTAAGGGGATTGTTGAAATATACCAGCTGTGGTTTTTGTGCTCTTGAACTGAAACGACACAGGACCCTAAAAGCAATTCTCTTTTATTTTGCACTACTTCCCTATCACAGTATAAATTGGAGTTGAAACAGTATCCACTTGACAGAACAACGGATTCTCCAAAATACTATATGGTTGGTTTACTTGAAAGACAAACATGTTTAGTTTTCCAAAGATAAAAAAGAATCACACTCTCTCTCCTACAAATATACATTCTGTAAAGAATAATAATTATGTTTTGGCAAAGATTTTGCATTTGAAATATAATATTCATTATATAAAATATGTAAATTATGCAGAGTGTCAGGCTAGAAATAATACTCCCAAATCCAACTGTTCTAAGATGCTTGAAAATCTGCATTCAATTAAAATGCAAATACCATTAAATATAGTATTTTCTGCCATAAATAACAACCTAAAAACAATAATATATTATGAGACAAATTTAATAAAATAAAATGAGATCATCCTATTTGTAGGACTCTGACCGTCAATGGATTATTCAATTCTTACAAAGGTTGTGCAACACTGATCTGTGATATAAGGTAGAGAACTGTTAAATTTCTTACACTGCGACTACTTGTCCTTGACTTGAAATGTAGTAAAGTCTTCATAGTCATGTTTTTTGAGATTAGATGTACACAACCCAACTTTAATTTCTCTTCACCGTAGGCGACAGCCAAGTCCCACAGTTCTGTGAAGTTTAATTTAATGATGTAAACCAGCCATAATATAAAATCACAGACCCTTGACGAATACAAAGACTATACAAAAGTATTAATGGCCAACTTATGTAAATAGAATAATTATATTTAAACATAACTATAGTATTACAGGTTAAATTTTACCTAGAATATGTTGTGGTGACGTCTTAATCTCGCCAGAGTATAGAAACCATAAGTATGATAAATATACATCATAATCGTAGCAAGTGAGCTCAAGTTGTCTGTAACACAACAAAAAATCAAATATTACACATCACAAAACCAGCGATTTCATCATTATTAAAATATAGCTAAGTTGGCTAAAGTGAAATATTAGTTACCTCTTGCTTTTGTCAGTCCAACGTTCCTGCAGCCAAGTGCAAAAGAATTCACTGCGAAGGCTTAAAACATATTTGTGGACATATATTGCCTTATTTCCCACCAATAAGGTTAAGTCGCTGAGATCCTGAAAGCAAAACAAGTAAATGGCCTCAATGCTTACTATTTCGCTGGATGGAATTTCTCGCAATAATTAACTAACTTAACCTACATCTTGTACATTTTATAAACTTAGAAAAACTTGCAAATAGTGAATGCAACTATGGTGGAATATTAATTGTCACTCCATGTATTAAATAGTAAAGGTGAGTCTTGGAGATGGATAAACACGAGTAGTGACAAGTTATTGGCTTATTCCTTGAACATCAGATATTGTTATTTCCAATTTAATAAGAAACATTGCACTTTCTTTTCATAAATCCCCCAAAGCAAAAAGCAGGAAACAGAATAAATTCCGAAGATAAAAACATTTAAAAAGTTAAAGTTTTAAGAACAAATTTAAAAGTTGGTTACTCGTAAATACAAATGTTTACTTTGTAATTATTGTTTTACTGTATGATAGTCTGGTGGATGGCACAGATATGCTGGAGGAACTGGAGTTTGTACCAACACAAGGACTGGAGTCTTTGTAACTTTGCCAAGACTTTTCCTCTGTTAAGGCTATATTTGTAATTACTTGACAATGTAAGTTCTGAGATTTACTTTATGTTTTGTGATTGTGGAATAAAATTATTATTGCATTTGTTATGGAGAAATAAAGGCTGCAACAAACCTCTACGTTGAATGTGGCAGCCATTTCCATTCCAAGCAATGCAGGATCTTCGTGTAACACAGAGTAGCTGTCTTTGTGTGTCCACGAGCAATTTGATGGGGTAATATTGGAGAAAACTTGCTGCAGCTCTGTATGCTGTGTTAATGTGGGTGTTTTCACTGCATCTCTTTTATCTGTAAAAATATTTCATGAAATTACAATAAATAAAAACATGACAACTACAAACCCCACAACCATTTATAGGGCACTCGGGCAATTAGTATGAATGAAGCATTTACTTCCTTTTACACTTTCCCTCCAGTTTATTACAGGTGATTTCCAGGTCTCTACGTCTGTCTAAGCAAAGACAAATTACTAAGCTTAAATGTTAGTGGTTAAGGTTGTTATTTAACCCATCACCAAACCTGCAGTGCAAGAATAGTAACAAGTGTCAGTTTTGTTACATTTATATACACATGATCTTGCTTAAAGAAATGTGAGACCCATTTATAAAGTAGCAAGTTGTACACTTATACTGTTATTATTATGTTATTGTGTTCTTGCATAACCTTAAAGCCTTAAGTTTCTCTTTTGCTAAAGTTAATTTAGTAGCTTCCAAAATTATAATTTTTGCTAAAATGTTTTTTTACCATAAAATAAGTGTATTTATGAATCTACAAAAATTTAATGGATGTAAATGGCATCCAATCACTGCAAAGGTGTAATTTCTGTCGGCGGAGGACGGTAACTCAGATGACATTTGGCATTCATGGACAACATTTCTACCCCAGACATCATAACTCCTAATACACACAAAATACACCCACACCACCAAAATATCCCACCCCCACCCTAACCTACGTAAACCTTGAGATCAGTTACGGTCTGAGTTGACAAAGGGACACATCTCCCGAAACGGCCGTCCTCAACAAGCAAAGTAAGTGCTACTATAGACAAGTTTAAAACATTTAAAAGTGTAAGTTATAGTTTATGATATAGTGCTATATGTGATTTGTATAAGTATTGTTATATGTGATTATATATTGTTATATGTTATAAGTTTGGGAGAATGTAAAAGGAGTTTTATCTGATGTTGAGGTTAGGAGGCTCTCTAGATTTGGTGTACCACTGGTATGATAACTCCCATCTTCTCAATTCTGAAGGATTGCAATCTGGTGGGAGGGCCTTAGTTATTTTGGTGGTATAACAATCATTGAAAGATATGTTGTAACTAGCAGCATGTTGATGTTCATGGTTCCAACGTCATGTCTGTGGCCATTCATTCTGATGCTCAGACCATCCGTGGTAAGGCCTATGTACTGTGCCGGGCAAAATTTACATTGCAACTGGTATATTACATTTTTGTATGTACAAGTATGATTACCCTGAATCTTGAAGTTCACATTGGTTGCTAGGCTATGGAAACTATTTGTTGGGAAGTTTATTGGACAGTGTATTGACATTAGATGCAAGACATCTAGGTCTATTGCACCGAAAGGAGCCATGAGGAGGTTTAGACGTTATTCAGTACTTGGATCCAAGTAATTTTGGATGTACTAAAATATTTTTCAAATTAAAAGGTTGTCCGAACCAAATATGTGGTGGATTTGAGAAAAGATCTTTGGCGTGGGTAGAAGCTTGAAGCATCTTGAAGTCATCCTTTAATATTTTGTTCAGGTTCGTTAGGCCTGGATGGTAATATTGTTTTTAACAGACTTAAAAAAGTAGGAGGTTCTATATACGATCTGTATGTTTTTTATTCTGGTTGCTCCACCATAACTTTGGAAGTATTTAACCAATCAAAGCGATTTTGTTTGTAAATTAAAGAGAAAACCCTCCCGGTTGTCTCATTATAGTTACATCCTAATTAATCTGATTTGGAGACAATAATACGTTCTTCTAAACTTAAAAAACAAATTCTTTTGAAGTGAAAATGTTTTTAATTTTTTCAAAATTAGGAATATGAATTGCAAGATAATTAATAAACAATCACAGCATTTATTTTATGTAGTATTCTACCACACATAAAAATAACTTAGACAAAATAAGTGTAACATGAATGGAGTTTTGTTATTTCTTGCTTGAGAAAGCTGCTGAGAATGAGCCCCATCGGATACTAATGCATGAATTTTCCTCATTAAAAAGCGGCTTCTTCGGTGGTCTACCCATATTGATATATAACTCGAATGAGATAAGCCAAAATAAATCCACTGAAAATCTGATTTAGTTCATTTACAATGGTAAAGATATTCAATAATCCTCTGGTGAAAACCTCCTCACTTCACTAAATATCATGAGATAAATTCATTATGTATAACTTTACCATCAGTTTTCACTTTATTTTACATCGGAAATTTGTGTGGATAAATATTGGCAACTTTGCCAACATAATCAACAGAAATTAAAAATTATACCTCTAAAAATGAAGAAATAAAAATGTTTTAGAAAAAAAGAACCGACTTCAAAAAAAAATCCGAAATATAATTTGTACTTACTAAAAAATATAAAATAATTTTCTGATAATAAAAACAGATTATCATAAGCTTTGTTACCCACAAAATTTTGAATTCGGTGTCGCAAAAATTGGCTGCTATTTGCTAATTCATCAAATCTGATTCAAACATTTCAGAAACAATCACTTTTTGATTGCTAGATTTCCCGTGACTAATTATAGCTAAAAAGCTTTTATAGCAAAAATTTCATGTATTCGATATTATGATAGTATGCGGGACGATAATTGATCTTTGTTCTCGGCAAAGACCATACGATATGTGATTGCATATTTTTCATTCAGATATACAGATTGCGGATAATTCAACTTTCTTTGAATGCTTTACAAGGAAGTGATTACTGTAGATGCTTATAGAAGTAAGACATCATATTTCCTTAATCCTTTTGTATCATAAATTTAATAAATTTCTTGTACTGTATCTATAAAATAAGTATATGGAAGAAATGATTGAATAACCTGTGTGTATCATAGTTTGTTAATCTACATATCAAGGAGCTCCAACATGATGTAAAATTCCTTTATTTGTTACATTCAGTATGTTAAATATGGGTCCAAGTATGAAATTCTGCGCCAACTTCAAAATTTTATGTTAAATTATGTTTTCATTATCAGAAAATTATTTTTACTTTTTAGTGAATAAAAATTATATTTCAGATTCTTTTTTTAAAGTTGGTTCTGTTTTTCTTTTTAAAAAATTTTATTGTACCAAATTTTGTATTTGTTTTCTCTCTTGAGAAAAAACCAAGATTAAAATTTAATAAAATTAGGAACCCAAGTTATAAACCTTAAAGTATAACAAGCACTCTAATTATTTTAGTCCTCGGTGTTGTTTGTAAAGATTTTCAGTTTCCAAGGCACATTCACCAATTTTCAATGGTTTCCTCAATATTTCAAGAAGTTTGGGACTAACTAATAAAGTTCAATGGTGGATAACATTCAGCCAGGGAGCTACTGGCAGCCATTTAATTATTAAGTGCTATTTGGCTTAATAACTTTATGGACAGTTTCATTACTTGCACTGCATAGTAATATAATCTTTCCCTAAATTTATTACAATGTGTTTTTATACTTTTTGGAAAGTTCTTGTAATAACGTAATAAAATTTATTTAATTTTAACAAATATTTAGTAAAAAATCAACAACATATTTGCTTTTGTATTTATATTGTTACAGATTATAATAATATTGTGTATATTTTTTTAGACTTTGAGTTATAAAAATAATAGTTTTATAAGATGACACAATTGCTTCTCCTAAAAGCTTTTTGCATCTGTTTTCTACATATAATATATTGTACATACTTTATTAAACCTTTGTTTAATCCCATCTTAGTTGTAGAATTAAGGGCAAACTGTATCAAATGTTTGAGCAATTATACTATATTTCTTTGTAATTGTGGTAATTTCAAAAAAATCTTCCTTTATCTTCGACCATTTCACTTGGTAGTATAGAATATTGAATATTCACTAAAATCCATGAAGAAATGTAAGAATAAGCCAAATGTTGTAGGGGTGACGGGTTGTAGATTTGCATAAAGCAGTTTAACCCATTGCAGAATTAAATCATTTGCGTTCCAAGCGACCCTGTGTGAGTGGATTAATTGCAAATTCAGAGGTAATGTACTGTGTGAGGCTAGTTTATCATTTTGTAATCGATTATTTGTAATGGCTATTAGTAGAAAAAATTATGAAATAACATGTAAAAAATTGTAGTAATATATATATATATATATATATATATATATATATATGGTTTGAAACTTAGAGGTTGGTTGTAGGTTTTAGAATAAAGTTTTCATGTGATACAGTTTAAAATATGCATTTCCCAATTATAATGGCATTACATCATTCACACTCATACCTTGTGTCAGATCTGATTCAGTTATAACAACTTTTACCTTTTTCTTGGACATTCTTTGTTTTTGATATGGTTGAGATTGAAATGGAAAATGATAACAATTTCCAGCAACTCTTTTTTTTAAAATTTATTTGTATATTACTTCTTGTTGGATTTATAATTTATTACAAATAGTAAATGGCAAGAACTAATGATTAAACAAAGTTTTTAAAGGTCTTTATCATTATCATTTTAGAGAAACTAGCACCCCATTGGTCCATTCAGTCAACACAAAACCTGTCATTATTGTAATCAGTAACCAAATAGCTTCTCAGCTCACCCCTTGTATGAGGTGTTCAATTACTTTTCATGTTATTTATTTGTTTCTGAGTATAATCATTGGTTTCTTGCCAAAAATCATTGCACGATCATTGGATCGTGTCAAAAATCTCATCTTTGCAAAATGAACTAAAAAAATCATCCCCTAACTGTTTTATATTTTTTCTTCTATACCAAGAAGTCCGATGAATGAGATATTTTTTACTATGTTGATTTTTTATACGCAAACAAAATTTGAGGACTTTTCCTCCACTTTCCTAGCTTTATAATGGCTTGCTGTTTTTGCGTTGCACATCTTGAGGTTTTTCTATAATTACACTTTTTTTTATTAACTTGTCAAAAAAAAACACTACTTACTGATTTATTCAGGAGACACGTTTCGCACTAGGTCAGTGGATTATTCAATTCTGAGAGTCACAGACAAGACTGTTGCTCATGTGTATTGTGTTGGTGTGAGTCGGTGGTGTATTATTGTTCATAGTGCAGTTGTTAATTATTAAAACACAATCTAATACTATATTTGAGCACATAGTTAACAACTACTCTATGAACAATAACACCACAGACTCGCATCAACACAATACACCTGAGCAACAGTCTTGTCTGCGACTCGCAGCATTGAATAATGTGCTGACCTAGTGAGAAATGCATCTGCTGTATAAATCAATAAGTATTGGCTTTTTGCCAACTGTAATTTATCATGATGTTTTACTGAACCTGATGTAGGGGGAGTCGTGTAAAATGAATTATCCACATGTGATGTTTCTAGGCAACAGTACAGATCTCCTAGGGCCTGGTTAGTGATTTGTAGCAGGGTAGGCCACTAGTGTGGGAATATTGTCCCAATCACTGTCTGTATTTATTAAGCCTCTAGCATCACTAATTTCATTGGCAAACCTATGTGGGCAGAATTACACTTAAATGTCATTGTAACTATTATTTACACTGAATATAGAATACCATTTGCTCCAATTTTGACAATATCAAGTTATCCTTTGCGACACAACTGAACGAAAAAGAAGAAATGATTTGATTAAGAGGTTGGTCTAAATTTCCAACTGATTAATTGGTTAGAAGAATCCATTTGGACGGCAGTAAAAATCCTACCTCTTTTGTTCTGTCATTCCAAGACCACATTATGACAGATGTCAATATATTTTCTTACGTTTGTTACAGTTTTGAGAGGCAAAATCATTCACTTAGGCCTGAGAAATGTGTTGCACAAGCTTATCTGAAGCATAAAGACAATAACACATTCACAAAGGCAAAGCAGACTAAACATTCAACAACAAAAATTACAACTGACTTTCAATGACTGTTGTGCAGCGGCATTAATCAACATCGGATTAATATCCAACCATACAACACTCAGCACTTGTTCTGAACATCTTTATGGAGAATTGATGAGTTCAGACCTCCCACTTGGATTAAGATAGCATATTGTAATGGGTGGTGGATCCACAGGAAGTGATGAGGGAGATTTTTCACCTCCCAAGTACTGCACTGTTTATTTCTGTTGTGTCCTTATAAGTAAAAGGTTGTACAATTTAATTGTAAATTATGTAATCTGAATACATAAAACTAAAACGCAATTCAACTATTAGAAAGGCTATTATCTAGTCTTATCAATAGACAATGATCTAAGATAAAGTAAAAATTAAACTTTATCAAACAGTAAGATCCAAGAGGAATTCAAATGATTCCTTGAGATGAATAAAAGCCTGTGAACAACACACCTCCCCACACAAAATGATTTACTGACACAGATACGTCGATGATATCATAACACTATACAGAGGCAACTCTAGACAATGCAAAAAATTCTCACCTACACTAATAAAATACACTAAAAACTCCACTTCACTTCAGAAATTGAAACCAACCTACCCCTAAACTTCCTCGACCTAACCATAACAAAAAGCCACACACAAAATACAAGTTACAATACAAAATACAACACAACACCGACAAACAAAGATAAACTACAAGCACCAGGCGTATACAAATTGAACTGCGACGAATGTAACAAATTCTACATTGGAGAAACAGGTCGCAGCTTTAAACAAAGAGTCGAGAAACACAAACAGAACACCAACTCAACATTTTACAATCACATAAAAGAAACATGACACAAATATACAAACATTTACCATAACCTAGAAATCCTATACATCAACAGAAAAGGACCACACTCAACATACTAGAACAATATGAAATTTACAGACACACAAGTTCAAATATATTAAACGAACAAACACAATACAAATCACACATACTCTTTGATACTATCGAAAACCTGCCTTTAAAACCGTCACCGCTTGACCCGACATCTCCAAGCAGAAGACACTGATGAAGATCGGCACATAGCGATCGAAAATGTTTTGTCTCAGTAAGTTTTAACAAAATTTAAAGTTTGGAATGTCATAAACTGTTGTTTAAAAGAATATGTTATTGTTGATTATATGATAAACAAGCATTCGAATATTTTCAACATAATTATATATAAAAATATACACACAATAATTATCAAAGTTTTATGGATATCAGATTTCAAACAGTTATCTCCAGTTAGTATATCAGTTATTACATTAATTATTGCAAAAAGTCTTTTTTGTAGTCAACTACTATTATTATTCTTTTATATTTTTGTGATTACGAAACAGGTGACAAGCTTAATTTAAATTATTTGGAATTTTTTAAAAATTGTTATGTCTCAATTATCCTGGTAAATAATATTTATTAAAATTCAATGTAGAGCCAAATGTAATGGAGACTGGTCTCTCAAAATAACTAAATTTATTAGAAAATTGTTTTAAATCGACATCTTAGTGAAGAAGAGATAAATACATATTAACAAAACTTTATAGATGCATTTGCATATTTATCTTTCAACTCATGGTGAACATACATTTTATATGAAGAAATATTCAGATGAAGAAAGTCCTGCTACATCAGTTTGATGAGGAAATGTTCAAGTTTTGTGAGAATCTTTTTCTTTATTGCTAAATATATTCATTTTTATGAAGACCTCACAGGTGTAGTAAATCTTTAAACGCTGAAGAGGCCAATAACAGAAAGAACATTACAAGTTAAAATTGTATCATTTTCAAATAAAAGAGAAACACATTTCTGAAATGCACATATTAGACAAAGTTCAGGTAAATGGTAAACTATGTCTATCATTATTCAACAATCAATATTATGTTTGAAAACATTATTCATGATTCAGATAAAAATTAAATGCAGAATATCTATTAAATCTATAAGAAAAAATCATATTTAGTTTGCAAGATACAACTGTAAACAATTTCGAATTAATTAAGCAAAATAATGTTATATGAAAATTTAATTTAGGAAATCAGAAGAACTGCCTGCAGCGCTTCTCTGTTATACAATACAACGCATTTAAAGTAGTTTGGATAGAGAAAATGGAATTAAAATAAACTATGGAACATACCTCATATATAATAATGAATACAAGAATGAACCATCAGCAATATATATAATTCTCCCTGGCAATGCAACAATTAGGGCAACTACAATTACAGATCTGTAAACATCAAAGTACAATCAGATAAATTACTAAAATTTTCTCAAAGCCATAACAGAAAACAGTAACGAAATACGAGAAGTAAAACATAAGGAAATACTATGAATACAAAACTAAACATCAATTGTCTTCAGTCTCCTAATTAAAAAATCACACAAAAAAAAAAAAATCAGTACCAAAGTTGTATTATCTAATACAAAAGGTTTTGTTTTAGTAATAAAGTTTAGGAAAATATTCAAGGTAACGATGCAGCGGGAAAAGCAATACAAGAAACCAAACCTACTATATCGTATAAAGAGAAAAGAAAAAAACCTAGAAAATATTATTTAGACTTTAAACATATTCCTACACTTTTACGAGAATAAGAAATAAATAAATATAGAAGCAATAACATAAAAGAAATCAAGTAATAAGTGCCAAGATACAAAACAAAGTTAAGATTAGAAAAATCAGAAAACATTAAAATAAATCAGCTGAAGATGAAAGAACACTGGTCGAAACTAATGTAAATATTGCTAATATCAACAATTTGCAAATACACAAAAACATTATACTCTTGAACAATTTAGTTAAGTGTCGAAACAAAAAAACAAACTAACGAGAAATTATCAGAATCAACTTATCTAAGATTAAAAGGTTCAAAAACATAAGCTTAATAATAAATACACAAAAACCTCTTAACCACAAACTTTCTTTAATTTACCCTAATGTACATTATAGTTGCAAAATAACCATCCTCAACAAAGGATGGTTACTTTGTAACTGAAATGTACATTAGGGTAAATTAAAGAAAGTTTGTGGTTAAGAGGTTTTTGTGTATTTATTATTAAATTCAACCACAGTATATTCCTAATAAATAGTAACATAAGCTTATAAGAACAATATTTAGAAAACATATGATGAAATAGGTTACAAATTCTAACCGCATTAAAGAAAGACAACAGTGATACTAAAAAAAGAGGGTAACATAGAAAGAACACCGTGTTAGGTGAACCTCGAAATAGCGAATTTGATTGCCCCCAGAAATTAACTTAAAACCAAACTAATATTTGGTAGTAATTAAGTTCATTATTTATAAGTTATAAGTAAGTTCATGAAATAAGTCTGTTGTAAGAATAAAGTGAAAAGTACTTCACAGGAGTTAATTACGTATTTGGAATTAAATAAGAGAATTTCTAAATTTAATTGCATATTGAAACATGTTATCAAGAAAATAGTTACAAATTGAATTTAATTATAAAATAGAATTAAAATAAAATTAAATAATTAAATCATAAATTAGAACTTAAGAAAATACTATGAGTAGATTGAGAAACAGAAAAATAATAAAAAACGTGAATTTTATATTCAATATTGTTCATTGTGAGAAAAAAGTATTGTATTTTCGATCTTACAGAAGATACTGCTACAAAATACCCACCAAACTTTAATATAAATATGTTATTAAATGAATATAATTTTAATAAAAACAAACCCTTAAAACATAAAATATATCATTATGCCTAATTTGAAGCATTTATAGTTGTTTATGGGGAAGGATCGGGTCACCTGCCGTCACATTTTTTAATAAACAGTTTGTAAAATTGTGTTTCCTAATACATTCATTATTATACAAAAACATTCAAGGAGTCAACAAACAAAAATGATGGCCTTAACAGATATATGTTATATGTTTAATGATATTTCTAAACTTACTTAAATAATATAAGCTATTGAGATACTGATATAAAACAGGAATTTATGGTTGGGTACAATGCAAACGTGTCGAGGAATATGGGAATTTATAAAGTTTTCTCTATTAACCTTTCAAGGCAGTGTTTAATTAGCCGCCACATCTTACAGCTTTGTTTAAATTCCACTTACATTACATCTTCACTAAAAATTGTAGTAAGTCTCAAATATTGTTAATGATAAGCTGATGATTCTGTTAATACTACGTCTGTACACTTCACTCTTTCAGTCGGGACAAAGTGACGTCAGATGAAGGGTAAAATATATATAGGACTCTAGTTTCTAAATATATCTCGTACATACTCTTATCTTGACGTAATATTTTATTTTAAAAATCTTAGTGCTTTCCTAGGAGTGGTGCGGGCCTAATTTATGATTCACCTTTTATAATAATAAAAAATGCATTAAGTGGACCTTCTGATGCTTGTATTACATTCATGTATTTGAGAGATTTCTGTGCTGGTAGCAATTTTCAGTGATTTTAATCTTTGGTTCCCTGTAGATGCCTGAAGATGTCAAATAACTCCTTCGTTAACATCTACCGCACACTTCAGAATACTGATTAAAATTGTATTGATAAAAAAATAATGTAGATTCATTTTAACTTTTTCTAAGTATTATCTTTAATTAGTTAATATTTTTGTTACAATTAAAGAAATAATTGATACTTCTTTTTGCAAACATATTCGTATCGTAAAACAGGGTTGACACAACACTTGGTCTAATGATAGCCTTGTTTATGTTATATGTTGTTAAGGAATAAATTTGCCTGTAAATATTTTCACAGTTGTAAGCAAAGTAGTTATTTGAAAAAAAATTATAATTTTGATATTTGTTGATTCCATCTTCACATGAGCTACTAGTAATCACTAAACACTTTTAAATGTTTTAACCTTGCCTATAGTAGCACTTACTTTGTTTGTTGAGGACGGCCGTTTCAGGAGATGTGTCCCATTGTCAACTCAGACCACAACTCAGAAATATATGAAAGAAATATTACAAATTATCAAAAAATCAACAGATAACTTCCCAAATTAAAAACGGCAATGAATAATAGGCCCTGATTGGCTCCTCAAGGCGCAGCTAAAACTAAGCATTATAAATAGAAACTAAATATTTTCTGCATATTTCTTAACTAAAAGGTGAACAAAGAAATGGATTTTAACAAGGTTTTTTTATTAAAATGTTGAAAAAATTCTCAGAAATTCCTGTATATATATATATATATATATGTGTGTGTGTGTGTGTGTGTTATAATATTAAAGATATTTATATGTTACCTTTATATTATATTCTAATTACCTTACCTTTTAATAGTCACATTTAGTTAGCTCGCGTAAGGAAATACAAAAGCCGGCAATTTGGTTAAACGCAGCACGTCGGCGTAATGTGTATTGCAACTTGCCGTTTTGATTATATACAGTCTGTCTTATTGTTTCCTGTTTATATTTCCTCAAATAATGCTACCCATTATGTTATAGACGGTTTAAACACATATTTCCTATTATATACCAAAATAGGTTGGTAAGATATGAGACATAATATAAGACATGTAGACAAAATACCAATGATTTTGTGCGAAGATTTTAATACAATTGTTGAAGGAGAATTTAAGCATAACAAAGTATGGTACTACAATATATGCGGCTTTACAAGATATTTGGATACGTTCATTTCCAAACTTTTTATTTATCTTACTTCGGTTATCCAATTGCATCGTGTTTAGGATAAAATAATAATAACAATGAAGATTAAAAAATTGTTAATATTGAAGAAATAAATAATTAAAGTGATAGGAAGAAAAATATACATATTATGAGAGTAAGGAAGTTAGATTTATAGCAATAAATAACCTATAAATATAAAAGTGTTGTGTAACTAAAAATATTGTTATTATAGTTAAATTTAGCAATTATTAGAGGTACAAGGCAACGCTTTAATATAATATACATATTATGAGAGTAAGGAAGTTAGATTTATAGCAATAGATAACCTATAAATATAAAAGTGTTGTGTAACTAAAAATATTGTTATTACAGTTAAATTTAACAATTATTAGAGGTACAAGGCAACGCTTTAATATAATATACATATTATGAGTGTAAGGAAGTTAGATTTATAGCAATAAATAACTTATAAATATAAAAGTGTTGTGTAACTAAAAATATTGTTATTATAGTTAAATTTAGCAATTATTAGAGGTACAAGACAACGCTTTAATATAATATACATATTATGAAAGTAAGAAAGTTAGATTTATAGCAATAAATAACTTATAAATATAAAAGTGTTGTGTAACTAAAAATATTGTTATTATAGTTAAATTTAGCAATTATTAGAGGTACAAGACAACGCTTTAATATAATATACATATTATGAGAGTAAGGAAGTTAGATTCATAGCAATAAATAACTTATAAATATAAAAGTGTTGTGTAACTAAAAATATTGTTATTATAGTTAAATTTAGCAATTATTAGAGGTACAAGACAACGCTTTAATATAATATACATATTATGAAAGTAAGGAAGTTAGTTTTATAGCAATAAATAACTTATAAATATAAAAGTGTTGTGTAACTAAAAATATTGTTATTATAGTTAAATTTAGCAATTATTAGAGGTACAAGGCAACGCTTTAATATAATATACATATTATGAGAGTAAGGAAGTTAGATTTATAGCAATAAATAACTTATAAATATAAAAGTGTTGTGTAACTAAAAATATTGTTATTATAGTTAAATTTAGCAATTATTAGAGGTACAAGGCAACGCTTTAATATAATATACATATTATGAGAGTAAGGAAGTTAGATTTATAGCAATAAATAACCTATAAATATAAAAGTGTTGTGTAACTAAAAATATTGTTATTATAGTTAAATTTAGCAATTATTAGAGGTACAAGGCAACGCTTTAATATAATATACATATTATGAAAGTAAGGAAGTTAGATTTATAGCAATAAATAACCTATAAATATAAAAGTGTTGTGTAACTAAAAATATTGTTATTATAGTTAAATTTAGCAATTATTAGAGGTACAAGGCAACGCTTTAATATAATATACATATTATGAGAGTAAGGAAGTTAGATTTATAGCAATAAATAACCTATAAATATAAAAGTGTTGTGTAACTAAAAATATTGTTATTATAGTTAAATTTAGCAATTATTAGAGGTACAAGACAACGCTTTAATATAATATACATATTATGAAAGTAAGAAAGTTAGATTTATAGCAATAAATAACTTATAAATATAAAAGTGTTGTGTAACTAAAAATATTGTTATTATAGTTAAATTTAGCAATTATTAGAGGTACAAGACAACGCTTTAATATAATATACATATTATGAGAGTAAGGAAGTTAGATTCATAGCAATAAATAACTTATAAATATAAAAGTGTTGTGTAACTAAAAATATTGTTATTATAGTTAAATTTAGCAATTATTAGAGGTACAAGACAACGCTTTAATATAATATACATATTATGAAAGTAAGAAAGTTAGATTTATAGCAATAAATAACCTATAAATATAAAAGTGTTGTGTAACTAAAAATATTGTTATTATAGTTAAATTTAGCAATTATTAGAGGTACAAGACAACGCTTTAATATAATATACATATTATGAAAGTAAGAAAGTTAGATTTATAGCAATAAATAACCTATAAATATAAAAGTGTTGTGTAACTAAAAATATTGTTATTATAGTTAAATTTAGCAATTATTAGAGGTACAAGACAACGCTTTAATATAATATACATATTATGAAAGTAAGAAAGTTAGATTTATAGCAATAAATAACCTATAAATATAAAAGTGTTGTGTAACTAAAAATATTGTTATTATAGTTAAATTTAGCAATTATTAGAGGTACAAGGCAACGCTTTAATATAATATACATATTATGAAAGTAAGGAAGTTAGATTTATAGCAATAAATAACCTATAAATATAAAAGTGTTGTGTAACTAAAAATATTGTTATTATAGTTAAATTTAGCAATTATTAGAGGTACAAGACAACGCTTTAATATAATATACATATTATGAAAGTAAGGAAGTTAGATTTATAGCAATAAATAACTTATAAATATAAAAGTGTTGCGTAACTAAAAATATTGTTATTATAGTTAAATTTAGCAATTATTAGAGGTACAAGACAACGCTTTAATATAATATACATATTATGAAAGTAAGGAAGTTAGATTTATAGCAATAAATAACTTATAAATATAAAAGTGTTGTGTAACTAAAAATATTGTTATTATAGTTAAATTTAGCAATTATTAGAGGTACAAGACAACGCTTTAATATAATATACATATTATGAAAGTAAGAAAGTTAGATTTATAGCAATAAATAACCTATAAATATAAAAGTGTTGTGTAACTAAAAATATTGTTATTATAGTTAAATTTAGCAATTATTAGAGGTACAAGACAACGCTTTAATATAATATACATATTATGAAAGTAAGAAAGTTAGATTTATAGCAATAAATAACCTATAAATATAAAAGTGTTGTGTAACTAAAAATATTGTTATTATAGTTAAATTTAACAATTATTAGAGGTACAAGACAACGCTTTAATATAATATACATATTATAAAAGTAAGAAAGTTAGATTTATAGCAATAAATAACTTATAAATATAAAAGTGTTGTGTAACTAAAAATATTGTTATTATAGTTAAATTTAACAATTATTAGAGGTACAAGGCAACGCTTTAATATAATATACATATTATGAAAGTAAGGAAGTTAGATTTATAGCAATAAATAACTTATAAATATAAAAGTGTTATGTAACTAAAAATATTGTTATTATAGTTAAATTTAACAATTATTAGAGGTACAAGACAACGCTTTAATATAATATACATATTATGAGAGTAAGGAAGTTAGATTTATAGCAATAAATAACCTATAAATATAAAAGTGTTATGTAACTAAAAATATTGTTATTATAGTTAAATTTAACAATTATTAGAGGTACAAGGCAACGCTTTAATATAATATACATATTATGAAAGTAAGAAAGTTAGATTTATAGCAATAAATAACCTATAAATTTAAAAGTGTTATGTAACTAAAAATATTGTTATTATAGTTAAATTTAACAATTATTAGAGGTACAAGACAACGCTTTAATATAATATACATATTATGAAAGTAAGAAAGTTAGATTTATAGCAATAAATAACCTATAAATATAAAAGTGTTATGTAACTAAAAATATTGTTATTATAGTTAAATTTAACAATTATTAGAGGTACAAGGCAACGCTTTAATATAATATACATATTATGAAAGTAAGGAAGTTAGATTTATAGCAATAAATAACTTATAAATATAAAAGTGTTGTGTAACTAAAAATATAGTTATTATAGTTAAATTTAGCAATTATTAGAGGTACAAGACAACGCTTTAATATAATATACATATTATGAAAGTAAGAAAGTTAGATTTATAGCAATAAATAACTTATAAATATAAAAGTGTTGTGTAACTAAAAATATTGTTATTATAGTTAAATTTAACAATTATTAGAGGTACAAGACAACGCTTTAATATAATATACATATTATGAAAGTAAGAAAGTTAGATTTATAGCAATAAATAACCTATAAATATAAAAGTGTTGTGTAACTAAAAATATTGTTATTATAGTTAAATTTAACAATTATTAGAGGTACAAGACAACGCTTTAATATAATATACATATTATGAAAGTAAGAAAGTTAGATTTATAGCAATAAATAACCTATAAATATAAAAGTGTTATGTAACTAAAAATATTGTTATTATAGTTAAATTTAACAATTATTAGAGGTACAAGACAACGCTTTAATATAATATACATATTATGAAAGTAAGAAAGTTAGATTTATAGCAATAAATAACCTATAAATATAAAAGTGTTATGTAACTAAAAATATTGTTATTATAGTTAAATTTAACAATTATTAGAGGTACAAGGCAACGCTTTAATATAATATACATATTAAGAAAGTAAGGAAGTTAGATTTATAGCAATAAATAACTTATAAATATAAAAGTGTTGTGTAACTAAAAATATTGTTATTATAGTTAAATTTAACAATTATTATAGGTACAAGACAACGCTTTAATATAATATACATATTATGAAAGTAAGGAAGTTAGATTTATAGCAATAAATAACTTATAAATATAAAAGTGTTGTGTAACTAAAAATATTGTTATTATAGTTAAATTTAACAATTATTAGAGGTACAAGACAACGCTTTAATATAATATACATATTATGAAAGTAAGAAAATTAGATTTATAGCAATAAATAACTTATAAATATAAAAGTGTTGTGTAACTAAAAATATTGTTATTATAGTTAAATTTAACAATTATTAGAGGTACAAGACAACGCTTTAATATAATATACATATTATGAAAGTAAGAAAGTTAGATTTATAGCAATAAATAACCTATAAATATAAAAGTGTTATGTAACTAAAAATATTGTTATTATAGTTAAATTTAGCAATTATTAGAGGTACAAGACAACGCTTTAATATAATATACATATTATGAGAGTAAGGAAGTTAGATTTATAGCAATAAATAACCTATAAATATAAAAGTGTTGTGTAACTAAAAATATTGTTATTATAGTTAAATTTAGCAATTATTAGAGGTACAAGGCAACGCTTTAATATAATATACATATTATGAGAGTAAGGAAGTTAGATTTATAGCAATAAATAACTTATAAATATAAAAGTGTTGTGTAACTAAAAATATTGTTATTATAGTTAAATTTAGCAATTATTAGAGGTACAAGACAACGCTTTAATATAATATACATATTATGAAAGTAAGAAAGTTAGATTTATAGCAGTAAATAACTTATAAATATAAAAGTGTTGTGTAACTAAAAATATTGTTATTATAGTTAAATTTAACAATTATTAGAGGTACAAGACAACGCTTTAATATAATATACATATTATGAAAGTAAGAAAGTTAGATTTATAGCAATAAATAACCTATAAATATAAAAGTGTTATGTAACTAAAAATATTGTTATTATAGTTAAATTTAACAATTATTAGAGGTACAAGACAACGCTTTAATATAATATACATATTATGAAAGTAAGAAAGTTAGATTTATAGCAATAAATAACCTATAAATATAAAAGTGTTATGTAACTAAAAATATTGTTATTATAGTTAAATTTAACAATTATTAGAGGTACAAGACAACGCTTTAATATAATATACATATTATGAAAGTAAGAAAGTTAGATTTATAGCAATAAATAACCTATAAATATAAAAGTGTTATGTAACTAAAAATATTGTTATTATAGTTAAATTTAACAATTATTAGAGGTACAAGACAACGCTTTAATATAATATACATATTATGAAAGTAAGAAAGTTAGATTTATAGCAATAAATAACCTATAAATATAAAAGTGTTATGTAACTAAAAATATTGTTATTATAGTTAAATTTAACAATTATTAGAGGTACAAGACAACGCTTTAATATAATATACATATTATGAAAGTAAGAAAGTTAGATTTATAGCAATAAATAACCTATAAATATAAAAGTGTTATGTAACTAAAAATATTGTTATTATAGTTAAATTTAACAATTATTAGAGGTACAAGACAACGCTTTAATATAATATACATATTATGAAAGTAAGAAAGTTAGATTTATAGCAATAAATAACCTATAAATATAAAAGTGTTGTGTAACTAAAAATATTGTTATTATAGTTAAATTTAACAATTATTAGAGGTACAAGACAACGCTTTAATATAATATACATATTATGAAAGTAAGAAAGTTAGATTTATAGCAATAAATAACTTATAAATATAAAAGTGTTGTGTAACTAAAAATATTGTTATTATAGTTAAATTTAGCAATTATTAGAGGTACAAGACAACGCTTTAATATAATATAGATATTATGAAAGTAAGAAAGTTAGATTTATAGCAATAAATAACTTATAAATATAAAAGTGTTGTGTAACTAAAAATATTGTTATTATAGTTAAATTTAACAATTATTAGAGGTACAAGACAACGCTTTAATATAATATACATATTATGAAAGTAAGAAAGTTAGATTTATAGCAATAAATAACCTATAAATATAAAAGTGTTATGTAACTAAAAATATTGTTATTATAGTTAAATTTAGCAATTATTAGAGGTACAAGACAACGCTTTAATATAATATACATATTATGAAAGTAAGAAAGTTAGATTTATAGCAATAAATAACCTATAAATATAAAAGTGTTATGTAACTAAAAATATTGTTATTATAGTTAAATTTAGCAATTATTAGAGGTACAAGACAACGCTTTAATATAATATACATATTATGAAAGTAAGAAAGTAAGATTTATAGCAATAAATAACCTATAAATATAAAAGTGTTATGTAACTAAAAATATTGTCATTATAGTTAAATTTAGCAATTATTAGAGGTACAAGGCAACGCTTTAATATAATATACATATTATGAAAGTAAGAAAGTTAGATTTATAGCAATAAATAACCTATAAATATAAAAGTGTTATGTAACTAAAAATATTGTCATTATAGTTAAATTTAACAATTATTAGAGGTACAAGGCAACGCTTTAATATAATATACATATTATGAAAATAAGAAAGTTAGATTTATAGCAATAAATAACCTATAAATATAAAAGTGTTATGTAACTAAAAATATTGTTATTATAGTTAAATTTAGCAATTATTAGAGGTACAAGGCAACGCTTTAATATAATATACATATTATGAAAGTAAGAAAGTTAGATTTATAGCAATAAATAACCTATAAATATAAAAGTGTTATGTAACTAAAAATATTGTCATTATAGTTAAATTTAACAATTATTAGAGGTACAAGGCAACGCTTTAATATAATATACATATTATGAAAGTAAGAAAGTTAGATTTATAGCAATAAATAACCTATAAATATAAAAGTGTTATGTAACTAAAAATATTGTCATTATAGTTAAATTTAACAATTCTTAGAGGTACAAGACAACGCTTTAATATAATATACATATTATGAAAGTAAGAAAGTTAGATTTATAGCAATAAATAACTTATAAATATAAAAGTGTTGTGTAACTAAAAATATTGTTATTATAGTTAAATTTAGCAATTATTAGAGGTACAAGACAACGCTTTAATATAATATAGATATTATGAAAGTAAGAAAGTTAGATTTATAGCAATAAATAACTTATAAATATAAAAGTGTTGTGTAACTAAAAATATTGTTATTATAGTTAAATTTAACAATTATTAGAGGTACAAGACAACGCTTTAATATAATATACATATTATGAAAGTAAGAAAGTTAGATTTATAGCAATAAATAACCTATAAATATAAAAGTGTTATGTAACTAAAAATATTGTTATTATAGTTAAATTTAGCAATTATTAGAGGTACAAGACAACGCTTTAATATAATATACATATTATGAAAGTAAGAAAGTTAGATTTATAGCAATAAATAACCTATAAATATAAAAGTGTTATGTAACTAAAAATATTGTTATTATAGTTAAATTTAGCAATTATTAGAGGTACAAGACAACGCTTTAATATAATATACATATTATGAAAGTAAGAAAGTAAGATTTATAGCAATAAATAACCTATAAATATAAAAGTGTTATGTAACTAAAAATATTGTCATTATAGTTAAATTTAGCAATTATTAGAGGTACAAGGCAAAGCTTTAATATAATATACATATTATGAAAGTAAGAAAGTTAGATTTATAGCAATAACTAACCTATAAATATAAAAGTGTTATGTAACTAAAAATATTGTCATTATAGTTAAATTTAACAATTATTAGAGGTACAAGGCAACGCTTTAATATAATATACATATTATGAAAATAAGAAAGTTAGATTTATAGCAATAAATAACCTATAAATATAAAAGTGTTATGTAACTAAAAATATTGTTATTATAGTTAAATTTAGCAATTATTAGAGGTACAAGGCAACGCTTTAATATAATATACATATTATGAAAGTAAGAAAGTTAGATTTATAGCAATAAATAACCTATAAATATAAAAGTGTTATGTAACTAAAAATATTGTCATTATAGTTAAATTTAACAATTATTAGAGGTACAAGGCAACGCTTTAATATAATATACATATTATGAAAGTAAGAAAGTTAGATTTATAGCAATAAATAACCTATAAATATAAAAGTGTTATGTAACTAAAAATATTGTCATTATAGTTAAATTTAACAATTCTTAGAGGTACAAGGCAACGCTTTAATATAATATACATATTATGAAAATAAGAAAGTTAGATTTATAGCAATAAATAACCTATAAATATAAAAGTGTTATGTAACTAAAAATATTGTTATTATAGTTAAATTTAGCAATTATTAGAGGTACAAGGCAACGCTTTAATATAATATACATATTATGAAAATAAGAAAGTTAGATTTATAGCAATAAATAACCTATAAATATAAAAGTGTTATGTAACTAAAAATATTGTTATTATAGTTAAATTTAGCAATTATTAGAGGTACAAGACAACGCTTTAATATAATATACATATTATGAAAGTAAGGAAGTTAGATTTATAGCAATAAATAACTTATAAATATAAAAGTGTTATGTAACTAAAAATATTGTTATTATAGTTAAATTTAACAATTATTAGAGGTACAAGACAACGCTTTAATATAATATACATATTATGAAAGTAAGAAAGTTAGATTTATAGCAATAAATAACCTATAAATATAAAAGTGTTATGTAACTAAAAATATTGTTATTATAGTTAAATTTAACAATTATTAGAGGTACAAGACAACGCTTTAATATAATATACATATTATGAAAGTAAGAAAGTTAGATTTATAGCAATAAATAACCTATAAATATAAAAGTGTTATGTAACTAAAAATATTGTTATTATAGTTAAATTTAACAATTATTAGAGGTACAAGACAACGCTTTAATATAATATACATATTATGAAAGTAAGAAAGTTAGATTTATAGCAATAAATAACCTATAAATATAAAAGTGTTATGTAACTAAAAATATTGTTATTATAGTTAAATTTAACAATTATTAGAGGTACAAGACAACGCTTTAATATAATATACATATTATGAAAGTAAGAAAGTTAGATTTATAGCAATAAATAACCTATAAATATAAAAGTGTTGTGTAACTAAAAATATTGTTATTATAGTTAAATTTAACAATTATTAGAGGTACAAGACAACGCTTTAATATAATATACATATTATGAAAGTAAGAAAGTTAGATTTATAGCAATAAATAACCTATAAATATAAAAGTGTTATGTAACTAAAAATATTGTCATTATAGTTAAATTTAACAATTATTAGAGGTACAAGGCAACGCTTTAATATAATATACATATTATGAAAGTAAGAAAGTTAGATTTATAGCAATAAATAACCTATAAATATAAAAGTGTTATGTAACTAAAAATATTGTCATTATAGTTAAATTTAACAATTCTTAGAGGTACAAGGCAACGCTTTAATATAATATACATATTATGAAAATAAGAAAGTTAGATTTATAGCAATAAATAACCTATAAATATAAAAGTGTTATGTAACTAAAAATATTGTTATTATAGTTAAATTTAGCAATTATTAGAGGTACAAGGCAACGCTTTAATATAATATACATATTATGAAAATAAGAAAGTTAGATTTATAGCAATAAATAACCTATAAATATAAAAGTGTTATGTAACTAAAAATATTGTTATTATAGTTAAATTTAGCAATTATTAGAGGTACAAGACAACGCTTTAATATAATATACATATTATGAAAGTAAGGAGTTAGATTTATAGCAATAAATAACTTATAAATATAAAAGTGTTATGTAACTAAAAATATTGTTATTATAGTTAAATTTAACAATTATTAGAGGTACAAGACAACGCTTTAATATAATATACATATTATGAAAGTAAGAAAGTTAGATTTATAGCAATAAATAACCTATAAATATAAAAGTGTTATGTAACTAAAAATATTGTTATTATAGTTAAATTTAACAATTATTAGAGGTACAAGACAACGCTTTAATATAATATACATATTATGAAAGTAAGAAAGTTAGATTTATAGCAATAAATAACCTATAAATATAAAAGTGTTATGTAACTAAAAATATTGTTATTATAGTTAAATTTAACAATTATTAGAGGTACAAGACAACGCTTTAATATAATATACATATTATGAAAGTAAGAAAGTTAGATTTATAGCAATAAATAACCTATAAATATAAAAGTGTTATGTAACTAAAAATATTGTTATTATAGTTAAATTTAACAATTATTAGAGGTACAAGACAACGCTTTAATATAATATACATATTATGAAAGTAAGAAAGTTAGATTTATAGCAATAAATAACCTATAAATATAAAAGTGTTATGTAACTAAAAATATTGTTATTATAGTTAAATTTAGCAATTATTAGAGGTACAAGACAACGCTTTAATATAATATACATATTATGAAAGTAAGAAAGTTAGATTTATAGCAATAAATAACCTATAAATATAAAAGTGTTATGTAACTAAAAATATTGTTATTATAGTTAAATTTAGCAATTATTAGAGGTACAAGACAACGCTTTAATATAATATACATATTATGAAAGTAAGAAAGTAAGATTTATAGCAATAAATAACCTATAAATATAAAAGTGTTATGTAACTAAAAATATTGTCATTATAGTTAAATTTAGCAATTATTAGAGGTACAAGGCAACGCTTTAATATAATATACATATTATGAAAGTAAGAAAGTTAGATTTATAGCAATAAATAACCTATAAATATAAAAGTGTTATGTAACTAAAAATATTGTCATTATAGTTAAATTTAACAATTATTAGAGGTACAAGGCAACGCTTTAATATAATATACATATTATGAAAATAAGAAAGTTAGATTTATAGCAATAAATAACCTATAAATATAAAAGTGTTATGTAACTAAAAATATTGTTATTATAGTTAAATTTAGCAATTATTAGAGGTACAAGGCAACGCTTTAATATAATATACATATTATGAAAGTAAGAAAGTTAGATTTATAGCAATAAATAACCTATAAATATAAAAGTGTTATGTAACTAAAAATATTGTCATTATAGTTAAATTTAACAATTATTAGAGGTACAAGGCAACGCTTTAATATAATATACATATTATGAAAGTAAGAAAGTTAGATTTATAGCAATAAATAACCTATAAATATAAAAGTGTTATGTAACTAAAAATATTGTCATTATAGTTAAATTTAACAATTCTTAGAGGTACAAGACAACGCTTTAATATAATATACATATTATGAAAGTAAGAAAGTTAGATTTATAGCAATAAATAACTTATAAATATAAAAGTGTTGTGTAACTAAAAATATTGTTATTATAGTTAAATTTAGCAATTATTAGAGGTACAAGACAACGCTTTAATATAATATAGATATTATGAAAGTAAGAAAGTTAGATTTATAGCAATAAATAACTTATAAATATAAAAGTGTTGTGTAACTAAAAATATTGTTATTATAGTTAAATTTAACAATTATTAGAGGTACAAGACAACGCTTTAATATAATATACATATTATGAAAGTAAGAAAGTTAGATTTATAGCAATAAATAACCTATAAATATAAAAGTGTTATGTAACTAAAAATATTGTTATTATAGTTAAATTTAGCAATTATTAGAGGTACAAGACAACGCTTTAATATAATATACATATTATGAAAGTAAGAAAGTTAGATTTATAGCAATAAATAACCTATAAATATAAAAGTGTTATGTAACTAAAAATATTGTTATTATAGTTAAATTTAGCAATTATTAGAGGTACAAGACAACGCTTTAATATAATATACATATTATGAAAGTAAGAAAGTAAGATTTATAGCAATAAATAACCTATAAATATAAAAGTGTTATGTAACTAAAAATATTGTCATTATAGTTAAATTTAGCAATTATTAGAGGTACAAGGCAAAGCTTTAATATAATATACATATTATGAAAGTAAGAAAGTTAGATTTATAGCAATAACTAACCTATAAATATAAAAGTGTTATGTAACTAAAAATATTGTCATTATAGTTAAATTTAACAATTATTAGAGGTACAAGGCAACGCTTTAATATAATATACATATTATGAAAATAAGAAAGTTAGATTTATAGCAATAAATAACCTATAAATATAAAAGTGTTATGTAACTAAAAATATTGTTATTATAGTTAAATTTAGCAATTATTAGAGGTACAAGGCAACGCTTTAATATAATATACATATTATGAAAGTAAGAAAGTTAGATTTATAGCAATAAATAACCTATAAATATAAAAGTGTTATGTAACTAAAAATATTGTCATTATAGTTAAATTTAACAATTATTAGAGGTACAAGGCAACGCTTTAATATAATATACATATTATGAAAGTAAGAAAGTTAGATTTATAGCAATAAATAACCTATAAATATAAAAGTGTTATGTAACTAAAAATATTGTCATTATAGTTAAATTTAACAATTCTTAGAGGTACAAGGCAACGCTTTAATATAATATACATATTATGAAAATAAGAAAGTTAGATTTATAGCAATAAATAACCTATAAATATAAAAGTGTTATGTAACTAAAAATATTGTTATTATAGTTAAATTTAGCAATTATTAGAGGTACAAGGCAACGCTTTAATATAATATACATATTATGAAAATAAGAAAGTTAGATTTATAGCAATAAATAACCTATAAATATAAAAGTGTTGTGTAACTAAAAATATTGTTATTATAGTTAAATTTAGCAATTATTAGAGGTACAAGACAACGCTTTAATATAATATACATATTATGAAAGTAAGGAAGTTAGATTTATAGCAATAAATAACTTATAAATATAAAAGTGTTATGTAACTAAAAATATTGTTATTATAGTTAAATTTAACAATTATTAGAGGTACAAGACAACGCTTTAATATAATATACATATTATGAAAGTAAGAAAGTTAGATTTATAGCAATAAATAACCTATAAATATAAAAGTGTTGTGTAACTAAAAATATTGTTATTATAGTTAAATTTAACAATTATTAGAGGTACAAGACAACGCTTTAATATAATATACATATTATGAAAGTAAGAAAGTTAGATTTATAGCAATAAATAACCTATAAATATAAAAGTGTTGTGTAACTAAAAATATTGTTATTATAGTTAAATTTAACAATTATTAGAGGTACAAGACAACGCTTTAATATAATATACATATTATGAAAGTAAGAAAGTTAGATTTATAGCAATAAATAACCTATAAATATAAAAGTGTTATGTAACTAAAAATATTGTCATTATAGTTAAATTTAACAATTATTAGAGGTACAAGGCAACGCTTTAATATAATATACATATTATGAAAGTAAGAAAGTTAGATTTATAGCAATAAATAACCTATAAATATAAAAGTGTTATGTAACTAAAAATATTGTCATTATAGTTAAATTTAACAATTCTTAGAGGTACAAGGCAACGCTTTAATATAATATACATATTATGAAAATAAGAAAGTTAGATTTATAGCAATAAATAACCTATAAATATAAAAGTGTTATGTAACTAAAAATATTGTTATTATAGTTAAATTTAGCAATTATTAGAGGTACAAGGCAACGCTTTAATATAATATACATATTATGAAAATAAGAAAGTTAGATTTATAGCAATAAATAACCTATAAATATAAAAGTGTTATGTAACTAAAAATATTGTTATTATAGTTAAATTTAGCAATTATTAGAGGTACAAGACAACGCTTTAATATAATATACATATTATGAAAGTAAGGAGTTAGATTTATAGCAATAAATAACTTATAAATATAAAAGTGTTATGTAACTAAAAATATTGTTATTATAGTTAAATTTAGCAATTATTAGAGGTACAAGACAACGCTTTAATATAATATACATATTATGAAAGTAAGAAAGTTAGATTTATAGCAATAAATAACCTATAAATATAAAAGTGTTATGTAACTAAAAATATTGTTATTATAGTTAAATTTAACAATTATTAGAGGTACAAGACAACGCTTTAATATAATATACATATTATGAAAGTAAGAAAGTTAGATTTATAGCAATAAATAACCTATAAATATAAAAGTGTTGTGTAACTAAAAATATTGTTATTATAGTTAAATTTAACAATTATTAGAGGTACAAGACAACGCTTTAATATAATATACATATTATGAAAGTAAGAAAGTTAGATTTATAGCAATAAATAACTTATAAATATAAAAGTGTTGTGTAACTAAAAATATTGTTATTATAGTTAAATTTAGCAATTATTAGAGGTACAAGACAACGCTTTAATATAATATACATATTATGAAAGTAAGAAAGTTAGATTTATAGCAATAAATAACCTATAAATATAAAAGTGTTATGTAACTAAAAATATTGTCATTATAGTTAAATTTAACAATTCTTAGAGGTACAAGACAACGCTTTAATATAATATACATATTATGAAAGTAAGAAAGTTAGATTTATAGCAATAAATAACTTATAAATATAAAAGTGTTGTGTAACTAAAAATATTGTTATTATAGTTAAATTTAGCAATTATTAGAGGTACAAGACAACGCTTTAATATAATATAGATATTATGAAAGTAAGAAAGTAAGATTTATAGCAATAAATAACCTATAAATATAAAAGTGTTATGTAACTAAAAATATTGTCATTATAGTTAAATTTAGCAATTATTAGAGGTACAAGGCAACGCTTTAATATAATATACATATTATGAAAGTAAGAAAGTTAGATTTATAGCAATAAATAACCTATAAATATAAAAGTGTTATGTAACTAAAAATATTGTCATTATAGTTAAATTTAACAATTATTAGAGGTACAAGGCAACGCTTTAATATAATATACATATTATGAAAATAAGAAAGTTAGATTTATAGCAATAAATAACCTATAAATATAAAAGTGTTATGTAACTAAAAATATTGTTATTATAGTTAAATTTAGCAATTATTAGAGGTACAAGGCAACGCTTTAATATAATATACATATTATGAAAGTAAGAAAGTTAGATTTATAGCAATAAATAACCTATAAATATAAAAGTGTTATGTAACTAAAAATATTGTCATTATAGTTAAATTTAACAATTATTAGAGGTACAAGGCAACGCTTTAATATAATATACATATTATGAAAGTAAGAAAGTTAGATTTATAGCAATAAATAACCTATAAATATAAAAGTGTTATGTAACTAAAAATATTGTCATTATAGTTAAATTTAACAATTCTTAGAGGTACAAGGCAACGCTTTAATATAATATACATATTATGAAAGTAAGAAAGTTAGATTTATAGCAATAAATAACCTATAAATATAAAAGTGTTATGTAACTAAAAATATTGTTATTATAGTTAAATTTAACAATTATTAGAGGTACAAGACAACGCTTTAATATAATATACATATTATGAAAGTAAGAAAGTTAGATTTATAGCAATAAATAACCTATAAATATAAAAGTGTTATGTAACTAAAAATATTGTTATTATAGTTAAATTTAACAATTATTAGAGGTACAAGACAACGCTTTAATATAATATACATATTATGAAAGTAAGAAAGTTAGATTTATAGCAATAAATAACCTATAAATATAAAAGTGTTGTGTAACTAAAAATATTGTTATTATAGTTAAATTTAACAATTATTAGAGGTACAAGACAACGCTTTAATATAATATACATATTATGAAAGTAAGAAAGTTAGATTTATAGCAATAAATAACCTATAAATATAAAAGTGTTATGTAACTAAAAATATTGTTATTATAGTTAAATTTAACAATTATTAGAGGTACAAGACAACGCTTTAATATAATATACATATTATGAAAGTAAGAAAGTTAGATTTATAGCAATAAATAACCTATAAATATAAAAGTGTTATGTAACTAAAAATATTGTTATTATAGTTAAATTTAACAATTATTAGAGGTACAAGACAACGCTTTAATATAATATACATATTATGAAAGTAAGAAAGTTAGATTTATAGCAATAAATAACCTATAAATATAAAAGTGTTGTGTAACTAAAAATATTGTTATTATAGTTAAATTTAACAATTATTAGAGGTACAAGACAACGCTTTAATATAATATACATATTATGAAAGTAAGAAAGTTAGATTTATAGCAATAAATAACTTATAAATATAAAAGTGTTGTGTAACTAAAAATATTGTTATTATAGTTAAATTTAGCAATTATTAGAGGTACAAGACAACGCTTTAATATAATATACATATTATGAAAGTAAGAAAGTTAGATTTATAGCAATAAATAACCTATAAATATAAAAGTGTTATGTAACTAAAAATATTGTCATTATAGTTAAATTTAACAATTCTTAGAGGTACAAGACAACGCTTTAATATAATATACATATTATGAAAGTAAGAAAGTTAGATTTATAGCAATAAATAACCTATAAATATAAAAGTGTTGTGTAACTAAAAATATTGTTATTATAGTTAAATTTAACAATTATTAGAGGTACAAGACAACGCTTTAATATAATATACATATTATGAAAGTAAGAAAGTTAGATTTATAGCAATAAATAACTTATAAATATAAAAGTGTTGTGTAACTAAAAATATTGTTATTATAGTTAAATTTAGCAATTATTAGAGGTACAAGACAACGCTTTAATATAATATAGATATTATGAAAGTAAGAAAGTTAGATTTATAGCAATAAATAACTTATAAATATAAAAATGTTGTGTAATTAAAAATATTGTTATTATAGTTAAATTTAACAATTATTAGAGGTACAAGACAACGCTTTAATATAATATACATATTATGAAAGTAAGAAAGTTAGATTTATAGCAATAAATAACCTATAAATATAAAAGTGTTATGTAACTAAAAATATTGTTATTATAGTTAAATTTAGCAATTATTAGAGGTACAAGACAACGCTTTAATATAATATACATATTATGAAAGTAAGAAAGTTAGATTTATAGCAATAAATAACCTATAAATATAAAAGTGTTATGTAACTAAAAATATTGTTATTATAGTTAAATTTAGCAATTATTAGAGGTACAAGACAACGCTTTAATATAATATACATATTATGAAAGTAAGAAAGTAAGATTTATAGCAATAAATAACCTATAAATATAAAAGTGTTATGTAACTAAAAATATTGTCATTATAGTTAAATTTAACAATTATTAGAGGTACAAGGCAACGCTTTAATATAATATACATATTATGAAAGTAAGAAAGTTAGATTTATAGCAATAAATAACCTATAAATATAAAAGTGTTATGTAACTAAAAATATTGTCATTATAGTTAAATTTAACAATTATTAGAGGTACAAGGCAACGCTTTAATATAATATACATATTATGAAAATAAGAAAGTTAGATTTATAGCAATAAATAACCTATAAATATAAAAGTGTTATGTAACTAAAAATATTGTTATTATAGTTAAATTTAGAAATTATTAGAGGTACAAGGCAACGCTTTAATATAATATACATATTATGAAAGTAAGAAAGTTAGATTTATAGCAATAAATAACCTATAAATATAAAAGTGTTATGTAACTAAAAATATTGTCATTATAGTTAAATTTAACAATTATTAGAGGTACAAGGCAACGCTTTAATATAATATACATATTATGAAAGTAAGAAAGTTAGATTTATAGCAATAAATAACCTATAAATATAAAAGTGTTATGTAACTAAAAATATTGTCATTATAGTTAAATTTAACAATTCTTAGAGGTACAAGGCAACGCTTTAATATAATATACATATTATGAAAATAAGAAAGTTAGATTTATAGCAATAAATAACCTATAAATATAAAAGTGTTATGTAACTAAAAATATTGTTATTATAGTTAAATTTAGCAATTATTAGAGGTACAAGGCAACGCTTTAATATAATATACATATTATGAAAATAAGAAAGTTAGATTTATAGCAATAAATAACCTATAAATATAAAAGTGTTATGTAACTAAAAATATTGTTATTATAGTTAAATTTAGCAATTATTAGAGGTACAAGACAACGCTTTAATATAATATACATATTATGAAAGTAAGGAAGTTAGATTTATAGCAATAAATAACTTATAAATATAAAAGTGTTATGTAACTAAAAATATTGTTATTATAGTTAAATTTAACAATTATTAGAGGTACAAGACAACGCTTTAATATAATATACATATTATGAAAGTAAGGAAGTTAGATTTATAGCAATAAATAACTTATAAATATAAAAGTGTTGTGTAACTAAAAATATTGTTATTATAGTTAAATTTAACAATTATTAGAGGTACAAGACAACGCTTTAATATAATATACATATTATGAAAGTAAGGAAGTTAGATTTATAGCAATAAATAACTTATAAATATAAAAGTGTTATGTAACTAAAAATATTGTTATTATAGTTAAATTTAACAATTATTAGAGGTACAAGACAACGCTTTAATATAATATACATATTATGAAAGTAAGAAAGTTAGATTTATAGCAATAAATAACTTATAAATATAAAAGTGTTGTGTAACTAAAAATATTGTTATTATAGTTAAATTTAGCAATTATTAGAGGTACAAGACAACGCTTTAATATAATATACATATTATGAAAGTAAGAAAGTTAGATTTATAGCAATAAATAACCTATAAATATAAAAGTGTTATGTAACTAAAAATATTGTCATTATAGTTAAATTTAACAATTCTTAGAGGTACAAGACAACGCTTTAATATAATATACATATTATGAAAGTAAGAAAGTTAGATTTATAGCAATAAATAACTTATAAATATAAAAGTGTTGTGTAACTAAAAATATTGTTATTATAGTTAAATTTAGCAATTATTAGAGGTACAAGACAACGCTTTAATATAATATAGATATTATGAAAGTAAGAAAGTAAGATTTATAGCAATAAATAACCTATAAATATAAAAGTGTTATGTAACTAAAAATATTGTCATTATAGTTAAATTTAGCAATTATTAGAGGTACAAGGCAACGCTTTAATATAATATACATATTATGAAAGTAAGAAAGTTAGATTTATAGCAATAAATAACCTATAAATATAAAAGTGTTATGTAACTAAAAATATTGTCATTATAGTTAAATTTAACAATTATTAGAGGTACAAGGCAACGCTTTAATATAATATACATATTATGAAAATAAGAAAGTTAGATTTATAGCAATAAATAACCTATAAATATAAAAGTGTTATGTAACTAAAAATATTGTTATTATAGTTAAATTTAGCAATTATTAGAGGTACAAGGCAACGCTTTAATATAATATACATATTATGAAAGTAAGAAAGTTAGATTTATAGCAATAAATAACCTATAAATATAAAAGTGTTATGTAACTAAAAATATTGTCATTATAGTTAAATTTAACAATTATTAGAGGTACAAGGCAACGCTTTAATATAATATACATATTATGAAAGTAAGAAAGTTAGATTTATAGCAATAAATAACCTATAAATATAAAAGTGTTATGTAACTAAAAATATTGTCATTATAGTTAAATTTAACAATTCTTAGAGGTACAAGGCAACGCTTTAATATAATATACATATTATGAAAGTAAGAAAGTTAGATTTATAGCAATAAATAACCTATAAATATAAAAGTGTTATGTAACTAAAAATATTGTTATTATAGTTAAATTTAACAATTATTAGAGGTACAAGACAACGCTTTAATATAATATACATATTATGAAAGTAAGAAAGTTAGATTTATAGCAATAAATAACCTATAAATATAAAAGTGTTATGTAACTAAAAATATTGTTATTATAGTTAAATTTAACAATTATTAGAGGTACAAGACAACGCTTTAATATAATATACATATTATGAAAGTAAGAAAGTTAGATTTATAGCAATAAATAACCTATAAATATAAAAGTGTTGTGTAACTAAAAATATTGTTATTATAGTTAAATTTAACAATTATTAGAGGTACAAGACAACGCTTTAATATAATATACATATTATGAAAGTAAGAAAGTTAGATTTATAGCAATAAATAACCTATAAATATAAAAGTGTTATGTAACTAAAAATATTGTTATTATAGTTAAATTTAACAATTATTAGAGGTACAAGACAACGCTTTAATATAATATACATATTATGAAAGTAAGAAAGTTAGATTTATAGCAATAAATAACCTATAAATATAAAAGTGTTATGTAACTAAAAATATTGTTATTATAGTTAAATTTAACAATTATTAGAGGTACAAGACAACGCTTTAATATAATATACATATTATGAAAGTAAGAAAGTTAGATTTATAGCAATAAATAACCTATAAATATAAAAGTGTTGTGTAACTAAAAATATTGTTATTATAGTTAAATTTAACAATTATTAGAGGTACAAGACAACGCTTTAATATAATATACATATTATGAAAGTAAGAAAGTTAGATTTATAGCAATAAATAACTTATAAATATAAAAGTGTTGTGTAACTAAAAATATTGTTATTATAGTTAAATTTAGCAATTATTAGAGGTACAAGACAACGCTTTAATATAATATACATATTATGAAAGTAAGAAAGTTAGATTTATAGCAATAAATAACCTATAAATATAAAAGTGTTATGTAACTAAAAATATTGTCATTATAGTTAAATTTAACAATTCTTAGAGGTACAAGACAACGCTTTAATATAATATACATATTATGAAAGTAAGAAAGTTAGATTTATAGCAATAAATAACCTATAAATATAAAAGTGTTGTGTAACTAAAAATATTGTTATTATAGTTAAATTTAACAATTATTAGAGGTACAAGACAACGCTTTAATATAATATACATATTATGAAAGTAAGAAAGTTAGATTTATAGCAATAAATAACTTATAAATATAAAAGTGTTGTGTAACTAAAAATATTGTTATTATAGTTAAATTTAGCAATTATTAGAGGTACAAGACAACGCTTTAATATAATATAGATATTATGAAAGTAAGAAAGTTAGATTTATAGCAATAAATAACTTATAAATATAAAAATGTTGTGTAATTAAAAATATTGTTATTATAGTTAAATTTAACAATTATTAGAGGTACAAGACAACGCTTTAATATAATATACATATTATGAAAGTAAGAAAGTTAGATTTATAGCAATAAATAACCTATAAATATAAAAGTGTTATGTAACTAAAAATATTGTTATTATAGTTAAATTTAGCAATTATTAGAGGTACAAGACAACGCTTTAATATAATATACATATTATGAAAGTAAGAAAGTTAGATTTATAGCAATAAATAACCTATAAATATAAAAGTGTTATGTAACTAAAAATATTGTTATTATAGTTAAATTTAGCAATTATTAGAGGTACAAGACAACGCTTTAATATAATATACATATTATGAAAGTAAGAAAGTAAGATTTATAGCAATAAATAACCTATAAATATAAAAGTGTTATGTAACTAAAAATATTGTCATTATAGTTAAATTTAACAATTATTAGAGGTACAAGGCAACGCTTTAATATAATATACATATTATGAAAGTAAGAAAGTTAGATTTATAGCAATAAATAACCTATAAATATAAAAGTGTTATGTAACTAAAAATATTGTCATTATAGTTAAATTTAACAATTATTAGAGGTACAAGGCAACGCTTTAATATAATATACATATTATGAAAATAAGAAAGTTAGATTTATAGCAATAAATAACCTATAAATATAAAAGTGTTATGTAACTAAAAATATTGTTATTATAGTTAAATTTAGAAATTATTAGAGGTACAAGGCAACGCTTTAATATAATATACATATTATGAAAGTAAGAAAGTTAGATTTATAGCAATAAATAACCTATAAATATAAAAGTGTTATGTAACTAAAAATATTGTCATTATAGTTAAATTTAACAATTATTAGAGGTACAAGGCAACGCTTTAATATAATATACATATTATGAAAGTAAGAAAGTTAGATTTATAGCAATAAATAACCTATAAATATAAAAGTGTTATGTAACTAAAAATATTGTCATTATAGTTAAATTTAACAATTCTTAGAGGTACAAGGCAACGCTTTAATATAATATACATATTATGAAAATAAGAAAGTTAGATTTATAGCAATAAATAACCTATAAATATAAAAGTGTTATGTAACTAAAAATATTGTTATTATAGTTAAATTTAGCAATTATTAGAGGTACAAGGCAACGCTTTAATATAATATACATATTATGAAAATAAGAAAGTTAGATTTATAGCAATAAATAACCTATAAATATAAAAGTGTTATGTAACTAAAAATATTGTTATTATAGTTAAATTTAGCAATTATTAGAGGTACAAGACAACGCTTTAATATAATATACATATTATGAAAGTAAGGAAGTTAGATTTATAGCAATAAATAACTTATAAATATAAAAGTGTTATGTAACTAAAAATATTGTTATTATAGTTAAATTTAACAATTATTAGAGGTACAAGACAACGCTTTAATATAATATACATATTATGAAAGTAAGGAAGTTAGATTTATAGCAATAAATAACTTATAAATATAAAAGTGTTGTGTAACTAAAAATATTGTTATTATAGTTAAATTTAACAATTATTAGAGGTACAAGACAACGCTTTAATATAATATACATATTATGAAAGTAAGGAAGTTAGATTTATAGCAATAAATAACTTATAAATATAAAAGTGTTATGTAACTAAAAATATTGTTATTATAGTTAAATTTAACAATTATTAGAGGTACAAGACAACGCTTTAATATAATATACATATTATGAAAGTAAGGAAGTTAGATTTATAGCAATAAATAACTTATAAATATAAAAGTGTTATGTAACTAAAAATATTGTTATTATAGTTAAATTTAACAATTATTAGAGGTACAAGACAACGCTTTAATATAATATACATATTATGAAAGTAAGGAAGTTAGATTTATAGCAATAAATAACTTATAAATATAAAAGTGTTGTGTAACTAAAAATATTGTTATTATAGTTAAATTTAGCAATTATTAGAGGTACAAGACAACGCTTTAATATAATATACATATTATGAAAGTAAGAAAGTTAGATTTATAGCAATAAATAACCTATAAATATAAAAGTGTTATGTAACTAAAAATATTGTCATTATAGTTAAATTTAACAATTATTAGAGGTACAAGGCAACGCTTTAATATAATATACATATTATGAAAGTAAGAAAGTTAGATTTATAGCAATAAATAACCTATAAATATAAAAGTGTTATGTAACTAAAAATATTGTCATTATAGTTAAATTTAACAATTATTAGAGGTACAAGGCAACGCTTTAATATAATATACATATTATGAAAATAAGAAAGTTAGATTTATAGCAATAAATAACCTATAAATATAAAAGTGTTATGTAACTAAAAATATTGTTATTATAGTTAAATTTAGCAATTATTAGAGGTACAAGGCAACGCTTTAATATAATATACATATTATGAAAGTAAGAAAGTTAGATTTATAGCAATAAATAACCTATAAATATAAAAGTGTTATGTAACTAAAAATATTGTCATTATAGTTAAATTTAACAATTATTAGAGGTACAAGGCAACGCTTTAATATAATATACATATTATGAAAGTAAGAAAGTTAGATTTATAGCAATAAATAACCTATAAATATAAAAGTGTTATGTAACTAAAAATATTGTCATTATAGTTAAATTTAACAATTCTTAGAGGTACAAGGCAACGCTTTAATATAATATACATATTATGAAAATAAGAAAGTTAGATTTATAGCAATAAATAACCTATAAATATAAAAGTGTTATGTAACTAAAAATATTGTTATTATAGTTAAATTTAGCAATTATTAGAGGTACAAGACAACGCTTTAATATAATATACATATTATGAAAGTAAGAAAGTTAGATTTATAGCAATAAATAACCTATAAATATAAAAGTGTTGTGTAACTAAAAATATTGTTATTATAGTTAAATTTAACAATTATTAGAGGTACAAGACAACGCTTTAATATAATATACATATTATGAAAGTAAGAAAGTTAGATTTATAGCAATAAATAACTTATAAATATAAAAGTGTTGTGTAACTAAAAATATTGTTATTATAGTTAAATTTAGCAATTATTAGAGGTACAAGACAACGCTTTAATATAATATAGATATTATGAAAGTAAGAAAGTTAGATTTATAGCAATAAATAACTTATAAATATAAAAATGTTGTGTAATTAAAAATATTGTTATTATAGTTAAATTTAACAATTATTAGAGGTACAAGACAACGCTTTAATATAATATACATATTATGAAAGTAAGAAAGTTAGATTTATAGCAATAAATAACCTATAAATATAAAAGTGTTATGTAACTAAAAATATTGTTATTATAGTTAAATTTAGCAATTATTAGAGGTACAAGACAACGCTTTAATATAATATACATATTATGAAAGTAAGAAAGTTAGATTTATAGCAATAAATAACCTATAAATATAAAAGTGTTATGTAACTAAAAATATTGTTATTATAGTTAAATTTAGCAATTATTAGAGGTACAAGACAACGCTTTAATATAATATACATATTATGAAAGTAAGAAAGTAAGATTTATAGCAATAAATAACCTATAAATATAAAAGTGTTATGTAACTAAAAATATTGTCATTATAGTTAAATTTAACAATTATTAGAGGTACAAGGCAACGCTTTAATATAATATACATATTATGAAAGTAAGAAAGTTAGATTTATAGCAATAAATAACCTATAAATATAAAAGTGTTATGTAACTAAAAATATTGTCATTATAGTTAAATTTAACAATTATTAGAGGTACAAGGCAACGCTTTAATATAATATACATATTATGAAAATAAGAAAGTTAGATTTATAGCAATAAATAACCTATAAATATAAAAGTGTTATGTAACTAAAAATATTGTTATTATAGTTAAATTTAGAAATTATTAGAGGTACAAGGCAACGCTTTAATATAATATACATATTATGAAAGTAAGAAAGTTAGATTTATAGCAATAAATAACCTATAAATATAAAAGTGTTATGTAACTAAAAATATTGTCATTATAGTTAAATTTAACAATTATTAGAGGTACAAGGCAACGCTTTAATATAATATACATATTATGAAAGTAAGAAAGTTAGATTTATAGCAATAAATAACCTATAAATATAAAAGTGTTATGTAACTAAAAATATTGTCATTATAGTTAAATTTAACAATTCTTAGAGGTACAAGGCAACGCTTTAATATAATATACATATTATGAAAATAAGAAAGTTAGATTTATAGCAATAAATAACCTATAAATATAAAAGTGTTATGTAACTAAAAATATTGTTATTATAGTTAAATTTAGCAATTATTAGAGGTACAAGGCAACGCTTTAATATAATATACATATTATGAAAATAAGAAAGTTAGATTTATAGCAATAAATAACCTATAAATATAAAAGTGTTATGTAACTAAAAATATTGTTATTATAGTTAAATTTAGCAATTATTAGAGGTACAAGACAACGCTTTAATATAATATACATATTATGAAAGTAAGGAAGTTAGATTTATAGCAATAAATAACTTATAAATATAAAAGTGTTATGTAACTAAAAATATTGTTATTATAGTTAAATTTAACAATTATTAGAGGTACAAGACAACGCTTTAATATAATATACATATTATGAAAGTAAGGAAGTTAGATTTATAGCAATAAATAACTTATAAATATAAAAGTGTTGTGTAACTAAAAATATTGTTATTATAGTTAAATTTAACAATTATTAGAGGTACAAGACAACGCTTTAATATAATATACATATTATGAAAGTAAGGAAGTTAGATTTATAGCAATAAATAACTTATAAATATAAAAGTGTTATGTAACTAAAAATATTGTTATTATAGTTAAATTTAACAATTATTAGAGGTACAAGACAACGCTTTAATATAATATACATATTATGAAAGTAAGGAAGTTAGATTTATAGCAATAAATAACTTATAAATATAAAAGTGTTATGTAACTAAAAATATTGTTATTATAGTTAAATTTAACAATTATTAGAGGTACAAGACAACGCTTTAATATAATATACATATTATGAAAGTAAGGAAGTTAGATTTATAGCAATAAATAACTTATAAATATAAAAGTGTTGTGTAACTAAAAATATTGTTATTATAGTTAAATTTAGCAATTATTAGAGGTACAAGACAACGCTTTAATATTGTTCGAGTCAGCGCTCGAAGTTTCGCGGTCTATATTCAAACGCTCAGCTGGACTGTGCAGTAATGGTCACGTGATGTCCGATCTGCCAATCGATGTATGATTTGAAGTATTGATTTTCTGTGGCTTGATCCCCACTCCCTTAGCTCGCATTTTCCGTTTAGTTTAGTCGTGCCTGTTGTCTCGGAACTGTCGTACAGTTAACAGCCTCGTTAAAATACCTCGTTACGTAAAGTTGCACAACATGTGCAGAGTGCCGCTTTTGACCGTGAAAACCTCGTACAAGCATTAAAACTGTTCGTCTTAATGTGTGTTAGTGTGACCGCGTTATTATATAAGTTATTTGCGGATTATTGACTTTAATTACAATCGCCGTTTGTAAGTTCCTTTGTGTCGTTCCGCGCCATAGTTCTTAAATGACTAGGATTTTTAAATGCAGCTTATTGACTTCTCGTTTAAGTTTTAGTGTGACTTCGCCTGGCCAGGATTCCTACGAACTGGGTACCCAGGACTTCTACAGCTACGAGATCTACGACCACTTCAATTTTGCCCTTTCTTGCTCCACGAGGGTAAGTGCTGCATAAGCTTAAGTACTAATAATTCATTTATGTGTAAATTCAGTGCGAATTGTTCTGTTATTAAATGTGCTTGTACGGAGCCCATTATGGCTTTCAAACTTTCGTAATTGCGTGCTCAGCGATTGAAGTAAGGCACTTTGCCGCAGCTTATTATTGTTACTCACATTTCTATTGTATTATATCGGATCTTTCTCGAACCTCGTTTTCTTCTCATTTTAGCTAAGCGCCAGTCGCTTCATTTGGTCCTCTTCGAGCCGGATAGACTTGAATTTAAATTCATTTGATTTATATGATTCATGCAATCTTACTAAGTGTTGCGCAACATTTGATTTCTGATTTCCTTTGTGCGAGTTACACGCGCGGGAAACGTGACGTCATAGGTATACGTCACTTGATTTTGATTTGCTTTGTGATGAGGAAATACTTTACGTTTATTAAACTATACAGTCCACTTACCGCTATTTAAAAAATTTTGTGAAATTAATTTGTGTTGTGTTTATTTGTGAACTTTATTAAATTATTTATGATGGCAATTAATACTGAATATTACCTCGCTAAGTTAAAAAATATATTAAATGATTTGGAACAAGTACAAACCCTTCTTGACGATAAAGCGATGCCGGAAGGCATCGCTCGGGAAATAAGACGCATTCAGGCCAATTTCGTGGATACTTATGAGATATTAGAACAAACGTTCGCCACCCAGGTGGCAAGTTTAGCTGAAAGTGCGTTTAATATCAAAAGACAATTTCAGGACGTGTATTTGCCCATGTTAGCAAAATACCCTAACCTTATCAAGGCAGAGGTGACCTCAACCTCGCCCGTCAAATCAGCTGTAGGTTCACCTAACCTCCCTAGTCTTGCGTTGCCTATTTTTTCAGGAAACAACAGTGACTGGACGGACTTTATAACGATGTACGATTCAATAGTCCATTGCAACGACAGTCTTAGTGATATACAGAAATTCCAATATCTGAAATCGGTACTTAAAGGCGACGCTTTAGCAATTGTCACAGGCTTGGTAATATCTGAACAAAATTACAGCATTGCATATCAAGCTTTGCGCAATCGGTACGCTAACCCACGCCGTTTGGCTGACCACTATTTTAAAATGATTCAAGACTTTAAACCAATTAAGAATGCTTCGCAAACTGAATTAAACCGCTTCTTGACCGCGCATTCAAACGCTGTGTGTGCGTTGAAGGTTATCCAGCTAGACGATTTGGCTGATTTCCTGCTTTTTCAGATGTCCATTAATAACTTGGACCCCCAGACTAGATTAAATTTTGAAACGAGGCTAGGCACAAATCGTATGCCTACGTACAAACTGTTGAATGATTTTATAACGGAACAGGCCAGGGCTTTAGAGTTGTTGGATCAACCGCCTGCCGCAGCTTCTACGAACGCGAGAGCTGCTCAACAACCCCGCATACTGGTGTCGTCAGTGAATGAGTCTGATTCGCAAGGGGCCCGTGATTTAAACTTTGACCAACTGGAACCTAACCTTAACACGGCACATAGTACAATTGTCCAGCCTTCGGTTTCGCCCGACAAGTCTAGTACACCTAAGGCTACGCAATATGTATACGAGCCTAGACGTGCTGCGTCAGGCCCTACACGGCCATTCAACGGACCGCGCCCCGTAAATATACCTCCTGTTATGAACACTCCTAGGATGTCAGTATTCCGTCACCGATTACCACCGCTTCACATGAATCAATCCCATGTTTCTACGACACACGCAGGCATGTGTTATTATTGCGGAGAAGGACATCGCATCATTGACTGTCAATCCTTTCTCGAACTGACTTCTGTGGAACGCCAGGACGCCATTATGAAGTTACAACGATGCTTCAATTGTCTTGGCTCCCATTTCCGAGCTAAATGTAAGTCCAGCCAACGCTGCAAGCAGTGCAACGAGGCACACCATACTTTGTTACATAACAACCCGCCGTCACAACAATGACTAGTCACACCGCGACACCCGAGGCCAGCAACTGGACGCGCAACCGATACTCAAGCTCAACCTCATTCTTTGTCATGCAACATTACCTCGTCTCTCGCCCTGTTAGGCACCGCACAAGTCGTCTTACAGGACCATTATGGTCAACCTCGTTTTCTAAGAGCTATTATCGACCCCGGCAGTCAGATATCTGCCATTACTAAGAAAGCAAGCGTCCTGTTGAGCCTACCTACTCGGAGTTCAAATATGTCTTTGATTGGTGTCGCCGCCAAGACCACACGTATCCACGAGTACGTTACGTTGATTTTATTCTCGAGGCATGACCCTGGTGTAATGCTAACTACTGAAGCCGCCGTGCTTAACCACATTACTGACCCGCTTCCGGCTACTAGGTTAGCCTCTCAAATAAGTGCTCAATACCAGCATCTACCTTTAGCTGACCCTCATTTCGACTCGCCTGCCGGTGTTGACATTATACTGGGGGCAGATGTTTTCACCCAAATACTCACTAATGGGCCTTGCACTATCATTCATGGCCAGCCCTCCGCGCTTAACACTCGTTTAGGTTGGGTCATTATGGGATCCATACCGTATAGTATGCCCCATCAACCTAGAGTGTTCATTACCTCGCTACAGTCTATTGATGACAATATTCGACGGTTTTGGGAAGTCGAAGAAGTGACTGAGGCTAAATCTTTGAGCCCTGACGAACAGCTTTGTGAAAGCCTGTTTACTACAACTACTGAACGCGATGAAGTCGGGAGATATGTTGTCGCCCTCCCCTTCAAACCTGACGCTGTAACACTTAAGTCAAACCGCAACGTTGTCCTCGCTAGTTATCATGCTTTAGAACGACGTTTAAGTCGTCAGCCGGAGGTAGCTCGGCAATATCATCAATTCATGACAGAATATATGACTCTGGGTCATATGTACCCCGCGCTTAATACTTCTAACTATTTGATCCCGCATCATTGTGTTTTTAAGACCACCAGTTCTACTACTAAGTTACGAGTAGTATTCAACGCATCCTCGCCTGATTGTAACGCGAATTCTTTAAATCAGCAATTGCTTTCCGGTCCTAAGCTTCAGAAGGACCTGTCTAACGTCATCATTTCCTTTCGCCTGTATGTTCACGCCGTTTGTGCTGATCTTAAAATGATGTACCGACAAATTGCCGTGCGCCCAGCTGATCGCTGTCACCAGCACATACTATACCGACCGACGCCTCAATCTCCGCTTGTGGAATACGAGTTAGCTACTGTCACGTACGGACTAACCCCGTCTGCGTATTTAGCGTTGCGGACACTTGAACAACTCGTAAAGGACGAAGGTAGCCGATACCCTGCCGCGTCGCAAGCAATACTTCAGCAGACTTATGTTGATGATGTTGTCACTGGCGCCGATACACCCGAAGATGCCAAGGAATTGATACAGCAGCTCATTAACATTTTCGCACTCGCCGGCCTGGAACTCAGGAAATGGTCATCAAGTGATCCTGCACTATTGTCAACGCTACCTTCCGCTCATCTGGAGAACCCGCTACTGTTCCAGGACGATTCTACCGCCATCAAAATACTGGGACTGCAATGGAACCCTACCTCGGACTCGTTCTCCTACCAGAGTCAGAATTTCGTTTCGGTGCCTACGAAACGCACCATACTATCTTATGTCGCTCGGACTTTCGACCCGCTTGGCTTCTTAACGCCTATTACTTTCTGGATCAAATGCTTTCTCAAACGTTTGTGGCTCGAAAGGTTATCATGGGATGAACCTTTGCCAACCGCACTTCTAAATCAATGGGCCAGCTTCATTGTTCAATTCGCCAGTTTGTCTTCTATCCAAATACCTCGACACGTTGGCACACGAGCTGCCAAGCATCACCTGTTAGGGTTTTGCGATGCTTCCGAAGCTGGATACGCAGCAGCTATATATTTGAGAACCGAATGGAATGGAGTCGTTACCGTTAGCATTCTGAAGGCTAAGAGCAGGGTAGCTCCAGTTAAACCGATCACCATACCTCGCATGGAGCTTTGTGGCGCAGTCTTGCTGGCCAAACTCTACAAGTCCGTTCAGCCCGTTTTGAATTTTGTGTCTGACGCCGAGACGTTTTTCTTCACCGATTCTGAAATTGTGTTGTATTGGATCAACACCCCGCCTTATTTATTGAAGACTTTTACTGCCAACCGCGTCACTGAAATCGTTTCAAATACCTCCATGGACCGTTGGTTCCATGTCTCGACTGCTGATAACCCCGCGGACGTTGCTTCCCGTGGGTGTCTACCTAACCAGCTTGCTGAACATCCGCTGTGGTGGCACGGCCCACCATGGGCGCTACAATGTCCTACTGCGTGGCATTTGTCTAAGCCGACCGGCCTTAACCCGGACCAGACCGAACATAAATCTGAACCTAGACTGCTATGTACGGCCGTTCAAGAGCCTAATCGACTATTGACAACTATAGAACGACATTCGAACTTAATTACTCTTCACCATGTTTTCGCTTACGTCCTGCGGTTTGTGAATAATTGCCGTCGTAAAGGCCAGACTACTAACCACGGTCATAACACCCGCTACAAGGCCAAAGTCGCCTTGAGTAAAACTTCATTTACTACGCCTTCGGTGCAGGAGTTAAGTAACGCCAGAGATCTCTGCGTCAAGCTCATACAAGAGCTGGCCTTCAGCGAAACATTGCAACGGCTCCGTCGTGGCGCTCAAATCATCGATCCGCTCCGCAGCCTAACGCCATTTGTCGACGCCCAGGGCTTACTCAGGGTGGGCGGAAGACTTAATCATTCTGAGATGTCGTACGAATCTAAGCACCCCCTTCTGCTTCCTAAACATCATCAGTACGTCAACTTGATCTGCGATCATTACCACAAGTTAGCCTTACATGCCGGACCGCGCACCACTCAAGCGCTGATTAACGGCGAATTTTGGATTATTGCGTTACGCTCCTTACTTCGACAACGCATTCATGCGTGCATGCGGTGTTTCCGTCTGCAATCTAAGCCTCGTCCACCTATGATGGCTTCTTTACCATCATCTAGAGTCACTCCATCGCCGCCTTTCTGCAGGGTGGGAATTGATTTCGCTGGACCCTTTGACACAAAGGCAAATCATTTGCGTACCTCGAAGCTTTTAAAATCTTATCTTTGTCTATTTGTCTGCATGGCTACTAAGGCTGTGCACTTGGAGATGGTATCCGACCTATCCACCGATGCCTTTCTCGCAGCTTTACACCGTTTCACGTCAAGACGAGGGCTACCCTCTGATATTTATTCTGACAACGGCACGAATTTTGTTGGAGCCGCGAACCGCCTGAGTGAGGTCTATCAACTGCTTGACCACTCGAAATCGCTTATCAAGCGCAAACTCGCCGACCAACGCATTGAATGGCACTTCAACCCTCCAGCCGCACCACATTTCGGCGGGCTCTGGGAGGCTGCCGTCAAATCCGCTAAAGGACTTATGCACCGCACGATCGGTAATACGGTATTAAACCCTGAAGAGTTGTCTACGTTGTTTACCCGGATAGAGGCTATTCTTAACAGTCGACCTATTTTCGAGGTTTCGCCTGACCCCAGCGAAGGATCGTCTTTCCTCACTCCCGGACATTTTCTTATTGGACGTCCGCTCCTTGCACTTCCGGAGAGATGTTACCCCGAACCGCCTCTTAAATCTCGTTGGTCCATGATTCAGCAAATGACCAACCGTTTCTGGAAGACTTGGTCTACTCAGTACCTGCATTCGCAGATTCAACGCCGCAAGTGGCACAAGAACTCCTCACCGCTTCAGGAGGATCAACTCGTCTTCATCACTGGAGAGCATCCGAGCCCCCTTCATTGGCCTATGGGTCGGATCATACATCTACATCCTGGACACGACCAAGTATCCCGTGTAGCTACCGTCAAAACCTCGCACGGCCAGCTGAAGCGACCTGTCCACAAGCTTGTTGGTTTTCCGCTGCCGCATTGAGTTTCACCTTTGGTTTCTTCGGCACTCTTGCCCCCTTTTGTTTCTTCTCTTTCCTTCGTTTCCCCCTGCTTTTTCTTCGGCACCCTCGGTTTCCGGTGCTTAAATAGTTCTTCGCCCTCTACCCACCTGGCGGATTAAAAACATTCGTTTTGGTGGGCGGTATGTTCGAGTCAGCGCTCGAAGTTTCGCGGTCTATATTCAAACGCTCAGCTGGACTGTGCAGTAATGGTCACGTGATGTCCGATCTGCCAATCGATGTATGATTTGAAGTATTGATTTTCTGTGGCTTGATCCCCACTCCCTTAGCTCGCATTTTCCGTTTAGTTTAGTCGTGCCTGTTGTCTCGGAACTGTCGTACAGTTAACAGCCTCGTTAAAATACCTCGTTACGTAAAGTTGCACAACATGTGCAGAGTGCCGCTTTTGACCGTGAAAACCTCGTACAAGCATTAAAACTGTTCGTCTTAATGTGTGTTAGTGTGACCGCGTTATTATATAAGTTATTTGCGGATTATTGACTTTAATTACAATCGCCGTTTGTAAGTTCCTTTGTGTCGTTCCGCGCCATAGTTCTTAAATGACTAGGATTTTTAAATGCAGCTTATTGACTTCTCGTTTAAGTTTTAGTGTGACTTCGCCTGGCCAGGATTCCTACGAACTGGGTACCCAGGACTTCTACAGCTACGAGATCTACGACCACTTCAATTTTGCCCTTTCTTGCTCCACGAGGGTAAGTGCTGCATAAGCTTAAGTACTAATAATTCATTTATGTGTAAATTCAGTGCGAATTGTTCTGTTATTAAATGTGCTTGTACGGAGCCCATTATGGCTTTCAAACTTTCGTAATTGCGTGCTCAGCGATTGAAGTAAGGCACTTTGCCGCAGCTTATTATTGTTACTCACATTTCTATTGTATTATATCGGATCTTTCTCGAACCTCGTTTTCTTCTCATTTTAGCTAAGCGCCAGTCGCTTCAAATATAATATACATATTATGAAAGTAAGAAAGTTAGATTTATAGCAATAAATAACCTATAAATATAAAAGTGTTATGTAACTAAAAATATTGTCATTATAGTTAAATTTAACAATTATTAGAGGTACAAGGCAACGCTTTAATATAATATACATATTATGAAAGTAAGAAAGTTAGATTTATAGCAATAAATAACCTATAAATATAAAAGTGTTATGTAACTAAAAATATTGTCATTATAGTTAAATTTAACAATTATTAGAGGTACAAGGCAACGCTTTAATATAATATACATATTATGAAAATAAGAAAGTTAGATTTATAGCAATAAATAACCTATAAATATAAAAGTGTTATGTAACTAAAAATATTGTTATTATAGTTAAATTTAGCAATTATTAGAGGTACAAGGCAACGCTTTAATATAATATACATATTATGAAAGTAAGAAAGTTAGATTTATAGCAATAAATAACCTATAAATATAAAAGTGTTATGTAACTAAAAATATTGTCATTATAGTTAAATTTAACAATTATTAGAGGTACAAGGCAACGCTTTAATATAATATACATATTATGAAAGTAAGAAAGTTAGATTTATAGCAATAAATAACCTATAAATATAAAAGTGTTATGTAACTAAAAATATTGTCATTATAGTTAAATTTAACAATTCTTAGAGGTACAAGGCAACGCTTTAATATAATATACATATTATGAAAATAAGAAAGTTAGATTTATAGCAATAAATAACCTATAAATATAAAAGTGTTATGTAACTAAAAATATTGTTATTATAGTTAAATTTAGCAATTATTAGAGGTACAAGGCAACGCTTTAATATAATATACATATTATGAAAATAAGAAAGTTAGATTTATAGCAATAAATAACCTATAAATATAAAAGTGTTATGTAACTAAAAATATTGTTATTATAGTTAAATTTAGCAATTATTAGAGGTACAAGACAACGATTTAATATAATATACATATTATGAAAGTAAGGAAGTTAGATTTATAGCAATAAATAACTTATAAATATAAAAGTGTTATGTAACTAAAAATATTGTTATTATAGTTAAATTTAACAATTATTAGAGGTACAAGACAACGCTTTAATATAATATACATATTATGAAAGTAAGGAAGTTAGATTTATAGCAATAAATAACTTATAAATATAAAAGTGTTGTGTAACTAAAAATATTGTTATTATAGTTAAATTTAACAATTATTAGAGGTACAAGACAACGCTTTAATATAATATACATATTATGAAAGTAAGGAAGTTAGATTTATAGCAATAAATAACTTATAAATATAAAAGTGTTATGTAACTAAAAATATTGTTATTATAGTTAAATTTAACAATTATTAGAGGTACAAGACAACGCTTTAATATAATATACATATTATGAAAGTAAGGAAGTTAGATTTATAGCAATAAATAACTTATAAATATAAAAGTGTTATGTAACTAAAAATATTGTTATTATAGTTAAATTTAACAATTATTAGAGGTACAAGACAACGCTTTAATATAATATACATATTATGAAAGTAAGGAAGTTAGATTTATAGCAATAAATAACTTATAAATATAAAAGTGTTGTGTAACTAAAAATATTGTTATTATAGTTAAATTTAGCAATTATTAGAGGTACAAGACAACGCTTTAATATAATATACATATTATGAAAGTAAGAAAGTTAGATTTATAGCAATAAATAACCTATAAATATAAAAGTGTTATGTAACTAAAAATATTGTCATTATAGTTAAATTTAACAATTATTAGAGGTACAAGGCAACGCTTTAATATAATATACATATTATGAAAGTAAGAAAGTTAGATTTATAGCAATAAATAACCTATAAATATAAAAGTGTTATGTAACTAAAAATATTGTCATTATAGTTAAATTTAACAATTATTAGAGGTACAAGGCAACGCCTTAATATAATATACATATGCCTTGGTTATAGGTTTTACGAGAATGTTTTAAAATACTGTACAGGGGGAAATTTCTTAATTTCGGTTTGCAGTGCCAATTTGTAGGAATAAAACTATTTTTTCTATTCAACGTGGTGCAAAGCAGATAAGTCTGGAGATACTTAAAGATTATCTAAACCCATGAAGGGAGAGGATTTGTTATGTCCAGTGGTTTTGTGGGAAAAGTCTGTTAAATCTAGAGTATGTCACGATTGTGTTTTTGGGTAAGCCGCACTGTCACCCTCCATTTTGTTCGTTCGTTGTTTTTACCCTTTCCTAATCGACCGTGTTTTAATGTCTTATTTACATAGTTTAAGTTTTAAGTCAAGCGCGCACTAGGACGGCACGGACTATATTTGTAAAGGTGGGTGCACTTACTAGACGGGAACTCCCACATCCGCACATTCGATTCCTGCGTGTCTGTGTTGTAAATAGTCTTACTTCAGCTGATGGGTTTTAGTTATAACAAATTTGGGGAGTCTAGGTCGGATTCGAACTGAGTATCTACATGTTAGAAGTCTAGTGCTTTGGAACTGAGCCAACATTCCCGTATCTAGAAATCTATATTTCAAATACAGTAGAACCTCTCAAACTCGACAGGGCTGGTGAGTTTATAATTTTTTTACACCGCCCATAACGTAAAGCATTCCATCAGTACATAGGCTGCCCGAGAGCGCTAGAGACTCAGACTAGGTTACTGGGTTTTCCAAGCTCGTTCAACGCACCCTTTACCTGCCCAGCTGGGGCGGGCTATTGTTTGCAGACGTTCGAGGATTTCTGTGGCCACTTTCCTTATCGTGAGGCCGTGCGCTGACCTTGGATCCCCGGGCAGGTCATAAACTACCCTACATTGTCGTCACTGGGCGTTCAGTTTAGTGTTTGTTGAGACACAGTTGTGGTCACTTGCTTTTGTTCGAGAGTGGTTGACAATTGTTGAAACGAGTTTTGTGCTGGAATATAGAGCGACAGTATGGTGGAGAAGAAGAGGAAACAAGTGTCAGTGTCAATGGAAGCAAAGTTTGGTGCCCTAAAAAGACTTGAGCGTGGTGAAAGCGTAAATAAAATAGCGTTGGACTTGAACATCGGTAGGTCTACAGTGCTCGGTTGGAAGAAAAAGAAATCTGAAATTGAATCATGGTGTTTGAAAAGATAGTGTACAAAATCCATTGTGGAACGAAAAACAATGAGAAGTGCAGAGTTCGAAAAAGTCGGCGAAACCCTTTACCAATGGTTCCGTGTGCACAGGGAGAAGGGAACGCCTATATCTGAACCCATCCTGTAAGAGAAAACTCTTCAGTTTTATGAACAATTTAAGGACGAAGGAGAGCCTGGGTTTACAGCGAGCAATGGTTGGTTGTCAAGGTGGAAACAATGATATGGCACCTAGCTGCTCATTATCTGCGGGGGGAAACTGTCAGCTGACCCTAACAGCGTGAGTGACTTCAAGACCAAACTACACGAGTTTATTGAAAAAGAGGGACTATCAGGTGATCAAATCTACAATGCAGATGAGACAGGACTAAACTTTCGAATGCTTCCTACTAAAAGTTTAGCTCTGAGAGATGAAAAGCTGCACCAGGTTTTAAGAGAAGTAAGGAGCGTGTGACTATTCTCGCCTGCAGTAATGTAACAGGAGAGCACAAACTCAAATTAGCGCTAATTGGAAAAGCAAAAAAACCAAGACCATTTAAAACTGCCAGATGCACAAGTGATGGCAACTTTGAACTCCCAGTTTGGTATAGAAATCAATCTAATGCATGGATGAGCGAAGCAATTTTTAAAGAGTGGTTTTTTCAACAGTTCGTCCCATAGGTTGAGAAGTTTCTGAAGAAAAAAATCTTCCCAGGAAAGCTCTACTGATTCTCGATAATTCTACGACTCACCCTGATGTGTATATTTACAGGACAAAGACATTAAAGCAATTGTTTAATCCGCAGATTAAAAGGTTAGGATTAAAACCACGAGGTGCGGTAAACCCTATTGTTAACAAGGTTACTCTGGATTGCGTAATCTACGTTAATATTTAACATAGCAAGTTTGAGAACTGTTCTAAGCAAAATCGAGTCATTTAACAATAAAAACGCGACGACACTGAATTTAATACAAATAAATTATAAATTGTTCATATTCCTTAACTACGCACTTACCCTAGGTAAGAAGTGAAGCAACGTTTGAATCGAGGTTGAAGTCTCCACAGTACTGTGGTCGTCTTAGGCAGCATAGAAGTCTTGAAGGCGGTCACGCAACTAAAAACTCAATTGAAGTCATGAGTAAAAGTAAAAGTTAAAATTACAAAGCACTTAGATTCTTGCCGCGAGTCCACGCACTGAGATTGCGCAACCGGCGAAATCGAGCGACACTTTAACGAAACGGCGAAAAATATATAGTTTAAAATGTTCATCAACGCGGTCCGAACCTTACGCACAATTAATGAACGAAAGCGGTACTTTAAATTGTCTGAAACAAAACCCATGCGGATTAAGCGTCGCGGTTTAACATAGGACTGCACTGGTCGAGGGACAAAACACTTCTTTATTTGTGTGTCGAAACGAAAAAGCAGTACGTAAAATAATGAGGGGAGAGGGGGGGTGCGGAGCGTTCATCCAGAAAATCAATACTTGTTTCCAATATCGATTAGCGGGTCAGAGATCACGTGACCAATACGTCACGGCACAGCTGATAGGTAGATCAAAGCAAGTTCAAAACTTCGAGCGCTGACTCGAACATACCGCCCACCAAAACGAATGTTTTTAATTCGCCAGGCGGGTAGGGGCGAAGAACCATAAAGCACCGGGAACCGAGGGTGCCGAAGAAAAAAGTGGCAGGGAAAACGAAGAAAACCAAAAGAAACAACAGGGGCAAGAGCGCCGAAGAAAGAACCTGTAGGAAAGCGGTGAAGAACTAATGATGAAGCGGAAAGCCGACGAGCTTGTTGACTGGTCGCCTCAGCTGTCCGTGAGCGGTCTGGATCATGGCTACTCTAGAGACGTGGTCTTTTCCAGGATGCAGACTGATGATCCTTCCCATAGGCCAATGAAGGGGGCTTGAGTGTTCTCCAGTTATGAAGACGAGTTGATTTTCCTTGAGTGGCGACGAGTCCTTATTCCACTTGTGCCGTTGAATCTGAGTGTGTAGATACTGAGTGGACCAAATTTTCCAGAAGCGGTTGGACATCTGTTGGAGCATAGACCATCGAGATTTAATCGGAGGCTCAGTATAACATTCTTCAGGAAGTGACAGTAGCGGACGGCCAATCAAAAAATGCCCAGGCGTGAGAAAGGACGCTCCTTCGCTGGGGTCTGGCAAAACTTCGAAAATAGGACGACTGTTCAAAATGGCTTCTATCCTGATGAACAGAGTAGATAGCTCTTCAGCGGCGAGGGTGGTGTTGCTTACAGTGCGTCGCAATAACAACTTAGCGGATTTGACAGCGGCTTCCCAAAGTCTTTCGAAATGAGGGGCAGCCGGAGGATTGAAATGCCAACTGATGCGTTGGTCAGCTAGCTTGCGTTCAATAAGCGAGTTAGAGCGGTCCAGGAACTTGTAGACATCGTTAAGTCGGTTAGCAGCGCCAGTAAAATTCGTGCCGTTATCGGAATAAATTTCTGAAGGTAGACCTCGTCTAGCGGTGAAGCGGTGTAATGCGGCGAGGAAGGCATCAGTAGATAAGTCGGTCACCAATTCCAAATGAACTGCTTTAGTGGTCATACATACAAATAAACAGAGGTAAGCTTTCAATAGCTTGGAGGTGCGCAAATGGTTGGCCTTTGTGTCAAAAGGTCCAGCGAAATCTACTCCGACTCTATAGAAAGGTGGAGACGGCGTAACTCTTGATGAGGGCAAAGGTGCCATCATGGGCTGGCGTGGTTTAGTTTGCATGCGGAAACATCGAATGCACGCATGGATGCGTTGGCGAAGTAATGATCGCAGAGCTATGACCCAAAATTCACTATTGATCAAGGCTTGAGTGGTACGCGGTCCAGCATGCAAGGCCAGCTTGTGATAATGGTCACAGATGAGGTCAACGTAATGATGGCGCTTTGGTAACAGAAGCGGGTGTTTAGAATCATAACTAAGAGACGAATGATCAAGTCTACCGCCCACCCTGAGTAGACCATGGGCGTCGATAAATGGTGTTAGGCTACGTAAATGGTCGTTGACGCGTTTACCAGTTGGAAGCTTTTGCAGAGCTTCACTGAAGACAGAGGTTTGTACCAGTTTAACGCATACAGCTTTTGCGTTATCCAACTCCTGTACTGACAGCGGTCGTAGCGTAGGTTTGACTGAGGCTGCTTTGGCCTTATAGCGTGTGTTGTGATGATGGCCGATCGCCAGGCTCTTGTTGCGACAGTGGTCGATGAATCGTAATACGTACGCGAAGACATGATGAAGAGTAGTTAAGCTCGAATGTTGCTCAATGATTTCCATAAGACGGTTGGGCTCTTGCACAGCGGCACAATTAACCTTAGCCTCAACCTTTGTTTCCGTCTGATCTGGGTTAGTGCCTTTAGGCCTAGACAGATTCCAAGTGGTAGGACAATGTAATAACCAAGGAGGTCCATGCCACCAAAGCGGGTGTGTGGCAAGTTGATCAGGCAAACAACCGCGAGACGCAACGTCTGCGGGGTTATCAAGAGTCGAGACATGAAACCAATGATCCATGGAGGTGATTGACACAATCTCAGCGATGCGGTTAGCTACGAAAGTTTTCAATTCATGAGGCGGGGTCTGAATCCAATGAAGTACTATCTCAGCATCAGTAAAGAAGAGAGTGTTAGCGATTGGAATGAAATCAAGAGCTGGTTGAATTGATTTGTATAACTTAGCCAGCAGTACTGCGCCGCAAAGTTCCAACCGAGGTATGGTAAGTAATTTAACAGGGGCTACCTTACTTTTAGCTTTCAACAGGCTGGCGTTGACGGACCCGTTAAGCTCAGATCTCAAATAGATAGAAGCAGCATAGCCTGCTTCGGAACCATCACAAAACCCAACGATGCGATGACTGGCTGATCGCGTGCCTACATGGCGAGGAATTTGAATAGCAGACAAACAAGCGAAATGGACAATGAAGCTGTCCCATTGATGGAGCAGAGGGGTTGGCAGCGGCTGGTCCCAGTCCAGTTTCTCCAACCACAAGCGTTTAAGAAAAGACTTAATCCAAAAGGTAATAGGCGTTAAGAAGCCAAGCGGGTCAAAAGTGCGTGCGACATAGGAAAGGATGGTGCGTTTTGTGGGCACCAGCGTAAAAGTTTGAGTTTGATACGAGAACGAGTCTGAAGAGGGGTTCCATAGCAAACCCAATATTTTAATTGCAGCGGATTCGTCCTGAAACAACAGCGGATTTTCCAAGTGAGAGGAAGGTAGCGTTGCGAGTAGCGAGGGTTCATTTGACGACCATTCTCTGAGTTCCAGGCCGGCGCGAGCGAAAATGTCGATAAGTTCTTGTATTAGCGTCTTAGCGGCCTCGGGCGTGTCAGCTCCAGCGACGACGTCATCTACGTAGGTCTGATGAAGGATTGCTTCGGAGGCTGTAGGATAGCGGGTTCCCTCATCCTTTACTAGTTGTTCAAGCGTTCGCAGAGCTAAGTAAGCGGAAGGGGTTAGGCCATAGGTGACCGTAGCAAGTTCATACTCGATTAACGGTGATTGAGGTGAAGACCGATAAAGTATGTGCTGGTAAGAACGATCCTCAGGTCGGACCAAAATTTGACGGTACATCATCTTGATGTCGGTGCAAACAGCGTAAGTATATAAACGGAAAGAGATGATTAAATTAGCCAAGTCCTTTTGCAGTTTAGGACCGGATAACATTTGCTGATTCAGGGTGTTTGCGTGGCAATCGGGTGATGACACGTTGAATACCACTCTAAGCTTAGTAGTAGAGCTGGTGGTCTTAAATACGCAATGGTGCGGAATAAGATAGTCAGAAGCCTTGAAGGCGGGGTACATGTGCCCTAGAGCGATATACTCGGCCATAAACTGATGATATTGTATGGCTACCTCAGGCTGGCGGTTTAAACGCTTTTCTAACGCATGATAACTCGCAAGAACAGTGTTACGGTTAGACTTGGGCGGGATAGCTTCCGGCTTAAATGGGAGTGCTACGATGTATCTTCCCGTTGCGTCACGATCAGTGGTGGTTGCGAACAATTCTTCACAAAGTTGATCTCCGGGGCTGAGGTGATTTGCGGGTGCGACTTCCTCAACTTCCCAAAAGCGTCTAATGTTGTCATCGATTGACTTCAGAGTAGTGATGAATACACGTGGCTGCTGAGGCATGCTATAAGGTATGGAACCCATGATGACCCAACCTAACCTGGTGTTGAGTGCTGAGGGTTGTCCGTGGATAATATTGCAAGGTCCGTTCACAAGTATCTGTGTAAAAATGTCAGCATCTAGAATGATGTCAACACCGGAAGAGGTGTCGAACTGAGGGTCAACCAGCGGTAAGTGCTGATATTGAGCGCGTACGCAAGGCGCCAAAGCGGTAGATGGAAGCGGGTCAGTAATGCGGGGAAGCACAGCGGCTTCTGCGGTCAGCATGACACCTGGGTCATGTCTCGAGAAAATAAGCAAAGTAACGTACTCATGAATGCGGGTTGTCTTGGCTGCGACACCAATCAAAGAAAGATTTGATTTCCGAGCGGGTAAATTCAACAGCGTGCTCGCATGCTTAGTTATGACAGAGATTTGACTGCCTGTATCTATAAGTGCCCTAAATGGAAGCGGTCGGCCAAAGTGGTCCTGAATGATGACCTGCGCGGTGCCTAACAGGGCGAGAGAAGCTTCAATATTACAAGAAAGAGCATGCGGTAGCGATTGAGTAGCGAGGTCGGGTCTAGCTGTTGAACGAGGGTGTCGCGGTGAAACTAGTCATTGTTGTGCAGGAGAGTTGTCGTGTAACGATGTGTGGTGTGACTCTCCACACTGTTTACACTGTTTCATAGATTTACATTTGGACTGAAAGTGCGATCCAAGACAGTTAAAACAACGTCGTAATTTTCCAATGGCACTTTTACGTTCGGACACAGTTAATTCCAGAAACGACTGGCAATTAAAAACATTATGGTTTGAGCCGCAATAATAACACATCCCAGTATGAGTGGTTGAGATGTTGGCTTGAGCCATGTGAAGCGGGGGCAACCGATGTTGGAACACTGAAAGCCTAGGCGCGTTCATAATTGGCGGCACATTTCCTTGTCTCCCTCCTGCAGACGGCCGTATAGGGCTCTGCATCACAGGTCTGGGCTCATAAGTGCGTGGTAAGATTTGAGACGTAGCTGTATTAACATAAGACGCCGACAGATCAAGAATTTGATTCGATTCAACCTCAAGGCTAGCTTCGACGGGTTCAATATTTAAATTAGGGGCACCACTGGAATTTGAGTCATTCAACGCAGAGACCATCACTCGCGGTTGCTGACCTAATTTTGAGTTAACTGCAGTCGCGGCAGAGGGTTGATTGAGTAACTCCATTGCTCTAGCCTGTTTCGTAACAAAGTCATTTAACATTTTGTATGTGGGCATCGTATTAGTCCCTAGTCTTGTTTCGAAGTTGAGACGAGTCTGTGAGTCCAAATTGTTGACAGACATTTGAAATAGGAGGAAATCTGCTAAGTCATCTAACTGAATAGCCTTTAAGGCGCACACGGCGTTGGAGTGCGCAGTCAAAAACCGGTTAAGTTCAGATTGAGATGCGGTCTTAATAGACTTAAATTCTTTGATCAATTGAAAATAATGGTCAGCCAACCTACGAGGGTTTGCATAGCGGTTGCGCAGCGCCTGGTAAGCAATTTCGTAATTGCTTTCAGAGATAGTCAGTCCGGTAATAACTGCTAATGCATCACCTTTCAGAGTGGATTTCAGGTACTGAAATTTTTGCACCGCATTGATATTATTATTACCATGAATCATGGAGTCAAACATTGTGATGAAGTCAGCCCATTCGTGGCTATTACCTGAGAAAACTGGTATTTGTAGGTTAGGTAGGCTTATGCAATTGGTAGCAAGATTGCCTGGTGAGGTTGGTCTTACCTCCGTTTTAATGATATTGGGGTATTTCACTAACAACGGTAAGTACATCTCTTGAAATTTAGCCTTCATTTCGAACGCTTTTTCCGCGAACTCGGCAACTTGTCTTTCAAAGGTCTTTTCCATGTAATCAAACGTTTCAAAAAAATTAGCCTGAATTCGCCTAAGTTCCAGAACAATTCCTTCCGGAATCTCATTTTCATTTAACACACTTTTCACTTGCTCTAAGTCAGTAATAATGCTCTTTAATTTTGCCAAATAGTAGTCAGTATTAATTTCCATTTTGAAATGTTCGAAAATTTTCAAATATAAAATTTCAAAAATTTTAAATTTATAAATATTTTAAGTGGACTGTATATAAATTATCGTGAAACATTTAAAACCATTTATAGCTGAAATAATTCAAACAATCCGGCCCAGTGGGGACCAAATGTTTAATCCGCAGATTAAAAGGTTAGGATTAAAACCACGAGGTGCGGTAAACCCTATTGTTAACAAGGTTACTCTGGATTGCGTAATCTACGTTAATATTTAACATAGCAAGTTTGAGAACTGTTCTAAGCAAAATCGAGTCATTTAACAATAAAAACGCGACGACACTGAATTTAATACAAATAAATTATAAATTGTTCATATTCCTTAACTACGCACTTACCCTAGGTAAGAAGTGAAGCAACGTTTGAATCGAGGTTGAAGTCTCCACAGTACTGTGGTCGTCTTAGGCAGCATAGAAGTCTTGAAGGCGGTCACGCAACTAAAAACTCAATTGAAGTCATGAGTAAAAGTAAAAGTTAAAATTACAAAGCACTTAGATTCTTGCCGCGAGTCCACGCACTGAGATTGCGCAACCGGCGAAATCGAGCGACACTTTAACGAAACGGCGAAAAATATATAGTTTAAAATGTTCATCAACGCGGTCCGAACCTTACGCACAATTAATGAACGAAAGCGGTACTTTAAATTGTCTGAAACAAAACCCATGCGGATTAAGCGTCGCGGTTTAACATAGGGCTGCACTGGTCGAGGGACAAAACACTTTTTTTATTTGTGTGTCGAAACGGAAAAGCAGTACGTAAAATAATGAGGGGAGGGGGGGTGCGGAGCGTTCATCCAGAAAATCAATACTTGTTTCCAATATCGATTAGCGGGTCAGAGATCACGTGACCAATACGTCACGGCACAGCTGATAGGTAGATCAAAGCAAGTTCAAAACTTCGAGCGCTGACTCGAACAGAAATGTTTCTACCGCCGAACGTCACGTCTCTCTGTCAACGATGGACCAAAGAGCTTTGGCAGCGTTAAAGAGAAGGTACAGACGTAAGTTATGGCCATCTTTGGTTCACAAACGGACAATACGAAAAGAAACTACAACTCAAGTAAAGAAAATCCAAAGCATATAAATAGTAACCAACAAATATATTAGTGCAACACTGCACATAGAAAGAGAAATGGAATTCGCTTTCTATTTTGCCACTTAATATTATTATTCTGACATATGTATATACATATTCATATTAACTGTATTATATGTAAACTATAATAACTGTATAATAAAATCAATAGAAAATAAAATATTTCCTTGTTGATTCCAGTAGGAATTGACTTTTAGAAAAATTATATTACTTGTTCTGTATAAACATTTTGAAGAACAGACGGGTTTTATATGCCAAACAATATGTAAGGTTATCCAGGTTTAGCAATATTTTAAAACCTGTTCAAAGAATGAAATAGTAGCAAACATTCATGAGTCGAGGGTAAACGTAAAGGTTTCGTTTTATGCTGATGGTGGAGTTAAGCAAGGCCTTGGCTGCATAACTATAATAGCACAGATGGTGATGCAGAAAGAAATAAAACTTAGAGAGCAAATTATATTTTTTTGGCCACTTTTACCTACAAAATTAACAATTTAAAAAAACATAACCTAACACATGAAAACCCTCACTATTGGTGATGTTTATTGTGTATTCATATGTCAGAACTTGGGCATTTCCTTCATCATTGTTTTAAGGTAAGTTTTCTATATGGTACAGTATATGGTTACTCCAATACAGAAAATAAATTTTGTCTAGTTTAGGTTATAACATGAAATAATTACAAATTTATTAAGAAAATCCAACTTAAATTGAGTTGATTTTTAGGATATACATACTATTCTACATATTTATTTATTATACTATTATAATAAATGTTTATTGCAAATAAAAATTGGTTCTGTTTATTTATAATAATATTATATATAATTGATCTTTGTTATATATGTGTCCGCCAAGATATAGCCGGCATGTGCTGTTCCTGTTCCTCTGTTCTCCATTCTGCTTCTTGTTTCTTATATGCAATTTATGCTATACTGTACACGTGTTACAAGTGGTAGTTTAGATTAATAAAATTAATCTTATATCAAATATATATTTATATTGTGAGTTTTTACTAGCATTCGCAATGGCATCAGTTTCAGTATGGGAAGATGTAGATGTAAACAGTTTCAAATATGGTACTTTGAAAAGTGTAGCTCTTACTAGAGGAGGTGAGTATAATTGCAGTAAGGTAATAAATAAATGCATAGCGAGGTAATATTTACCAATAAGATGGCTATAAAGTAAATAATTTAACTATAGTTAAAAAGCACTATAGTTATTTCTTTTTGATTATGTTCTCTAACCTCAAAATTTATTCGTGTCACGTTTCCAGGGAAATAATCATATCAAACATACTTTTATTAGAGAATATCCCTACCCTCAAATGTATTTTTCCCTCAAAGTGGCAAGAGCAGGATATTAGGCAGTTCAGTTTACTATTTAAAGAGCCTGTACAAACTATATTTGCCTCTTGTATGGGTTTAGTAATTACCTCTTTAAAACGTATAAGTTCCTTCAATAAGGCATCAATTCAGTATAAAAACGTGTAATTTTTTGGGAGTAAACACCAAGTTTAAATACATTTTGTCTCATTTGGTGAGCTATTATGTCATAAATAAGGAGGGAATTGCTATTTTTAATTTATAGGGTGCTAGCGGAGGTTTTTGTAATTTTGGTAATTATGTAGACGTGCGACTACGACTATTTTCAATAATTTTTTTTCTTTTCTAATGTATTTTTACATTTTGAACACGAATTTGACATTAGTTTTTGCTGCTGAGGTCTATTTAAGGCCAAATACTCTGAAGAAGAACACGTGTGCCATTTTCTACTACCATTTTGGTAATTTTGAGAATTTGGAGCACCTGAGATTAAAATAGAAAATTGTTCTAAAACACGTCCTAGAGCAAAATGCACAAGAATTTTTTAAATTTTACACTGAAAGTTATTGTTATCAATTTGAAGCTGGGTAAAAACATTCAGTGCTGAGTAGTAAGTTCTGCAAAGTCCGCGGAGTGATACAGTGACGTCACGCTATCTCCATTGATAACGTACATGTGTAAATATTTGAGAAACAACGTTTTGGCTTAATGTTTATGGTTTTTGCATACGAATTTAATAAAGTCTCCAGTCAGGATAGATTTGGTTGTAATTTTATGATTAAATTTATAAAATTACAACCAAGTCTATCCTGACTAGATACTTCATAGGTATATTTCAAAATAGATAGGCTATATAGAATTAACCTTCCCTGGTAATAACAAAAATATTAGGTATCAATATAGCTTCAGGACGGAGATGGGCAATCTGCATATTTACAAAAGTTTGGATTCCTAGAACACCAACTACATTTGTGACATCACTGTATCACTCCGCAAACGATGCACAGCTTACTACTCCGCACTGAATTTTTTACCTAACTTTCTCTGAATATATTCTTTAATCTTACTAAAAAAAATTTATGCAAAGTATTTCATAATCCGAAATTAAAGTTCGGATAGTCATAAATTAACGTAAAAGTGATTAATTAAGTTTCACCAAACGTAATGAACTACAAAATTCAAGATTTCATAATCATTGTCAACTTGTGATACCCAAAAGTCGATTCCTACAAGTTCACTTTCATCACTTTGTCTATGACTTACAGTTGATTTCAGTAATAAATCAGATATCGTAATTGTTTACATTGGGGAACTAATTATACGTCGGGTCCCTTGAAGTAATACCTTTTTCCAGATGATGTCACATGATCTTTTTCTTAACTTGCATGCGTAGATTTGTTTCACAGTAATGGTGCATAAAATTAAAACCAAATCTATCCTAACTGGATACTTGACAGATATATTTTAATATATGTATACATGCACATCATGCAGTTGATACTGAGTGCCCAAAAAAGTAGTCACAACTAAAATGGAATATAAAATTAACCTTCCGATGCCATAAAAAAATACAATTATTAATACAGCTTCAGGATATGTTTTCATACATACGTCTAATTAGAAGATTACGTCTATATACTACTATACTAAATACGACTATTAAAAGAATGAAATACACCTTACAAAATTGTTCAAAACCACATAATAGGACGATATGCACAATTACTGATATAATGACGTCACAGCTGTAGCCGGTGTTTTAGGAATCTGATCTTTATGAATCAAAAACATGCTCTGAAGCTATATTGATAACTATTATTTTTGTTATTGCTAGGGAAGGTTAATTTTATGTATCTATATTGAAATATACGTATGAAGTATCCAGTCTGGATAGATTTGGTTCTAATTTTATTCATTTAACCATCTAGGTAATGAATAAAATTACAACCAAATCTACCCTGACTGGACACTTTTTAGGTATATTTTAATATAGGTATATAGTAAAGTAAAACTTTAAAACCAAATCTGTCCTAACTGGAGACTTTATAAGTATATTTAAATATTCGTATGCAAAAACTATACAAATTAAGCCAAAACCTTCTTTCTAAAATATCTACACATTTAAGGTATGCCTGATGTCTTAATGCTCCGCACTGAATGTTTTACCTAACTTTTAATTGATAGAAAAATAAATTCCGAGTAAAATTTTAAAAAAAATCTTGTTCATATCGTCCTATTTTATGGTTTTGAACAATTTTCAGTATATATCTCTGGAGCCAGTAAAACTCAAAATTACCACTTTGGCTATTGTTTTGTTTTCTAAGGTGTATTTCATTCTTTAAATGTTTTACTTTATAAAGTGTCATGTATTCTACTGAAAGATGTCCGATGAAGATTACTCGTCATCTAAATAAGTGTGAGATAGTTATTTACATTTGGGAACTAATTAGACATATGTATGAAAAAATCAGAAAACATTAAGAAAAAGATCATGTGACATCACCTGGCAAAAGGTATTACTTCGGGGAACCCAATGTTTAATTAGTTTCTCAATGTAAACAATTACCATATGTGATTTATTACTGAAATCAATTGTAAGTCATAGACAATGTAATGAAAGTGAACTTATAGGAATCGACTTTTGGGTATCACAAGTTGACAATTATTATGAAAACTTGAATTTTGTAGTTCATTATGTTCGGTGAAACTTAATCACTTTTACATTAGTTTATGACTATCCGAACTTTAATTTCAGATTATGAAGTACTTGAGATAAAATTTTCTTGGTAAGATTCAAGAATATAAACTATGTATCATTTTTTTTATATTATAATATTCGGCACAAAATATATTTTGCAGTTTTAATGTATAAATATTGGTTCTTGGTGTGCATAATACTTGGAGGTTAGGTTTTAATTTTAATGCTTTATAGTAAATATTTAGGTAAATAAATTTTCCACATAGAACTAAGACCTAAAACTATTATTACAATATTTATTCTTGTTCTGTAAAAAAAAGTGGCCCTTAATATGACATTTTTACCAATTTACTTACTCTTACCATAAACTTACACACAGATCAGGAAAATATCTTGCCACCATTATAAAGATTATATCCTTTCTTTATATCATTGATATTGCAAAAAGAATATGCATTGTGATGGAGAAAGCCATCAGGGAACATAAAAAGACTTGCACACAGATCAAGAAAATGCCTTGCCACCATTATAGATTATTTTCATTCTTTATATCATTGATATTGCAAAAAGAATGTACATTGTGATGGAGAAAGCCATCAGGGAACATAAAAAGACTTGCACACAGATCAAGAAAATGCCTTGCCACCATTATAGATTATTTTCATTCTTTATATCATTGATATTGCAAAAAGAATGTACATTGTGATGGAGAAAGCCATCAGGGAACATAAAAAGACTTGCACACAGATCAAGAAAATGCCTTGCCACCATTATAGATTATTTTCATTCTTTATATCATTGATATTGCAAAAAGAATATACATTGTGATGGAGAAAGCCATCAGGGAACATAAAAAGACTTGCACACAGATCAAGAAAATGCCTTGCCACCATTATAGATTATTTTCATTCTTTATATCATTGATATTGCAAAAAGAATATACATTGTGATGGAGAAAGCCATCAGGGAACATAAAAAGACTTGCACACAGATCAAGAAAATGCCTTGCCACCATTATAGATTATTTTCATTCTTTATATCATTGATATTGCAAAAAGAATGTACATTGTGATGGAGAAAGCCATCAGGGAACATAAAAAGACTTGCACACAGATCAAGAAAATGCCTTGCCACCATTATAGATTATTTTCATTCTTTATATCATTGATATTGCAAAAAGAATATACATTGTGATGGAGAAAGCCATCAGGGAACATAAAAAGACTTGCACACAGATCAAGAAAATGCCTTGCCACCATTATAGATTATTTTCATTCTTTATATCATTGATATTGCAAAAAGAATATACATTGTGATGGAGAAAGCCATCAGGGAACATAAAAAGACTTGCACACAGATCAAGAAAATGCCTTGCCACCATTATAGATTATTTTCATTCTTTATATCATTGATATTGCAAAAAGAATGTACATTGTGATGGAGAAAGCCATCAGGAACACAAAAAGTATTAAAAAACCGGTAAAAACATAGTCTTAATGGCGTTGGTTTTTTAAAATTGTTTTGTTTTTAAATTACTTGTTTTAATGTGTAGAACACAAATATCATCTTTTTTTCGCGGAAAGTAGGGAAAGTTAGTTTTTTCACATTTTTAATGTTAGTCTGTAATAGCATGTATAGCGTAAACCGCCGCGCAGTAGCTACAGTGCACTGCACTAGATCAAAGTAAATTTATTTTAATACTAAACTTAAAATCTAAATAATTAACCTTGGGTATAATTTTGTACAACATTACTATCTACCTATATTAAAATACACCTATGATATATCCAGTCAGGACAGATTTGGTTGTAATTTTCTGCATCAGCAATAAGTCTAAATATTTACCAAAATTACAACCAAATCTATCCTGATTGAATACTTCGTAGGTATACTTTGATGTTGGTAGATAGTAATGTTAAATAAAATTATAACCACTCTATCCTGACTTGATACTTTGTAAGTAGCTTAAAATTATATAACCTATAATGTGGATGGTGATTGTGGTAATTTCTTTAGTCTAATTAAATAAGTAGATATTTCAGAAATTATCTGAACCTGATTTTGCAAATTTTCATAACACTTTATCTTGCACAAGTTGATTCAGCAAATTAAAATATATTATTCTCAGTCTAAAGAAAATAATAGACTGTGGAGAATATGGTTAGCATATTTCATCAAAATATATAATGGTAACATTTAATTCTTATACTAAATAAAATATATAGAAAAATATATTATAATCTTGCTTGTAGTAGCTTATACCTTGATGTTAAATGTAAATGACCGTTTTAGAAGCTGTATTCATTCATCAAGCTATATTTTGATATAGATCTGTAAAATGTATTATTTTTATATTTCTACATTCTGACATAATTTGTTTAGTTATTCAGTGTGCAGATAATATAAATTTGAAGTGTACCTTTTTTAAAGGAAACATGATAATCGTAGAAGTAACAATATAATATTAAAAATAAATAGTTATTGGTAATAAATAAACAAATATAATAGTTGTTGATATAAATGCATGATTTTTTTTCTAATGTGCTTATTTCTTTCTCTTTGTTTTTTTAGTATTTATTTCTTCCTGTTTGTTTTAGGTCCCAATTCTTATGGTTCTGTTTTAATGGTGTCGTTTCAAGGAGATATGATAGCATTAGGTGAAAACAAAAATGGCTGTTTAGGCCTAGAGTCAGATAACACAAAAGAGGCAGTAAAAGTTCAAGGGCTTTCCTTAGTGTCAGGTAAAGAATATTTTAAGTCATTTAGGTAGGAGTTTGGTTCCAGAATGGTTTTTTCTACTCGAGCTTGTATTTTTGTAGTAATTTGACTTGACAGGTCTGTAATCATTATGATATTGTCATTTATTCAAATCTTCTTATTTCTAATAAAATTTATCTCTTTATGTATAGAATATTTACTAGCAGTTAGTCCGACAAATTATCTGCTGTTCAGACATTGTGTGGATTTGACGCAGAAGTCATTGTAATTCAGAGTGACTAACTTCATCATGCTGTTAGCTGTTACTCTGACTGTATGACACCATTTAAAATGGAAAGCCCTCAGTGGATAGATGTGACGTCACATGAGAATAGACTAGACTAGCATAGATATTGTTTGCATGCTTTCTCAGCACCAAAAAAGACAATTTTGCTTTGATTATCACAATTTGATTGTGATAGAGGAAATTTTGAATTGTAAATGGATATTTGTTAAGTGTTAACAAATAAATAAATATACTAACACAATATTTGATCATAAATATTATTTTTTTTTATTCGACAGCATCAAATAGTTGGATTTGAAAGGATTAACAAAACTATAAAATAAAAACAGATTTGCTAAATGCATTCCTATAAATGTAAATCTCCATCAATACCAAGGGGTGTTGTTAAGTACAGAAAAATAGTGGTAAGTTGAAAAGATGTTAAAATATCAAGAAATTCTATTTTATTTGTAAAGTTGTGTGTCAGTAATATATCTGATAATTTTTTAATTTTTTGGTGAACATATTTTGTAGAAATCGTTTTTTTCTAAAGAAGAATCTAATGATGATTTTACTGTGTTATTTTGTTATATAGTGTAAAGTAATATATCTGTTGGGGAACAGGTGTTTCTCTGTGTGATGAGTTTGGAGACGGCTTGGCATACACCAGGGAAGGCAAGCTCTATGTTTGGGGGGCAAATGTTGATGGAAATACTTGCAGGAAGCCAGTGTTAATGGAAAACCTCCCAAAGATTATTGATGCTAGATGTATACGAGGGCACTATTTAGCGTTGACTGACAATGGCAAGGTAACAAACATTATGACCTTCTTTAATTCAAAACAAGCATAAATATTTTCTCAACTTTTATAGGCAAATGACACGGTTTTGTACTGTCATGTAACTTTTGCTTAATGAATGCTTTGGTGGAAGAACCTGAGCAGTGAGATTTAGTTAGAATAGTGCTGTGGCTCGAAAAATATGTTTTTTTGTTTCAAACAGTATATTTCGGAAAATTTGCCTCTGGAAGAGATAAGTTTATTACAAAGTAAAAGAAAGTATGTATTCAACCCCCAGCTATCGCATTATACTTGAATTGTCGGGTTTTTTCAGAAATTAAGAAATTTTGCAAATATTTTTAAATAGCTCAGCCAATAATAGTATAAAATACAATAGTGAAAATTGTTTAACTGAAGGTTTAAAAAATAGCAAATAAATGTGAGACAGACAATATCACTTAATTTGTGGTAGTGCAAAAGGACTCAAATATCATTAATTTTTTGCATTTTTCTAAGCGTGGACACTCTAGTCAGTGTCTTACATCTAGTGACAGTGACGGCCTTGAGTTTGACACACTCCCCCCTCACACATTTCTCCAACACACTTCCCACAATGCATTGCACATGGCTTACTCCACCATTTTGTAACCTATCCCACATGCGGTCAGTTGTTCAGTGCCTGTGTTATTTTGATTGCTCTGAGTGAGTACTAAGTATCACCATTTTTTAACATAGTTAACTAAATATATAGCATTGCATTATGGCTGTTTTACGAAATTAACTCGAATTGAGTTTGAGTGTACGCTATTTGTTCCTCCGAAATACATGCCTGTGAATAAACTTCCAAAGTACAAGGACAGCTCCGGAGCTGTTATATTGAATAATATAGCACCGCCTTAGGAACTAATAAGGCCTGTAGTTTTTCCCAAGTTGCGATTACCGTAGCACCTAAAGTGAAAGCGTTGTTTGATAAAGCTTCTCTACCAACTGTGACAACTTACAGAAAGGCCCAACTAATAAGTTCTTACCATGACAGTTATCGTAAGTTGATATTGTTTAGTGTGGGAAGGACTGTGTGGCTAAAAAATATTAAATTCTCAAGCCATAAGTGACAGTTATAACAAAAAGTGTAAAACTGAGCACAAATTCCGGAACGAAAAGGTACAGAGTTGTATAAAATTGCAAGTTTGAATGGTAACTTACAAGTAAATATCACAAACTATAGCCAGGCCAAAGGAATGAGGCGGATTGATCAGAGGGACGGAAAGCAACTCTTGTGGCGAGCAGAAGGTACTTTAGGGAGGTTCAGAAACTCCAAGATGCTGGTCCGTGGTTGAAACCCAAATCTAGCCAAAGATGGAAGTGGAGAATGTCTGTCTACAAACATCCGTGATTCGAACTTGAAATGTTTATAGTATAATATCTAAGAAACAGTTTTAAAGGCGGCCCTAAAAACTATCACAAGCAACAAAATTTCACCCTCAAGGAACATCGGAGAAGTTTTGATCCATGATAGAAGAGGATTATCACAGTGATAAGTTTTTGAGCAAGTCAGAATTTTAATAACTCTATTACATTTATTAAATTTTGAATAACTATTGAATTGAGATTTGTTTAAATAAATTTTGATAACTAATTGATTATTAATAATTAAAAAATATGTAACCACATGGCTTTCTTTTAAAACCATAAAAAGGAAATATAAGTGATGGTAATAAAGTAAGGGAAATTCACATACAGAATTCCAGATTTAATTTTCAAGATTAGTATTAAAGTTATCTCTGGCCATTTAAAACAGGAATTGATTCAAGTCATATGTAACAAATATATTTAATTTAGCCAAAGTAATCGAAAGAAATAAGAATGAAAAATTTATAAAGATAATCAATAATTATAAAGCAGCTACTTTAAGTTCTTGTAACATATATTACTAAATGATTATGATTGAACATTTTGGTTGGTTTTCAAATCAAGTCCAGGGATTTATCCACTGGCAGATCACGCTCGACATACCACACATATCAGGATCGGATGAGATCACATTTTAAGCGTGGTTGAATTGGTGCATTTCAGCCCTATAGTAGCCATCATCACCATGAACAACTAACATGTAAAACGCATGAATATGGTTACGTTTCATAGGGAGGCAGAACGTGTTTGGGGACAACACCCCCACAAAGAAAATAGGGTTTGACAGCGGCAAAGTGTGGAAACGCCTTCAGTTGAACAGTGTTAGTATCCTTCATTCTCAAATCATACATGACTCTATGGTTCAAAATAAATAAAAGCAGGTACATAACAGATGGACCTAGACACATTTTTGAGGTTATCAAATCAACCAGATTTCTATCAGAAAATTTTGTTGAAAGTAGTTGATCTTGTAATCGAATGAAATTCTTTTTTTCCCATAAAAAAAACGTGCACTTTAAGATGATGATGATGAAAGGAAGCACATCAGAGAATTGGGATTCCGAAGAGTTATAACAGCAAGAAAGTTAGCCACCAAAACAAAATCAGTAAGGGTTTTCCCACCTCCAAAAATTAACTTTCATGCAACCGATTAGACTGAAAAAATATATATTGGAATACCACTTAAATTACACCACCACCATTGTTTCGGAGATTATCTGATGATGAGGCTTGGGCTAAAATTACTGCTGGAGAAACTCCTGAGGAATGGAACTTTGAAAAATTTCCATACCACACTCAAGCTGTGGAACGCTGCATTAAGTCGGTGACTCAAGCATCTGATGACAAAAGTCATCGGCGCTAAGTAACAAGATGGTTTCATAAGATCCACCGTAGCGTCCAGAGCTTGGAAGCTTAAATAAATTTTAAAAAATGTATTTCATTTGTTAAAATTTTTTTTGTGCTATTTTTTTCATTTAAACATGTTGTTAAAATTATAAGTTGATAATCATTTGTTCTTTTATTTATATCCCTTAAATAAACATATGATAATTACATTACAATTGAATGGCATGTACAGTAAAGAACCAATACGGATTGTACTATTAACACACAACAGCATGCAAGACTGCACCTACCTTTAAAGTGTATGCTCATTTTACCGATTTTTGAGTCTTTTGCACTAACAGAAATTAAAAGATTTTTACAGTATTAATTGGTTTTGTGTTTCTTAACCCATTTAATAGAGGATTTTCACTAAAGCATTTCAAAATAATATTGGTTAGGCACTGTAAAAATACTTGTAAAATCACTGATTTTCGAATAGAAAATTTTAAGTACATCAAAATTTAAGTTTGATACTGAAAGATTAAAAAATGTTCAATATATATATATATAGGTTAGTTCTAGTAGAGCTTAAAGCTTATTTAGGAATTTTTTTGGACTTGATAGGAGACTGACAGACTTACCTAAAGGCAATAGTCCAAAACTGCAATCTCTTGGAAATAAGCACATATAAAACACTTAATACACTTTTATTTGAAATATTTCGATCAACATGATCTTCTTCAGTCAAGAAAGAGAAAACAAAACCATATGTGTTTTATATGTGTTTTATATGTGCTTATTTCCAAGAGATTGCAGTTTTGGACTATTGCCTTTAGGTAAGTCTGTCAGTCTCCTATCAAGTCCAAAAAAATTCCTATATATATATATATATATATATATATATATATATATATATATATATATATATATATATATATATATTATATATATATATATATATATATATATATATATATCACTTTCACTTATGTACTTAGACAAGAATCTTCATATTCAATAATAAGATATATAAACAAATAGATGGCTTAGCAATGGGATCACCACTTTCAAGTATAATATCAGAAATTTACCTCCAAAAACTTGACGAATTAATCACACAAAGCATAAAAACACACGACCCCAACGGACATATGTCCCCATTGGATACGATATGTTGATGATGAATTATACATTTCACAAAATAAAGCAATAAATAATAACATCATCCTAAATGAAATCAATAACTTACACCCCAACATACAATTCACTATGGAGGAAGAAATAAACAATAAAATAAACTATCTAGACCTAACATTGACCATAAATACAAATAACATTGAATATTCTATTTATAGGAAACCCACACAAACCATTAATACAATACCAAACCACTCCAACCATCCCCCACAACATAAAATGGCCGCTTACAACTCACTTTTATACAGGATGCTAAAATTGCCTCTAAATAATGAAGAAAAATCCTAAGAAAAACAAATAATATATCAAATAGCCAAAAAAAATGGATACAATAAAAAAACTATAGATAAATTCGAATTTAAAATATAAAATAAATTAAAAGAACCTAAAATCGAACCACAAACAAAATGGGCTACATTCACATACACAGGATACAACATAAAAGGAATAACTAAAACACTAAAAAATAATAATATTAACATAGCCTACAAAAATACAGGAAACATAATCAACAAAATAAACCAACCAGAAAAAATATGTCCCACACTTAATAACGGAATATACAAAATCGAATGCCCAGACTATAATAAAATATACATAGGCCAAACAAAAAAGAAATTAAAAGACAGATATCAAGAACACCTCAATGCATACATCAAACCTGAAATTTATAACTCAAACTTAGCCACACATGCCATCAAAAACAAACACACATTCCCCACATTAAAAAACGTACACCTAGTAAAAAAGGTTCAAAAAGGCCTCAAAATGACAATCTGGGAACAACTAGAAATTTATAAAAATAATATCATTAACGAACAAATAAAATAAAAAACTGATAAATTATTCAATCTAATAGACAATATTAACCCCAAAACAAACGTTAAAAACTCGCACAGTGCAGTGAATCTAAAAGTAGAACATAACGGTACACCAAGGTCAACGGGAAATCCACTCAGCTCGCAGTCTACAACAACCCTGTTCAGTATGCCCGAGGATGACGGCACGACCAGCCATTGAAAGTTAACTCGCATAAATACCAAGAAGATTCTTGTTTAAGTACATAAGTGTATACAAGAAAACAGTGTTGCATAACTACAAATATATATATATACATAGGAATTTTTGGACTTGATAGGAGACTGACAGACTTACCTCAAGGCAATAGTCCAAAACTGCAATCTCTTGGAAATAAGCACATATAAAACACTTAATACACTTTTATTTGAAATATTTCGATCAACATGATCTTCTTCAGTCAAGAAAGAGAAAAACAAAACAAAAGATTGAAGTGAACCACAGATGTGTATAAACATCCAAATGTCACAGATTTATAGTTTATGATATAGTGCTATATGTGATATGTGTAGAAATTGTTATATGTGAATCGTGTAAAGATTGGTTACTTGAAACTAGATATTAAAAGTCTGTCAGAAGGAAGGTAATGGAGCTGTTAAAAATGGTAGAAGTTAGGGGGAAGTTAAAAGGAGTTTTATCTGATGTTGAGGTTAGGAGGCTCTCTAGATTTGGTATACCACTGGTATGATAACTCCCATCTTCTTAATTCTGAAGAGTTGCAATCAGGGGGGAGGGCTTTAATTATTTTGGTGGTATAGCAATCATTGAAAGAGATGATGTTGTAACTAGTACCGTGTTGAGCAGTTGGCCTGTCTATGTTCATGGTTCCAACGTCATGTCTGTGGCCATTCATTCTGATGCTCAGACCATCCGGGGTAAGGCCTATGTACTGTGCCGGGCAAAATTTACATTGTAACTGGTATATTACATTACTGGATGTACAAGTATGATGACCCTGAATCTTGAAGTCCACATTGGTTGCTAGGCTATGGAAACTATTTGTTGGGATGTGTATTGGACATGTCTTGCATCTTGGTCTATTGCACGGAAAGGAGCCGTGAGGAAGTTTGGGCGGTTTTTCAGTACTTGGATCTGGTAATTTTGGATGTACTAAAATACTTTTTAAATTGAACGGTTGTCTGAACCAAATATGTGGTGGATTTGAGAAAAGATCTTTGGTGTGGGCGGAAGCTTGAAGAATCTTGAAGCCATCCTTTAATATTTTGTTCAGCTTCGTTAGGCCTGGATGGTAATCTGTAACTAAAGACAGTTTGTCCTCCATTACCAGATCCAAGTACTGAAAAACCGCCCAAATCAAGTAACCAATCTTTACACGATTCACATATAACAATTTCTACACATATCACATATAGCACTATATCATAAACTATAAATCTGTGACATTTGGATGTTTATACACATCTGTGGTTCACTTCAATCTTTTGTTTTGTTTTTCTCTTTCTTGACTGAAGAAGATCATGTTGATCGAAATATTTCAAATAAAAGTGTATTAAGTGTTTTATATGTGCTTATTTCCAAGAGATTGCAGTTTTGGACTATTGCCTTGAGGTAAGTCTGTCAGTCTCCTATCAAGTCCAAAAATTCCTAAATAAGCTTTAAGCTCTACTAGAACTAACCTATATATATATATATATATATATATATATATATATATATATATATATATATATATATATATATATATTTATATATTTGTAGTTATGCAACACTGTTTTCTTGTATACACTTATGTACTTAAACAAGAATCTTCTTGGTATTTATGCGAGTTAACTTTCAATGGCTGGTCGTGCCGTCATCCTCGGGCATACTGAACCCGGGATATATATATCCTCGGGTGTATATATATATATATATATATATATTTTTTTTTTTTTTTTTTTTTTTCCCAAATAGCCTTATGTCTTTTCCCCTGACAGACTTATATAAACTATAATCACTCATATGTTCATGGAAACAATATATATATCTTTAATCTGTGACATCTGATTTCTACTCTACACAATCTGTGATTACAATTATTTTATTTCATTCTCTCATATTTCTTTTTGTGTTTTCTCTTCGATTGATAAAGACCACTGTGTGGTTGAAATATATCATTGTTTAAGTGCTTTTATGTGTTTCTATTTCAAGACTACAGAGTGGACTCTTACCAAGGTAAGTCTGTCAGTCTCCTAGTCCAAAAAATCTATCTATCTATATATATATATATATATATATATATATATATATATATATATATATATATATATATATAGATAGATAGATAGATTGTTTTTACGTTGCATTTTACTTATCTACCTCAAAAGCAAGTTTTTCATGGTATAGCGTTAAAAAAACATTTTTATTCGACTAACCCTATTAAACAGGCATATTGGTGTCCTAGTTAATATTTATGATAAAATAAAACCCCAATGGTATTATAATTTATAGCCAAGTAAAGTTTTTCAGAATGTCACTAAAGAGTGTGAGGACCAACACCTTCCCTATTTGTTTTTTTTAGAACATTTTCCTTGGTTTTCAGGTTTTAAAACATTACTTATTTGGTAAAAGAATTTGCAAAGATTGAGTTTTTGGCCGACCTGATTTATTTTGATGTCCACACATGACTTTTTGTTAGTGTTGGTGATGTGCAAAATGAAAACTATTCCAGGAAATAGATTTTCTCATAGCATTATATTGTCAGCCGATATATATTTCTCAAAAACAAACCTCTATTCTCATGTAAAGACTTTATATTTGTAAGATTTTTGAATCAATCCTGACAGCCAATAGGATGTACACAAAGTCGTATTTTCTGAGAAAAAATATTTTTTATTGTACTAAGCAATCTTCATCAGTATCTAGATTGGCCACTAGGAAGCGTTGCTGAGCCAGGCGCCACCTGTTTTAAGTCCAACAATTTTTCTATAATATGGTCAAAAAGTGGATATGATTTGTATTGGGTTTATTCATTTCATATATTTATATTTTGTGTTTTGCTATATTTGTAAATTCCATATTGCTATTGTGGTGCATCTTTGTTGCTGTAGAAAATTCCTATTGATGCGTGTGTTGGTGTTTCCTGATTCCATTATATGAATAGCAAGAGATTAGTCAGTGCCTTATTTAATATAGTTTATATACCTTTTGAATCATTGTTGAAAGCTGCGACTGGTTTGTCTAATATATAATTTTGTTACATTCTGTACAGTTTAGTTTGTACATACCTGGTGCCTGGAGTTTATTTTTGTGTTGCAGAGTGTTGTTGGATTTAACTGCTGTCCTGTAACCCTGTTATTTGGGAGTTTTAGACAGCCCTATACAAAGTTTTGTTTATGTGTGTGGATGTAATAAACTTGTTTAGATTGTTTTTGTTTTTTTATCATTTAAAAAATTTTCAACAATAGTTTATCAGTTTTATATATATATTTTATAAATACAATATCTTTAAAAATTAGAAATATTTTATGCATATTAAATTTTTAATGCAGAAGTTTCAGTGAAAGTATATTCTGTTTTTGCATCTGTTTCAGGTTTATGAATGGAGAGGGACCAAAACTTATCAGAATAGGTTAAACACATTAAGCACAACTCCGACAGCTGTAGTGCTGAAGGATGATATTGTGGGCATTGCTTGTGGGCTTCACCACTCCTTAGCAGTGACCAAACATGGAGACGTAAGTAGGGGTCCAACTTGTACACTTTTATGCTATGATCAGATGTGCTAAGTAATAGAAAGTACGCTGAGGTCGTGAGGTAATGTCTATGACTTGTTGCTAATAAGGCAAAGTCGTGAGACAGATATATTAACCCATTTCTTCCCAACGTTGCCTAAACGCAACAGTATATTATATTGCACACAATTCCTTCATATAGTGCGTAATTTTCATTTTGAAGTGTGTTATTCATTCTAAGAATATAATGTATTTTTCCATCATGCATCAATTATTTTGTTTTTAATGATATTTCTTTGTCAATAAAGATTTCAATTACGATAAAAAAATTTTGATAAAATCAACATCAAACCTTTTGCTATGTCAGCTATTCTTACCATGTATAGGTGTGAAGAAACAAAAATTATGTCCCATTTATCCCAACTTCCCTGAAGCCATCCTTGTATATAGTTATATCCATGCAATATATAATATTTGTGCCTGTTTGTACGTTGTCGCACTTTATGTTGTGGCTTCAGGAATAAACAAGTTTACTTAAAGGCAATTTTCCCACAGGTTTACAGTTTTGGTCTGAAATATGTTGTGTCTAGTGGAACGTTTTCAAAGCAAGGAGTGACCAAGATCTCGCTTCCAGGGGAAACCGTTGCCAAGGTAACAATATATAGAGCAGTTTGTGGTGGCCTTAGTTTGTGTTTACTTACTTTTGCTTATATAATAAAAGTTAACAAATCTGGAAGCTTTGCTTTAGCAAAGAATACAACTTCAAGGTCACCTTGTTTATTGGCTTTGGCTTTGTGTTACAGGTTGCTTGTGGCCTTGTACATAGTTTGGCATTAACACAGAGTGGCAAGGTCTACACTTGGGGTTGTAATGGCTGTTATTTGGGAGATGATGGAGGCAAGAAGCAAGAGTCAGACACACCTCTCCAAGTGGGAGGCAAGATTGGGAGGTAAGGCCAAGCCTCTGTAACTGTACGTTTAAACTTGCGTCAACCCAATGTCTAGAGCATAAGGTTTATGTAGAAATATTATTTGTGAAAGAATTGTTTGCAATCTGTATCCAACATTGATGCAACACAAATTCCAGGTTCGTGGACATTGCTACGAATGGTTCGCAGACAAATGCAGCAGTAACAGACTCTGGAGCTGTTTATATGTGGGGACGCAATGGTTTGTACCAGCTTTATATTTATCTATCATTATTTAAGCAATAAAACCCCATTGCTTGAGGCTAAACACAGACGTTGTCCAATGTAAATCCGTTGCAGTAATTATCCTGCGTCATGATTTCTTAAACTTTTATTAGAACTATTTCTTGGAATAAAAGCATTGGAAATCTTTCAAGCCTTAAAGCAAAGATACGTCCTTGTCCATTGACTTGGAAGGCAATTAACAGTTTCACATCACCAAAGTAAAGTCTCGGCTAAAATGTCATTGATGGATAAATAGAAAAATCTAGACAAATTCTATCCAAGAGGTGTAATTTAACCTGTATTTTCTAAGTGATATTCCCTTAATGTGTCCCCTTTTCTAAAGTGACTTTTTGGGGAAAGCCAAATGTATTTCTTATTCAGTTTATATAAAGCCGATGCAGTTGTTTCAAATTAAGAGAAAAGTTCCTTTGTGGCCTCCATTACTTTCATGTCTGAGTGATTTCAGTGCAGGTTAGGGGTCGTTATTCCAGTGCTTTTAATGCTGGGGTAGGAATGTTGCCTATGAATGCCAAATGTATTTCTTATTCAGTTTATAAATTCACCTGAGTTACCGTCCTGCCGACACCTTTGCATTAAACTTTTGTAGATTCATAAATACATTTATTTAATGTTAAAAAAATATTTTAGCAAAAATTATAATTTTGGAAGTCACTAAATTAACTTTAGCAAAAGAGAAACTTAAGGCTTTAAGGTTATGCAGGAACACAATAACATAATAATAACAGTATAAGTGTACAACTTGCTACTTTATAAATGGGTCACACATTTCTTTAAGCAAGATCATGTATATATAAATGTAACAAAACTGACACTTGTTACTATTCTTGCACTGCATGTTTGGTGATGGGTTAAATAACAACCTTAACCACTAACATTTAAGCTTAGTAATTTGTCTTTGCTTAGACAGACGTAGAGACCTGGAAATCTCATGTAATAAACTGGAGGGAAAGTGTAAAAGGAAGTAAATGCTTCATGCATACTAATTGCCCGAGTGCCCTATAAATGGTTGTGGGGTTTGTAGTTGTCATGTTTTTATTTATTGTAATTTCATGAAATATTTTTACAGATAAAGATGCTGCAGTGAAAACACCCACATTAACACAGCATACAGAGCTGCAGCAAGTTTTCTCCAATATTTCCGAGTCAAATTGCTCGTGGACACACAAAGACAGCTACTCTGTGTCACACGAAGATCCTGCATTGCTTGGAATGGAAATGGCTGCCACATTCAACGTAGAGGTTTGTTGCAGCCTTTATTTCTCCGTAACAAATGAAATAATAATTTTATTCCACAATCACAAAACATAAAGTAAATCTCAGAACTTACATTGTCACGTAATTACAAATATAGCCTTAACAGAGGGAAAGTCTTGACAAAGTTCCAAAGACTCCAGTCCTTGTCTTGGCACAAACTCCAGTTCCTCCAGCCTATCTGTGCCATCCTCCAGACTATCATACAGTAAAACAATAATTACAAAGTAAAAATTTGTATTTACGAGTAACCAACTTTTTAATTTGTTCTTAAAACTTTAACTTTATAAATGTTTTTATCTTCTGAATTTATTCTGTTTCCTGCTTTTTGCTTAGGGTGATTTATGAAAAGAAAGTGAAATGTTTCTTATTAAATTGGAAATAGCAATATCTGATGTTCAAGGAATAAGCCAATAACTTGTCACTACTCGTGTTTATCCATCTCCAGGGCTCACCTTTACTATTTAATACATGGAGTGACATTTAATATTCCACCAGAGTTGCAATCACAATTTGCAAGTTTTTCTCTGTTTATAAATTGTACAAGATGTAGGTTAAGTTAGTTAATTATTGCGAGAAATTCCATCCAGCGAAAAAGTAAGCATTGAGGCCATTTACTTGTTTTGCTTTCAGGATCTCAGCGACTTGACCTTATTGGTGGAAAATAAGGCAATATATGTCCATAAATATGTTTTACGCCTTCGTAGTGAATTCTTTCGCACATGGCTGCAGGAACGTTGGACTGACAAAAGCAAGAGGTAACTAATATTTCACTTTAACCAACTTAGCTATTTTTAATAATGATGAAATCGCTGGTTTTGTAATGTGTAATATTTGATTTTTTGCTGTGTTACAGACAACTTGAGCTCACTTGCTACGATTATGATGTATATTTATCTTACTTATGGTTTCTATACTCTGGCGAGATTAAGACGTCGCCACAACACATTCTAGGTAAAATATAACCTTTAATAATATAGTTATGTTTAAATATAATTATTTTATTTACATAAGTTGGTCATTAATAATTTTTTTATAGTCTTTGTATTTCTCAAGAGTCTGTGATTTTATATTAAGGCTGCTTTACTTCGTTAAATTAAACTTTTACATTCTGTGTTCACAGAACTGTGGGACTTGGCTGTCGCTTACGGTGAAGAGAAATTAAAGTTGGGTTGTGAAAACCTAATCTCGGGAAACATGACTATGAAGACTTTACTACATTTCAAGTCAAGGACAAGTAGTCGCAGTGTAAGAAATTTAACGGCTCTGTACATTATATCACAGATCAGTGTTGCACAACCTTTGTAAGAATTGAAGAATCCATTGTCAGAGTCCTACAAATAGGATGCTCTCATTTTATTTTTTAAAATTGTCCCATAATGTATTATTGTTTTTAGGTTGTTATTTATGGAAGAAAATACTGTATTTAATGCTATAATATTTACATTTTAATTGAATGCAGCTTTTCAAGCATCTTAGAACAGTTGGGTTTGGGAGTATTATTTCTAGCCTGACACTCTGCATAATTTACATATTTTATATAATGAACATTATATTTCAAATGCAAAATCTTTGCCAAAACATAATTATTATTCTTTACAGAATGTATATTTGTAGGAGAGAGAGTGTGATTCTTTTTTATCTTTGGAAAACTAAGCCTGTTTGTGTTTCAAGTAAACCAACCATATAGTATATTGGAGAATCTGTCGCTCTGTCAAGTGGATACTGTTTCAACTCCAATTTATACTGTGATAGGGAAGTAGTGCAAAATAAAAGAGATTTTCATTTAGGGTCCCACAGCTGGTATATTTCGACAATCCCTTTACCAGCAGACATTTGCTTGAATATTTGGGTTTAGAGCAACTGGTACTCAGACGCAGAACCGTCTGTCCAAATCTCCTTTGAGGGATTCCAAGGACTTGTCCAAAGAACCAAGGGCTACTTTTGAAGTACAGTATTTGCCAAGAAGGGAACTGCAACGTGAAGCCTCTCCCCTTTTGTAAAAGTTGAAAACTGCTTCATCCCTTAATCACATCAAGGAAAGATAAATCCAATTTTAAGTTTATCATTTCATTTTGTCAAAATAATTTATATTACTTATCAAACAAGATAAATAATAATAAATGTCATAAAATAAGGTTTCTGAAGTTACTTGAATGTCCCTGCGCCTTATATTTAGGACACCTTAGCATTCCTAATAGGTAAGAGATATTTTTCTAAAATTATGCATATTGTTTCTGTACATGTATAAAAGAATTTAATATCAAATTTTCAACAAAAAAATTTATTTTAAAAATCGTGGGCTGTTACCATGGAAACCTTTTGTTTCAGTTGTCAGAGATAATTGAAGTCTAATATTAATTATTTTCCTGATTTATAGAAATCTCTAGAAAAAAATATTTACATAACTTTGGAATTTTTTTTTCAATATAATAATAAACAATACAATGCCAAAATTGTTCATATATGCAATGCAACTTATATTCTTTAAATAAACAAATATTTTAGATTAATATTTTAACAAAATTTACATAAAACGTTTTTTTTGTAATCTAACACAAACATTTGTACTTTTTTTGCTACAGAGCCGTGATGCGCTATTTTTATGTCAAACAACACAGTTTATATTTTTTTAGTTTATTTACATCTTATAATTTAACACAAATAGGGTTAAATTTTTTCCCCCAAAGAAATGTGAACGTAAAAAATTTTCAAAAAAGTACATCTGACAGACGTTGTATAGTAGTTAAGTAAGTTTTTGAGGGTATAGCAGCTAAGGGTTAATAAACTAACTCGAGTTTATATAAGAGGAAACTCAGTCTGTATAGATGGCACCAGATCCTGTTCCAGTACTTCCTGTTGTTGAGGAAACGTTTTTACTAATGCATGTTGAGTATTTAACAATAAAGCTTAATTGATTGGAGGAGGAAAGACCAAGGTTCAGCATTATTGTGCTTTGTAAAGTATTCTAAGGTTTAAAGTACTTGTCATGTTTATTAGGATTAATGTTTCTATTTTCCCTGCAGGACTTGAAAACAGAACAAGCCCCCATTGCCAGTGACCTTGAACTTGAGGTGGTAAAACTTAAAGAGGACTTGACAAAATTAGGAGAAAAATATATAGAACTTGAGACAGAAAATTTGGAATGGAGAAAATTTAGAAGTAAACTTGAAGAAGTTAATTTAAAATTGGAAAAAGTAAATTCAACACTAAAAAGTGACCATCATGATACAAAGATGGTCAGTACAGAACTGGAGGGTATATATACAACTCTACAAGAATATAAAATACCAACAGATGACGGCACAAACCTAGAGGCAGCCCATTCGGAAATAGCAGAAGTACAGGAAGAGGAAACAAGAGATGTAGGAAATGCAGAATTGGTCCAGCTTGGAACAACAGAAGAAAAGGATGCTGTAGAAGAACATGTTGATAAACTAGAAACAGACCAATTTACTATGAAAGTAATCCATGCTAAAACTCAAACCTTTTATACAAAAATAAAAGGCAATGATGAAGTGGAAATAAAAGACTTGGAAGCAGTGGGAATTCTTGGAAAAGAAGAAAGATTCTATGAAAAACTTAAGGAAGATTACACAGAATTAGACCTGCGTTACAGGACACTTGAAAAGGAGAAAGCAAACCTAGAAGAAGATTACAACAGGCTGCAAGAGAAGCACAGAAAGTTAAGAGATCTTCTACTGAAACTGGAAGTAAGTGATGCATATTTATGAGTAAAAATTATTGATTTTTTATTTACATTTATTTAATATAAATTGCAATTTTTAAAAGGAATGTAAACTTTTTTTAACATTTGTTTTCCTTAAATTTGTATAATTAATCCTTCTATAATTTACAATTGTGAAATTATATTAAAGATAGGCAGTTGTTAAGAATTAATGGGAAAGAATAAAATGTACTTTTTGGTGCTTTTATTTTACATACTAAATGTATAGAAATGTTTGGTTCCTACTAAAATGCATTGTGTTAATGGGGAATGTTGCTTTGTGTGTTTCAGTGAATGTAACGGCTAAACTTACTAAGAGACATTTACTCCTTCCTCCACTGGAAATAAGAGATTAATGTTTTAGTAATAAGTTTTTTAATTTTATTTGTAAATTAGATTTGTTTAATTTAAAAATAACACATTGAAATGGGTAAACACTGAGTTTAGACAATTTTGTTGTATCAGTGACACTTGGCTTAGCACAAATATTGAAGAATACAGTGGGATTGTAAGAAATTATATTTCCTTGTATAAAACTCTATATAAAGTAAATTTATTTATTATTGTAAAGTAAAATTACTTATATTTTGTGTGTGCTTGTTGCATTGCCTCTTATATTACCTTATGAACAAAATGTACACATTTGTATACAACATTGCAGTTTTACCATTCTTTAGTAGCCGCAGGAAACAGATTGTTCCAAAATGCTAAAGTAACTCTTGTTCCTCCACTAACAAAGAATTAAAATTTGGCTCCATTCAAATGCTATTGGAGCTGTTTGCTGCAACTAAAGTTTGTATTTGCATAAATATCCCACGGATAAAGGAAAACTGTGAGGCAAAGCTTTGCGTCGTGGGTTGCCTTTATGCACACACTCATTGGTATTAATGTAATGATAAGTTTGCTAGGAAATCTACAAATGGGGATTTTTCATAGCATAACTCTGGCCCTGTTCATGGTCTTATCACCAAACTTATTAATTAGGCTTACATTTTCTGTTTTTGGCTTTGTTGTGTCTGAATAAAATTGTTTCCAAGTGTTACGGCTATGAATGCTGCTAAAACATTTAGCTAAACCAATGCTGAGGCAAATATTTTAATTATGCGATGTAAAGACAGAATATGTTCCTTTTAAATATTGCCCGAATGTATCAAACTCACATAATTTTAATAAAAACATACCTTTGAAAAGTAAAATGTTTTTTTTTAAATACATCATTTACATCTAATTTAAACCATTTATAGTTTTTTAGAGGGAGGGATCGGGTCGCCTCTCCAAAAATATGTTGGAGAATTACCGTAAGAAAATATAGGTCTGAGAGGAACACCAGGTTTATGTGCCTTGGGTAAACACGTGTCAAATTGTGTGATAGAATGTGGATGCAAAGGAGGCACAAAATAACCACTGTGTTTCCATTATCACAGCTCGACACTACCCTCGACTTTAAAATCTGCGCACTTCGACCAATTAGTTAGGGTAGTTCTTGGATTCTGAGAACGACCTTGCGCAGTTCGACCACGACTGATTTAGGTTAGGATGGGGTGGGGTAAGATAGGGATCTCATATCCTCAAACCATAACTACACTAATATAACATCAAACAGTATGAAAAAACAAACATTTCAAACTACACCAAACACACAAAATTACATTATAACTTGTGTACAATTTTCGACATTATACCCCTAATACTTAAAAAAAATACACCTAATATCCTTATCACACCCCACCTCCATTCTAACCTAAATCAACCAAGAGTTCAGTTACTGTCTAGCTTCACAATGGAACCCATCTCACGAAGCAGCCGTCCTCAATAATTAAAAAAGTAATTGCTACTATTGGCAAGTGTAACACACTATCACATTTGTTCAAATGTCTTTTGTTAACTAAATTGTATGAAAGTTATTGTTACATTATACGAAAAAAATAGTATTTTACTTTAAAATAACAAATTTTAAACATTTATAAAACTAGCCTAAAATTGTAATGTAAACAACAAATAGCACATAAGTATATTTCAAAATTAAACTGTATTGTTTTAAAATTGTAGCTATGTCTAGTGTGTATAAAACAGTACTGTTATTTTACGAATCTATATTTTCAGTTAAAACTATTTTATTCTAGAAAACAAATTTTTTTAAAACGATTAATTTCGCAGTTTTTATTGGCAGTGTTACGAATGAAAACAAACATCATAGGTTTTATTGGCAGGGAAAAGTAAACAAACATCGTCTGTGGCTGTGATGAACTCTAACGGCGAATTCTTCATCTAGCCGTCTGATGTATGTTGCTTGTATTTTGCCAAGTCAGTTCATGAGCATTACAGTTCTATGATATGTCGTGTCAAAAGAAAGAAATGCACATAAACAATAAATACATATATATATATATATAAATTTTGCTTTTAAATATTATTAAATAGGCCATGATAAACTAACTTACTAAGTTTAGATTAAAACGGGTCAGTAGTCCCTATATTTGAAAAATCTACTTCCTAAGTCAGTTATAGATACCTGATATTAATAGCGCTAAATAATGTACAAAATTGTTTGAAATATATTAACTTTTATATTTGTACCTAGAAATTTTTTGTTGGCAAATAACAAACTAGGATTAGTCATTTGAATTGCTGACTATTTTATTTTAAAGAGAATCATGTTTTACTTTAAATGTTAAATTTAACTAAAAATTAAGATATATTGAAATTAAAAGGTTAGCCTAATCTTATAAAGCAATAGGCCTGTAGATATTATCTAACAAGAAAGCTTTAGATAAGTTATATTTTTCATTTAAAAGAAGGTCGTTATGAATGCCATTATAGAGTAAAACACATTCGTTTAAATCGTAAATTAAAAGTTTTCAAGACAAATTGATACACAACAAACACCGAAAGAAATGTAGTTGGTTATTTTATTTAAATTTAATTCAAATTTGGTTTCTGATTGTAGTTGGTGAATATAGACTCTTTACCACAAGTACAAAATTTTCGCTATAGTTACTGCCAAATAAATCGTAGCTGTTGCTAGGTATTGAACGTTTCAGGTTTGGACTAAGATAGGCTAGTTAAAACTTCACCTTACATGCTATCTACAATCTAGGTTTCTTAATGATATTCCAAGTTCCCAAACCTTTTCTTTCTTGTTAGAGCTTTTCTCACTGCCTTCTCGCACTCTTAACTCGTTTTTTTACATTTCAAAAGATTTCCTATGAAAAACTTAGATACATACGTACGCACGCGCACACGCAATCCTCTATTCGAGTAGGGGTACTAAATTGTACATGCTCGGCCCAGATGTTAATCATAATAACCAGGTGACTGCAAAAATAACCGGAAGCTCTCCCTCAGTATTCTACTTCAAATACGGAAAAGAAATCTAAACTATCAATTTCATAACTCGACGGATGTTCATGAAACTTAATTTTTGCGGCACAAATAGTTTTAAAAAACTGAGATTTAACCGAGATTTAAATTTGTATTAAAAAAGACATTTTTAAGAGTTTTTTTAAACCGCAATAATTTTTTTTATTAATATTTTGAAAATTGTTTGTAAAATTTGACTTGCTGTAATTAATTTGTTTATAATTTAACTGATGTTGGTAAACAGCCTACACATATATCACAAAGTAATTATTTATAAATGTAGGCTTACTTCTATCTAGTTATAACCAATTCTTTTTTTTAAAGCACTGTTCATCTTTGCATAATTATTTAAACTCTAATAGAGAAAATATATTAAACGACCGCACACACTTTGAAGCCAATAGCCTTTTCCAATACATCACACAAGATGCCGACACCTCATTCACTGTCATAAATCCAACCCTGTCATACCGTTTGTAAACACCAAAAGCCGCCAGTAGAGGGCTAGCTTCGTAAAAGGGACGATCGTTTTGAAACGCGTAAGCAATTACATATTCACTTAGTTAAGTAGTTTAAAATTAGTTAATCAGTGAATTCAAGATGATTACATCAAGAAACTTCTAATAGAGTATTTGAGAAGGTTTTCTCCATGTATGACTTGATCATTCTATCTATGATAGTCCTAATGAAGTTTTTAAAAAAAAGATATTGCATCGTGATTGCAATGGTTGTTTCAACCAGTGAAGACAATTATTTCTGTGCTCGCTGATTTCAACTCTAGGTATTGCAAACGGTAGAATTACCTATTGATCCATTGACTTTACTTTTACTTATATAGTATAAATTTGTTTTTATAATTCAATTTATTACAATGTTATTCGGGATTTTTTCTTTCGTCATTCATATTTTTCTCTTTTGTTCGAAATTAAGTTTGATAATGTTGAGTGTTAACAGAAAGTTCGTCAATAAATTACTCTCTTTTGTGGTATTTATTGTTGCCCCAAATGTCTAGGAATGGTTTAACTCATTGTTACCACCACTTATATGGGTTTTGGTGTCACTATCTGTTTTTTCCTTTTCCCATTCAAGTTTAACTTTGGGACTGGACTGTTTCCACTACCTTTACCCCCTTTAGGGAAATGATCCTCCCTCTAGTACAGACCCTATAAAATGAACACAAAAATATTGTATTGTCTTATCATTTTGAAAGTCTCCAATGTTTCTTACACTAGTTTATCTAGGGATTTTTCCTACCTCCTTAGCTGCTTCTAGGAATTAACCTATGAATTATAGTAATATTTATCAAATAAAACTCGACAAAACTGTGTTAAATTCAATTTGTTGTAATTTGAATAAGTTAAAAATATGTTATAAACAATAAAAAGGTTAACCATTGATTAAATGTAGCAAAAGATTATAGCAGTTGAAACGTATATTTATTATCACCATAGATATATGAGCTCACACTTCACCCTCCTCTATTAGGTATTTCTTCAGACATAACTTTACTGCTATGCTACACTATTATACAGTTACATTAAAATAAAGGTACAAAATGTCCAGTTAGGATGGGTTTGATGTTAAAAAAGTCATAATTTGCTAACTTAAACTAAGTGATTGGCAAAGTGAAGTTAAGCCCATTGTTGAGGATGAAAGCTGTTCTGTAAATAATCATCGAGTTTTCATTCTAATTCAGATGATGACCTTAACTATCATTCAGGTCATTTTATTCTGAAAATTAAAACAAATAGTTCAATTACAGTTTAGTATTTGTGTGTGTGTTTTATAACCTTTATATATTCAGCTGCTCTGTGAAGTTATTTGGTTCGATAACTAGACATCCCCCTGTTATTACACATCAGCTTATCTGGAGCCCAACTCTTCACAGCGAAGGCCCTAAAACATAATTAAGTATAGGTACTTCGTAGCAGGGCTGGCAATGTTTTAAGTAGGTTTTTGGTTCTTACATCAATAACGAATTTAATGCTAATAAAGTAAAATGTTATCTGTATTTAAATCTATTATAATGAATGTATAAAGTTAAATCTTTCAAAAATACTAAAGTAATAACTTATTATTTTTATTTTGAAGTGAAGGGATATTATTGTGACAGACATTAATATCGCAGGTCTGTGTTAAAATCTAATTAGAATATATTACAATCAAATTGGGATTCTCTTGACTTGATTAACAACATAGCTATCAACTTTAGATTCACAACTATAGCTAGAAACACTAGGCGACTTTGCTGTTATTGAAATGCAAAGCTGGACAAAATATAGCACATTAATTTATTGAGAACACCAAAATCTCGAGAAAATGTTAATTTTCTCATGACAATAAATGCCAAACTTGGTGGAACAAACCATTCAGTAAGAAACCTACAGAAACTAAAAATTTTTTTAAATAATTGTTAAACACATTAACATTTAAAAAAATCATATTTTGTTGTTTATTTGTAGTAACTATTAAATAACTGTACTTAAACCTTAACTTCCTAAAATCCCTCAGCAGATGTATATCCCACTAGTTCAGTCATTGTGCAATGCATTAAGGTACAAAGCAGATTTGCTAGTAAACCCAATAGCTTGCTGTTGAGAGCAAGTCTGGTTTGTATCGTAAAGCATTAACTTCCTAAAATTCCTCAGCAGATGTATATCCCACTAGTTCAGTCATTGTGCAATGCATTAAGGTACAAAGCAGATTTGCTAGTAAACCCAATAGCTTGCTGGTTGAGAGCAAGTCTGGTTTGTATCTTAAAGCATTAACTTCCTAAAATCCCTCAGCAGATGTATATCCCACTAGTTCAGTCATTGTGCAATGCATTAAGGTACAAAGCAGATTTGCTAGTAAACCCAATAGCTTGCTGGTTGAGAGCAAGTCTGGTTTGTATCTTAAAGCATTAACTTCCTAAAATCCCTCAGCAGATGTATATCCCACTAGTTCAGTCATTGTGCAATGCATTAAGGTACAAAGCAGATTTGCTAGTAAACCCAATAGCTTGCTGGTTGAGAGCAAGTCTGGTTTGTATTTTAAAGCATTAACTTCCTAAAATCCCTCAGCAGATGTATATCCCACTAGCTCAGTCATTGTGCAATGCATTAAGGTACAAAGCAGATTTGCTAGTAAACCCAATGGCTTGCTGGTTGAGAGCAAGTCGGGTTTGTATCTTAAAGCATTAACTTCCTAAAATCCCTCAGCAGATGTATATCCCACTAGTTCAGTCATTGTGCAATGCATTAAGGTACAAAGCAGATTTGCTAGTAAACCCAATAGCTTGCTGGTTGAGAGCAAGTCTGGTTTGTATCTTAAAGCATTAACTTCCTAAAATCCCTCAGCAGATGTATATCCCACTAGTTCAGTCATTGTGCAATGCATTAAGGTACAAAGCAGATTTGCTAGTAAACCCAATAGCTTGCTGGTTGAGAGCAAGTCTGGTTTGTATCTTAAAGCATTAACTTCCTAAAATCCCTCAGCAGATGTATATCCCACTAGTTCAGTCATTGTGCAATGCATTAAGGTACAAAGCAGATTTGCTAGTAAACCCAATAGCTTGCTGGTTGAGAGCAAGTCTGGTTTGTATCTTGAAGCATTAACTTCCTAAAATCCCTCAGCAGATGTATATCCCACTAGTTCAGTCATTGTGCAATGCATTAAGGTACAAAGCAGATTTGCTAGTAAACCCAATAGCTTGCTGGTTGAGAGCAAGTCTGGTTTGTATCTTAAAGCATTAACTTCCTAAAATCCCTCAGCAGATGTATATCCCACTAGTTCAGTCATTGTGCAATGCATTAAGGTACAAAGCAGATTTGCTAGTAAACCCAATAGCTTGCTGGTTGAGAGCAAGTCTGGTTTTTATCTTAAAGCATTAACTTCCTAAAATCCCTCAGCAGATGTATATCCCACTAGTTCAGTCATTGTGCAATGCATTAAGGTACAAAGCAGATTTGCTAGTAAACCCAATAGCTTGCTGGTTGAGAGCAAGTCTGGTTTGTATCTTAAAGCATTAACTTCCTAAAATCCCTCAGCAGATGTATTTCCCACTAGTTCAGTCATTGTGCAATGCATTAAGGTACAAAGCAGATTTGCTAGTAAACCCAATAGCTTGCTGGTTAAGAGCAAGTCTGGTTTGTATCTTAAAGCATTAACTTCCTAAAATCCCTCAGCAGATGTATATCCCACTAGTTCAGTCATTGTGCAATGCATTAAGGTACAAAGCAGATTTGCTAGTAAACCCAATAGCTTGCTGGTTGAGAGCAAGTCTGGTTTGTATTTTAAAGCATTAACTTCCTAAAATCCCTCAGCAGATGTATATCCCACTAGCTCAGTCATTGTGCAATGCATTAAGGTAAAAAGCAGATTTGCTAGTAAACCCAATGGCTTGCTGGTTGAGAGCAAGTCGGGTTTGTATCTTAAAGCATTAACTTCCTAAAATCCCTCAGCAGATGTATATCCCACTAGTTCAGTCATTGTGCAATGCATTAAGGTACAAAGCAGATTTGCTAGTAAACCCAATAGCTTGCTGGTTGAGAGCAAGTCTGGTTTGTATCTTAAAGCATTAACTTCCTAAAATCCCTCAGCAGATGTATATCCCACTAGTTCAGTCATTGTGCAATGCATTAAGGTACAAAGCAGATTTGCTAGTAAACCCAATAGCTTGCTGGTTGAGAGCAAGTCTGGTTTGTATCTTAAAGCATTAACTTCCTAAAATCCCTCAGCAGATGTATATCCCACTAGTTCAGTCATTGTGCAATGCATTAAGGTACAAAGCAGATTTGCTAGTAAACCCAATAGCTTGCTGGTTGAGAGCAAGTCTGGTTTGTATCTTAAAGCATTAACTTCCTAAAATCCCTCAGCAGATGTATATCCCACTAGTTCAGTCATTGTGCAATGCATTAAGGTACAAAGCAGATTTGCTAGTAAACCCAATAGCTTGCTGGTTGAGAGCAAGTCTGGTTTGTATCTTAAAGCATTAACTTCCTAAAATCCCTCAGCAGATGTATATCCCACTAGTTCAGTCATTGTGCAATGCATTAAAGTACAAAGCAGATTTGCTAGTAAACCCAATAGCTTGCTGGTTGAGAGCAAGTCTGGTTTGTATCTTGAAGCATTAACTTCCTAAAATCCCTCAGCAGATGTATATCCCACTAGTTCAGTCATTGTGCAATGCATTAAGGTACAAAGCAGATTTGCTAGTAAACCCAATAGCTTGCTGGTTGAGAGCAAGTCTGGTTTGTATCTTAAAGCATTAACTTCCTAAAATCCCTCAGCAGATGTATATCCCACTAGTTCAGTCATTGTGCAATGCATTAAGGTACAAAGCAGATTTGCTAGTAAACCCAATAGCTTGCTGGTTGAGAGCAAGTCTGGTTTGTATCTTAAAGCATTAACTTCCTAAAATCCCTCAGCAGATGTATATCCCACTAGTTCAGTCATTGTGCAATGCATTAAGGTACAAAGCAGATTTGCTAGTAAACCCAATAGCTTGCTGGTTGAGAGCAAGTCTGGTTTGTATCTTAAAGCATTAACTTCCTAAAATCCCTCAGCAGATGTATATCCCACTAGTTCAGTCATTGTGCAATGCATTAAGGTACAAAGCAGATTTGCTAGTAAACCCAATAGCTTGCTGGTTGAGAGCAAGTCTGGTTTGTATCTTAAAGCATTAACTTCCTAAAATCCCTCAGCAGATGTATATCCCACTAGTTCAGTCATTGTGCAATGCATTAAGGTACAAAGCAGATTTGCTAGTAAACCCAATAGCTTGCTGGTTGAGAGCAAGTCTGGTTTGTATCTTAAAGCATTAACTTCCTAAAATCCCTCAGCAGATGTATTTCCCACTAGTTCAGTCATTGTGCAATGCATTAAGGTACAAAGCAGATTTGCTAGTAAACCCAATAGCTTGCTGGTTGAGAGCAAGTCTGGTTTGTATCTTAAAGCATTAACTTCCTAAAATCCCTCAGCAGATGTATATCCCACTAGTTCAGTCATTGTGCAATGCATTAAGGTACAAAGCAGATTTGCTAGTAAACCCAATAGCTTGCTGGTTGAGAGCAAGTCTGGTTTGTATCTTAAAGCATTAACTTCCTAAAATCCCTCAGCACATGTATATCCCACTAGTTCAGTCATTGTGCAATGCATTAAGGTACAAAGCAGATTTGCTAGTAAACCCAATAGCTTGCTGGTTGAGAGCAAGTCTGGTTTGTATCTTAAAGCATTAACTTCCTAAAATCCCTCAGCAGATGTATATCCCACTAGTTCAGTCATTGTGCAATGCATTAAGGTACAAAGCAGATTTGCTAGTAAACCCAATAGCTTGCTGGTTGAGAGCAAGTCTGGTTTGTATCTTAAAGCATTAACTTCCTAAAATCCCTCAGCAGATGTATATCCCACTAGTTCAGTCATTGTGCAATGCATTAAGGTACAAAGCAGATTTGCTAGTAAACCCAATAGCTTGCTGGTTGAGAGCAAGTCTGGTTTGTATTTTAAAGCATTAACTTCCTAAAATCCCTCAGCAGATGTATATCCCACTAGCTCAGTCATTGTGCAATGCATTAAGGTACAAAGCAGATTTGCTAGTAGTAAACCCAATGGCTTGCTGGTTGAGAGCAAGTCGGGTTTGTATCTTAAAGCATTAACTTCCTAAAATCCCTCAGCAGATGTATATCCCACTAGTTCAGTCATTGTGCAATGCATTAAGGTACAAAGCAGATTTGCTAGTAAACCCAATAGCTTGCTGGTTGAGAGCAAGTCTGGTTTGTATCTTAAAGCATTAACTTCCTAAAATCCCTCAGCAGATGTATATCCCACTAGTTCAGTCATTGTGCAATGCATTAAGGTAAAAAGCAGATTTGCTAGTAAACCCAATAGCTTGCTGGTTGAGAGCAAGTCTGGTTTGTATCTTAAAGCATTAACTTCCTAAAATCCCTCAGCAGATGTATATCCCACTAGTTCAGTCATTGTGCAATGCATTAAGGTACAAAGCAGATTTGCTAGTAAACCCAATAGCTTGCTGGTTGAGAGCAAGTCTGGTTTGTATCTTAAAGCATTAACTTCCTAAAATCCCTCAGCAGATGTATATCCCACTAGTTCAGTCATTGTGCAATGCATTAAGGTACAAAGCAGATTTGCTAGTAAACCCAATAGCTTGCTGGTTGAGAGCAAGTCTGGTTTGTATCTTAAAGCATTAACTTCCTAAAATCCCTCAGCAGATGTATATCCCACTAGTTCAGTCATTGTGCAATGCATTAAGGTACAAAGCAGATTTGCTAGTAAACCCAATAGCTTGCTGGTTGAGAGCAAGTCTGGTTTGTATCTTAAAGCATTAACTTCCTAAAATCCCTCAGCAGATGTATATCCCACTAGTTCAGTCATTGTGCAATGCATTAAGGTACAAAGCAGATTTGCTAGTAAACCCAATAGCTTGCTGGTTGAGAGCAAGTCTGGTTTTTATCTTAAAGCATTAACTTCCTAAAATCCCTCAGCAGATGTATATCCCACTAGTTCAGTCATTGTGCAATGCATTAAGGTACAAAGCAGATTTGCTAGTAAACCCAATAGCTTGCTGGTTGAGAGCAAGTCTGGTTTGTATCTTAAAGCATTAACTTCCTAAAATCCCTCAGCAGATGTATATCCCACTAGTTCAGTCATTGTGCAATGCATTAAGGTACGAAGCAGATTTGCTAGTAAACCCAATAGCTTGCTGGTTGAGAGCAAGTCTGGTTTGTATCTTAAAGCATTAACTTCCTAAAATCCCTCAGCAGATGTATATCCCACTAGTTCAGTCATTGTGCAATGCATTAAGGTACAAAGCAGATTTGCTAGTAAACCCAATAGCTTGCTGGTTGAGAGCAAGTCTGGTTTGTATCTTAAAGCATTAACTTCCTAAAATCCCTCAGCAGATGTATTTCCCACTAGTTCAGTCATTGTGCAATGCATTAAGGTACAAAGCAGATTTGCTAGTAAACCCAATAGCTTGCTGGTTAAGAGCAAGTCTGGTTTGTATCTTAAAGCATTAACTTCCTAAAATCCCTCAGCAGATGTATATCCCACTAGTTCAGTCATTGTGCAATGCATTAAGGTACAAAGCAGATTTGCTAGTAAACCCAATAGCTTGCTGGTTGAGAGCAAGTCTGGTTTGTATTTTAAAGCATTAACTTCCTAAAATCCCTCAGCAGATGTATATCCCACTAGCTCAGTCATTGTGCAATGCATTAAGGTAAAAAGCAGATTTGCTAGTAAACCCAATGGCTTGCTGGTTGAGAGCAAGTCGGGTTTGTATCTTAAACCATTAACTTCCTAAAATCCCTCAGCAGATGTATATCCCACTAGTTCAGTCATTGTGCAATGCATTAAGGTACAAAGCAGATTTGCTAGTAAACCCAATAGCTTGCTGGTTGAGAGCAAGTCTGGTTTGTATCTTAAAGCATTAACTTCCTAAAATCCCTCAGCAGATGTATATCCCACTAGTTCAGTCATTGTGCAATGCATTAAGGTACAAAGCAGATTTGCTAGTAAACTCAATAGCTTGCTGGTTGAGAGCAAGTCTGGTTTGTATCTTGAAGCATTAACTTCCTAAAATCCCTCAGCAGATGTATATCCCACTAGTTCAGTCATTGTGCAATGCATTAAGGTACAAAGCAGATTTGCTAGTAAACCCAATAGCTTGCTGGTTGAGAGCAAGTCTGGTTTGTATCTTAAAGCATTAACTTCCTAAAATCCCTCAGCAGATGTATATCCCACTAGTTCAGTCATTGTGCAATGCATTAAGGTACAAAGCAGATTTGCTAGTAAACCCAATAGCTTGCTGGTTGAGAGCAAGTCTGGTTTGTATCTTAAAGCATTAACTTCCTAAAATCCCTCAGCAGATGTATATCCCACTAGTTCAGTCATTGTGCAATGCATTAAGGTACAAAGCAGATTTGCTAGTAAACCCAATAGCTTGCTGGTTGAGAGCAAGTCTGGTTTGTATCTTAAAGCATTAACTTCCTAAAATCCCTCAGCAGATGTATATCCCACTAGTTCAGTCATTGTGCAATGCATTAAGGTACAAAGCAGATTTGCTAGTAAACCCAATAGCTTGCTGGTTGAGAGCAAGTCTGGTTTGTATCTTAAAGCATTAACTTCCTAAAATCCCTCAGCAGATGTATATCCCACTAGTTCAGTCATTGTGCAATGCATTAAGGTACAAAGCAGATTTGCTAGTAAACCCAATAGCTTGCTGGTTGAGAGCAAGTCTGGTTTGTATCTTAAAGCATTAACTTCCTAAAATCCCTCAGCAGATGTATTTCCCACTAGTTCAGTCATTGTGCAATGCATTAAGGTACAAAGCAGATTTGCTAGTAAACCCAATAGCTTGCTGGTTGAGAGCAAGTCTGGTTTGTATCTTAAAGCATTAACTTCCTAAAATCCCTCAGCAGATGTATATCCCACTAGTTCAGTCATTGTGCAATGCATTAAGGTACAAAGCAGATTTGCTAGTAAACCCAATAGCTTGCTGGTTGAGAGCAAGTCTGGTTTGTATCTTAAAGCATTAACTTCCTAAAATCCCTCAGCACATGTATATCCCACTAGTTCAGTCATTGTGCAATGCATTAAGGTACAAAGCAGATTTGCTAGTAAACCCAATAGCTTGCTGGTTGAGAGCAAGTCTGGTTTGTATCTTAAAGCATTAACTTCCTAAAATCCCTCAGCAGATGTATATCCCACTAGTTCAGTCATTGTGCAATGCATTAAGGTACAAAGCAGATTTGCTAGTAAACCCAATAGCTTGCTGGTTGAGAGCAAGTCTGGTTTGTATCTTAAAGCATTAACTTCCTAAAATCCCTCAGCAGATGTATATCCCACTAGTTCAGTCATTGTGCAATGCATTAAGGTACAAAGCAGATTTGCTAGTAAACCCAATAGCTTGCTGGTTGAGAGCAAGTCTGGTTTGTATTTTAAAGCATTAACTTCCTAAAATCCCTCAGCAGATGTATATCCCACTAGCTCAGTCATTGTGCAATGCATTAAGGTACAAAGCAGATTTGCTAGTAAACCCAATGGCTTGCTGGTTGAGAGCAAGTCGGGTTTGTATCTTAAAGCATTAACTTCCTAAAATCCCTCAGCAGATGTATATCCCACTAGTTCAGTCATTGTGCAATGCATTAAGGTACAAAGCAGATTTGCTAGTAAACCCAATAGCTTGCTGGTTGAGAGCAAGTCTGGTTTGTATCTTAAAGCATTAACTTCCTAAAATCCCTCAGCAGATGTATATCCCACTAGTTCAGTCATTGTGCAATGCATTAAGGTACAAAGCAGATTTGCTAGTAAACCCAATAGCTTGCTGGTTGAGAGCAAGTCTGGTTTGTATCTTAAAACATTAACTTCCTAAAATCCCTCAGCAGATGTATATCCCACTAGTTCAGTCATTGTGCAATGCATTAAGGTACAAAGCAGATTTGCTAGTAAACCCAATAGCTTGCTGGTTGAGAGCAAGTCTGGTTTGTATCTTAAAGCATTAACTTCCTAAAATCCCTCAGCAGATGTATATCCCACTAGTTCAGTCATTGTGCAATGCATTAAGGTACAAAGCAGATTTGCTAGTAAACCCAATAGCTTGCTGGTTGAGAGCAAGTCTGGTTTGTATCTTAAAGCATTAACATCCTAAAATCCCTCAGCAGATGTATATCCCACTAGTTCAGTCATTGTGCAATGCATTAAGGTACAAAGCAGATTTGCTAGTAAACCCAATAGCTTGCTGGTTGAGAGCAAGTCTGGTTTGTATCTTAAAGCATTAACTTCCTAAAATCCCTCAGCAGATGTATATCCCACTAGTTCAGTCATTGTGCAATGCATTAAGGTACAAAGCAGATTTGCTAGTAAACCCAATAGCTTGCTGGTTGAGAGCAAGTCTGGTTTGTATCTTAAAGCATTAACTTCCTAAAATCCCTCAGCAGATGTATATCCCACTAGTTCAGTCATTGTGCAATGCATTAAGGTACAAAGCAGATTTGCTAGTAAACCCAATAGATTGCTGGTTGAGAGCAAGTCTGGTTTGTATCTTGAAGCATTAACTTCCTAAAATCCCTCAGCAGATGTATATTCCACTAGTTCAGTCATTGTGCAATGCATTAAGGTACAAAGCAGATTTGCTAGTAAACCCAACAGCTTGCTGGTTGAGAGCAAGTCTAGTTTGTATCTTGAAGCATTAACTTCCTAAAATCCCTCAGCAGATGTATATTCCACTAGTTCAGTCATTGTGCAATGCATTAAGGTACAAAGCAGATTTGCTAGTAAACCCAATAGCTTGCTGGTTAAGAGCAAGTCTGGTTTGTATCTTAAAGCATTAACTTCCTAAAATCCCTCAGCAGATGTATATCCCACTAGTTCAGTCATTGTGCAATGCATTAAGGTACAAAGCAGATTTGCTAGTAAACCCAATAGCTTGCTGGTTGAGAGCAAGTCTGGTTTGTATCTTAAAGCATTAACTTCCTAAAATCCCTCAGCAGATGTATATCCCACTAGTTCAGTCATTGTGCAATGCATTAAGGTACAAAGCAGATTTGCTAGTAAACCCAATAGATTGCTGGTTGAGAGCAAGTCTTGTTTGTATCTTGAAGCATTAACTTCCTAAAATCCCTCAGCAGATGTATATTCCACTAGTTCAGTCATTGTGCAATGCATTAAGGTACAAAGCAGATTTGCTAGTAAACCCAATAGCTTGCTGGTTGAGAGCAAGTCTAGTTTGTATCTTGAAGCATTAACTTCCTAAAATCCCTCAGCAGATGTATATTCCACTAGTTCAGTCATTGTGCAATGCATTAAGGTACAAAGCAGATTTGCTAGTAAACCCAATAGCTTGCTGGTTAAGAGCAAGTCTGGTTTGTATCTTAAAGCATTAACTTCCTAAAATCCCTCAGCAGATGTATATCCCACTAGTTCAGCCATTGTGCAATGCATTAAGGTACAAAGCAGATTTGCTAGTAAACCCAATAGCTTGCTGGTTGAGAGCAAGTCTGGTTTGTATCTTAAAGCATTAACTTCCTAAAACCCCTCAGCAGATGTATATCCCACTAGTTCAGTCATTGTGCAATGCATTAAGGTACAAAGCAGATTTGCTAGTAAACCCAATAGCTTGCTGGTTGAGAGCAAGTCTGGTTTGTATCTTAAAGCATTAACTTCCTAAAACCCCTCAGCAGATGTATATCCCACTAGTTCAGTCATTGTGCAATGCATTAAGGTACAAAGCAGATTTGCTAGTAAACCCAATAGCTTGCTGGTTGAGAGCAAGTCTGGTTTGTATCTTAAAGCATTAACTTCCTAAAACCCCTCAGCAGATGTATATTCCACTAGTTCAGTCATTGTGCAATGCATTAAGGTACAAAGCAGATTTGCTAGTAAACCCAATAGCTTGCTGGTTGAGAGCAAGTCTAGTTTGTATCTTGAAGCATTAACTTCCTAAAATCCCTCAGCAGATGTATATTCCACTAGTTCAGTCATTGTGCAATGCATTAAGGTACAAAGCAGATTTGCTAGTAAACCCAATAGCTTGCTGGTTAAGAGCAAGTCTGGTTTGTATCTTAAAGCATTAACTTCCTAAAATCCCTCAGCAGATGTATATCCCACTAGTTCAGCCATTGTGCAATGCATTAAGGTACAAAGCAGATTTGCTAGTAAACCCAATAGCTTGCTGGTTGAGAGCAAGTCTGGTTTGTATCTTAAAGCATTAACTTCCTAAAACCCCTCAGCAGATGTATATCCCACTAGTTCAGTCATTGTGCAATGCATTAAGGTACAAAGCAGATTTGCTAGTAAACCCAATAGCTTGCTGGTTGAGAGCAAGTCTGGTTTGTATCTTAAAGCATTAACTTCCTAAAACCCCTCAGCAGATGTATATCCCACTAGTTCAGTCATTGTGCAATGCATTAAGGTACAAAGCAGATTTGCTAGTAAACCCAATAGCTTGCTGGTTGAGAGCAAGTCTGGTTTGTATCTTAAAGCATTAACTTCCTAAAACCCCTCAGCAGATGTATATCCCACTAGTTCAGTCATTGTGCAATGCATTAAGGTACAAAGCAGATTTGCTAGTAAACCCAATAGCTTGCTGGTTGAGAGCAAGTCTGGTTTGTATCTTAAAGCATTAACTTCTTAAAACCCCTCAGCAGATGTATATCCCACTAGTTCAGTCATTGTGCAATGCATTAAGGTACAAAGCAGATTTGCTAGTAAACCCAATAGCTTGCTGGTTGAGAGCAAGTCTGGTTTGTATCTTAAAGCATTAACTTCCTAAAAACCCTCAGCAGATGTATATCCCACTAGTTCAGTCATTGTGCAATGCATTAAGGTACAAAGCAGATTTGCTAGTAAACCCAATAGATTGCTGGTTGAGAGCAAGTCTGGTTTGTATCTTGAAGCATTAACTTCCTAAAATCCCTCAGCAGATGTATATTCCACTAGTTCAGTCATTGTGCAATGCATTAAGGTACAAAGCAGATTTGCTAGTAAACCCAACAGCTTGCTGGTTGAGAGCAAGTCTAGTTTGTATCTTGAAGCATTAACTTCCTAAAATCCCTCAGCAGATGTATATTCCACTAGTTCAGTCATTGTGCAATGCATTAAGGTACAAAGCAGATTTGCTAGTAAACCCAATAGCTTGCTGGTTAAGAGCAAGTCTGGTTTGTATCTTAAAGCATTAACTTCCTAAAATCCCTCAGCAGATGTATATCCCACTAGTTCAGTCATTGTGCAATGCATTAAGGTACAAAGCAGATTTGCTAGTAAACCCAATAGCTTGCTGGTTGAGAGCAAGTCTGGTTTGTATCTTAAAGCATTAACTTCCTAAAATCCCTCAGCAGATGTATATCCCACTAGTTCAGTCATTGTGCAATGCATTAAGGTACAAAGCAGATTCGCTAGTAAACCCAATAGCTTGCTGGTTGAGAGCAAGTCTGGTTTGTATCTTAAAGCATTAACTTCCTAAAACCCCTCAGCAGATGTATATCCCACTAGTTCAGTCATTGTGCAATGCATTAAGGTACAAAGCAGATTTGCTAGTAAACCCAATAGCTTGCTGGTTGAGAGCAAGTCTGGTTTGTATCTTAAAGCATTAACTTCCTAAAACCCCTCAGCAGATTTATATCCCACTAGTTCAGTCATTGTGCAATGCATTAAGGTACAAAGCAGATTTGCTAGTAAACCCAATAGCTTGCTGGTTGAGAGCAAGTCTGGTTTGTATCTTAAAGCATTAACTTCCTAAAACCCCTCAGCAGATGTATATTCCACTAGTTCAGTCATTGTGCAATGCATTAAGGTACAAAGCAGATTTGCTAGTAAACCCAATAGCTTGCTGGTTGAGAGCAAGTCTAGTTTGTATCTTGAAGCATTAACTTCCTAAAATCCCTCAGCAGATGTATATTCCACTAGTTCAGTCATTGTGCAATGCATTAAGGTACAAAGCAGATTTGCTAGTAAACCCAATAGCTTGCTGGTTAAGAGCAAGTCTGGTTTGTATCTTAAAGCATTAACTTCCTAAAATCCCTCAGCAGATGTATATCCCACTAGTTCAGCCATTGTGCAATGCATTAAGGTACAAAGCAGATTTGCTAGTAAACCCAATAGCTTGCTGGTTGAGAGCAAGTCTGGTTTGTATCTTAAAGCATTAACTTCCTAAAACCCCTCAGCAGATGTATATCCCACTAGTTCAGTCATTGTGCAATGCATTAAGGTACAAAGCAGATTTGCTAGTAAACCCAATAGCTTGCTGGTTGAGAGCAAGTCTGGTTTGTATCTTAAAGCATTAACTTCCTAAAACCCCTCAGCAGATGTATATCCCACTAGTTCAGTCATTGTGCAATGCATTAAGGTACAAAGCAGATTTGCTAGTAAACCCAATAGCTTGCTGGTTGAGAGCAAGTCTGGTTTGTATCTTAAAGCATTAACTTCCTAAAACCCCTCAGCAGATGTATATCCCACTAGTTCAGTCATTGTGCAATGCATTAAGGTACAAAGCAGATTTGCTAGTAAACCCAATAGCTTGCTGGTTGAGAGCAAGTCTGGTTTGTATCTTAAAGCATTAACTTCTTAAAACCCCTCAGCAGATGTATATCCCACTAGTTCAGTCATTGTGCAATGCATTAAGGTACAAAGCAGATTTGCTAGTAAACCCAATAGCTTGCTGGTTGAGAGCAAGTCTGGTTTGTATCTTAAAGCATTAACTTCCTAAAACCCCTCAGCAGATGTATATCCCACTAGTTCAGTCATTGTGCAATGCATTAAGGTACAAAGCAGATTTGCTAGTAAACCCAATAGATTGCTGGTTGAGAGCAAGTCTGGTTTGTATCTTGAAGCATTAACTTCCTAAAATCCCTCAGCAGATGTATATTCCACTAGTTCAGTCATTGTGCAATGCATTAAGGTACAAAGCAGATTTGCTAGTAAACCCAACAGCTTGCTGGTTGAGAGCAAGTCTAGTTTGTATCTTGAAGCATTAACTTCCTAAAATCCCTCAGCAGATGTATATTCCACTAGTTCAGTCATTGTGCAATGCATTAAGGTACAAAGCAGATTTGCTAGTAAACCCAATAGCTTGCTGGTTAAGAGCAAGTCTGGTTTGTATCTTAAAGCATTAACTTCCTAAAATCCCTCAGCAGATGTATATCCCACTAGTTCAGTCATTGTGCAATGCATTAAGGTACAAAGCAGATTTGCTAGTAAACGCAATAGATTGCTGGTTGAGAGCAAGTCTTGTTTGTATCTTGAAGCATTAACTTCCTAAAATCCCTCAGCAGATGTATATTCCACTAGTTCAGTCATTGTGCAATGCATTAAGGTACAAAGCAGATTTGCTAGTAAACCCAATAGCTTGCTGGTTGAGAGCAAGTCTAGTTTGTATCTTGAAGCATTAACTTCCTAAAATCCCTCAGCAGATGTATATTCCACTAGTTCAGTCATTGTGCAATGCATTAAGGTACAAAGCAGATTTGCTAGTAAACCCAATAGCTTGCTGGTTAAGAGCAAGTCTGGTTTGTATCTTAAAGCATTAACTTCCTAAAATCCCTCAGCAGATGTATATCCCACTAGTTCAGCCATTGTGCAATGCATTAAGGTACAAAGCAGATTTGCTAGTAAACCCAATAGCTTGCTGGTTGAGAGCAAGTCTGGTTTGTATCTTAAAGCATTAACTTCCTAAAACCCCTCAGCAGATGTATATCCCACTAGTTCAGTCATTGTGCAATGCATTAAGGTACAAAGCAGATTTGCTAGTAACCCCAATAGCTTGCTGGTTGAGAGCAAGTCTGGTTTATATCTTAAAGCATTAACTTCCTAAAACCTCTCAGCAGATGTATATCCCACTAGTTCAGTCATTGTGCAATGCATTAAGGTACAAAGCAGATTTGCTAGTAAACCCAATAGCTTGCTGGTTGAGAGCAAGTCTGGTTTTTATCTTAAAGCATTAACTTCCTAAAACCCCTCAGCAGATGTATATCCCACTAGTTCAGTCATTGTGCAATGCATTAAGGTACAAAGCAGATTTGCTAGTAAACCCAATAGCTTGCTGGTTGAGAGCAAGTCTGGTTTGTATCTTAAAGCATTAACTTCCTAAAACCCCTCAGCAGATGTATATCCCACTAGTTCAGTCATTGTGCAATGCATTAAGGTACAAAGCAGATTTGCTAGTAAACCCAATAGCTTGCTGGTTGAGAGCAAGTCTGGTTTGTATCTTAAAGCATTAACTTCCTAAAACCCCTCAGCAGATGTATATCCCACTAGTTCAGTCATTGTGCAATGCATTAAGGTACAAAGCAGATTTGCTAGTAAACCCAATAGCTTGCTGGTTGAGAGCAAGTCTGGTTTGTATCTTAAAGCATTAACTTCCTAAAACCCCTCAGCAGATGTATATCCCACTAGTTCAGTCATTGTGCAATGCATTAAGGTACAAAGCAGATTTGCTAGTAAACCCAATAGCTTGCTGGTTGAGAGCAAGTCTGGTTTGTATCTTAAAGCATTAACTTCCTAAAATCCCTCAGCAGATGTATATCCCATTAGTTCAGTCATTGTGCAATGCATTAAGGTACAAAGCAGATTTGCTAGTAAACCCAATAGCTTGCTGGTTAAGAGCAAGTCTGGTTTGTATCTTAAAGCATTAACTTCCTAAAATCCCTCAGCAGATGTATATCCCACTAGTTCAGTCATTGTGCAATGCATTAAGGTACAAAGCAGATTTGCTAGTAAACCCAATAGCTTGCTGGTTGAGAGCAAGTCTGGTTTGTATCTTAAAGCATTAACTTCCTAAAATCCCTCAGCAGATGTATATCCCACTAGTTCAGTCATTGTGCAATACATTAAGGTACAAAGCAGATTCGCTAGTAAACCCAATAGCTTGCTGGTTGAGAGCAAGTCTGGTTTGTATCTTAAAGCATTAACTTCCTAAAACCCCTCAGCAGATGTATATCCCACTAGTTCAGTCATTGTGCAATGCATTAAGGTACAAAGCAGATTTGCTAGTAAACCCAATAGCTTGCTGGTTGAGAGCAAGTCTGGTTTGTATCTTAAAGCATTAACTTCCTAAAACCCCTCAGCAGATTTATATCCCACTAGTTCAGTCATTGTGCAATGCATTAAGGTACAAAGCAGATTTGCTAGTAAACCCAATAGCTTGCTGGTTGAGAGCAAGTCTGGTTTGTATCTTAAAGCATTAACTTCCTAAAACCCCTCAGCAGATGTATATTCCACTAGTTCAGTCATTGTGCAATGCATTAAGGTACAAAGCAGATTTGCTAGTAAACCCAATAGCTTGCTGGTTGAGAGCAAGTCTAGTTTGTATCTTGAAGCATTAACTTCCTAAAATCCCTCAGCAGATGTATATTCCACTAGTTCAGTCATTGTGCAATGCATTAAGGTACAAAGCAGATTTGCTAGTAAACCCAATAGCTTGCTGGTTAAGAGCAAGTCTGGTTTGTATCTTAAAGCATTAACTTCCTAAAATCCCTCAGCAGATGTATATCCCACTAGTTCAGCCATTGTGCAATGCATTAAGGTACAAAGCAGATTTGCTAGTAAACCCAATAGCTTGCTGGTTGAGAGCAAGTCTGGTTTGTATCTTAAAGCATTAACTTCCTAAAACCCCTCAGCAGATGTATATCCCACTAGTTCAGTCATTGTGCAATGCATTAAGGTACAAAGCAGATTTGCTAGTAAACCCAATAGCTTGCTGGTTGAGAGCAAGTCTGGTTTGTATCTTAAAGCATTAACTTCCTAAAACCCCTCAGCAGAAGTATATCCCACTAGTTCAGTCATTGTGCAATGCATTAAGGTACAAAGCAGATTTGCTAGTAAACCCAATAGCTTGCTGGTTGAGAGCAAGTCTGGTTTGTATCTTAAAACATTAACTTCCTAAAATCCCTCAGCAGATGTATATCCCACTAGTTCAGTCATTGTGCAATGCATTAAGGTACAAAGCAGATTTGCTAGTAAACCCAATAGCTTGCTGGTTGAGAGCAAGTCTGGTTTGTATCTTAAAGCATTAACTTCCTAAAATCCCTCAGCAGATGTATATCCCACTAGTTCAGTCATTGTGCAATGCATTAAGGTACAAAGCAGATTTGCTAGTAAACCCAATAGCTTGCTGGTTGAGAGCAAGTCTGGTTTGTATCTTAAAGCATTAACATCCTAAAATCCCTCAGCAGATGTATATCCCACTAGTTCAGTCATTGTGCAATGCATTAAGGTACAAAGCAGATTTGCTAGTAAACCCAATAGCTTGCTGGTTGAGAGCAAGTCTGGTTTGTATCTTAAAGCATTAACTTCCTAAAATCCCTCAGCAGATGTATATCCCACTAGTTCAGTCATTGTGCAATGCATTAAGGTACAAAGCAGATTTGCTAGTAAACCCAATAGCTTGCTGGTTGAGAGCAAGTCTGGTTTGTATCTTAAAGCATTAACTTCCTAAAATCCCTCAGCAGATGTATATCCCACTAGTTCAGTCATTGTGCAATGCATTAAGGTACAAAGCAGATTTGCTAGTAAACCCAATAGATTGCTGGTTGAGAGCAAGTCTGGTTTGTATCTTGAAGCATTAACTTCCTAAAATCCCTCAGCAGATGTATATTCCACTAGTTCAGTCATTGTGCAATGCATTAAGGTACAAAGCAGATTTGCTAGTAAACCCAACAGCTTGCTGGTTGAGAGCAAGTCTAGTTTGTATCTTGAAGCATTAACTTCCTAAAATCCCTCAGCAGATGTATATTCCACTAGTTCAGTCATTGTGCAATGCATTAAGGTACAAAGCAGATTTGCTAGTAAACCCAATAGCTTGCTGGTTAAGAGCAAGTCTGGTTTGTATCTTAAAGCATTAACTTCCTAAAATCCCTCAGCAGATGTATATCCCACTAGTTCAGTCATTGTGCAATGCATTAAGGTACAAAGCAGATTTGCTAGTAAACCCAATAGCTTGCTGGTTGAGAGCAAGTCTGGTTTGTATCTTAAAGCATTAACTTCCTAAAATCCCTCAGCAGATGTATATCCCACTAGTTCAGTCATTGTGCAATGCATTAAGGTACAAAGCAGATTTGCTAGTAAACCCAATAGATTGCTGGTTGAGAGCAAGTCTTGTTTGTATCTTGAAGCATTAACTTCCTAAAATCCCTCAGCAGATGTATATTCCACTAGTTCAGTCATTGTGCAATGCATTAAGGTACAAAGCAGATTTGCTAGTAAACCCAATAGCTTGCTGGTTGAGAGCAAGTCTAGTTTGTATCTTGAAGCATTAACTTCCTAAAATCCCTCAGCAGATGTATATTCCACTAGTTCAGTCATTGTGCAATGCATTAAGGTACAAAGCAGATTTGCTAGTAAACCCAATAGCTTGCTGGTTAAGAGCAAGTCTGGTTTGTATCTTAAAGCATTAACTTCCTAAAATCCCTCAGCAGATGTATATCCCACTAGTTCAGCCATTGTGCAATGCATTAAGGTACAAAGCAGATTTGCTAGTAAACCCAATAGCTTGCTGGTTGAGAGCAAGTCTGGTTTGTATCTTAAAGCATTAACTTCCTAAAACCCCTCAGCAGATGTATATCCCACTAGTTCAGTCATTGTGCAATGCATTAAGGTACAAAGCAGATTTGCTAGTAAACCCAATAGCTTGCTGGTTGAGAGCAAGTCTGGTTTGTATCTTAAAGCATTAACTTCCTAAAACCCCTCAGCAGATGTATATCCCACTAGTTCAGTCATTGTGCAATGCATTAAGGTACAAAGCAGATTTGCTAGTAAACCCAATAGCTTGCTGGTTGAGAGCAAGTCTGGTTTGTATCTTAAAGCATTAACTTCCTAAAACCCCTCAGCAGATGTATATTCCACTAGTTCAGTCATTGTGCAATGCATTAAGGTACAAAGCAGATTTGCTAGTAAACCCAATAGCTTGCTGGTTGAGAGCAAGTCTAGTTTGTATCTTGAAGCATTAACTTCCTAAAATCCCTCAGCAGATGTATATTCCACTAGTTCAGTCATTGTGCAATGCATTAAGGTACAAAGCAGATTTGCTAGTAAACCCAATAGCTTGCTGGTTAAGAGCAAGTCTGGTTTGTATCTTAAAGCATTAACTTCCTAAAATCCCTCAGCAGATGTATATCCCACTAGTTCAGCCATTGTGCAATGCATTAAGGTACAAAGCAGATTTGCTAGTAAACCCAATAGCTTGCTGGTTGAGAGCAAGTCTGGTTTGTATCTTAAAGCATTAACTTCCTAAAACCCCTCAGCAGATGTATATCCCACTAGTTCAGTCATTGTGCAATGCATTAAGGTACAAAGCAGATTTGCTAGTAAACCCAATAGCTTGCTGGTTGAGAGCAAGTCTGGTTTGTATCTTAAAGCATTAACTTCCTAAAACCCCTCAGCAGATGTATATCCCACTAGTTCAGTCATTGTGCAATGCATTAAGGTACAAAGCAGATTTGCTAGTAAACCCAATAGCTTGCTGGTTGAGAGCAAGTCTGGTTTGTATCTTAAAGCATTAACTTCCTAAAACCCCTCAGCAGATGTATATCCCACTAGTTCAGTCATTGTGCAATGCATTAAGGTACAAAGCAGATTTGCTAGTAAACCCAATAGCTTGCTGGTTGAGAGCAAGTCTGGTTTGTATCTTAAAGCATTAACTTCTTAAAACCCCTCAGCAGATGTATATCCCACTAGTTCAGTCATTGTGCAATGCATTAAGGTACAAAGCAGATTTGCTAGTAAACCCAATAGCTTGCTGGTTGAGAGCAAGTCTGGTTTGTATCTTAAAGCATTAACTTCCTAAAAACCCTCAGCAGATGTATATCCCACTAGTTCAGTCATTGTGCAATGCATTAAGGTACAAAGCAGATTTGCTAGTAAACCCAATAGATTGCTGGTTGAGAGCAAGTCTGGTTTGTATCTTGAAGCATTAACTTCCTAAAATCCCTCAGCAGATGTATATTCCACTAGTTCAGTCATTGTGCAATGCATTAAGGTACAAAGCAGATTTGCTAGTAAACCCAACAGCTTGCTGGTTGAGAGCAAGTCTAGTTTGTATCTTGAAGCATTAACTTCCTAAAATCCCTCAGCAGATGTATATTCCACTAGTTCAGTCATTGTGCAATGCATTAAGGTACAAAGCAGATTTGCTAGTAAACCCAATAGCTTGCTGGTTAAGAGCAAGTCTGGTTTGTATCTTAAAGCATTAACTTCCTAAAATCCCTCAGCAGATGTATATCCCACTAGTTCAGTCATTGTGCAATGCATTAAGGTACAAAGCAGATTTGCTAGTAAACCCAATAGCTTGCTGGTTGAGAGCAAGTCTGGTTTGTATCTTAAAGCATTAACTTCCTAAAATCCCTCAGCAGATGTATATCCCACTAGTTCAGTCATTGTGCAATGCATTAAGGTACAAAGCAGATTCGCTAGTAAACCCAATAGCTTGCTGGTTGAGAGCAAGTCTGGTTTGTATCTTAAAGCATTAACTTCCTAAAACCCCTCAGCAGATGTATATCCCACTAGTTCAGTCATTGTGCAATGCATTAAGGTACAAAGCAGATTTGCTAGTAAACCCAATAGCTTGCTGGTTGAGAGCAAGTCTGGTTTGTATCTTAAAGCATTAACTTCCTAAAACCCCTCAGCAGATTTATATCCCACTAGTTCAGTCATTGTGCAATGCATTAAGGTACAAAGCAGATTTGCTAGTAAACCCAATAGCTTGCTGGTTGAGAGCAAGTCTGGTTTGTATCTTAAAGCATTAACTTCCTAAAACCCCTCAGCAGATGTATATTCCACTAGTTCAGTCATTGTGCAATGCATTAAGGTACAAAGCAGATTTGCTAGTAAACCCAATAGCTTGCTGGTTGAGAGCAAGTCTAGTTTGTATCTTGAAGCATTAACTTCCTAAAATCCCTCAGCAGATGTATATTCCACTAGTTCAGTCATTGTGCAATGCATTAAGGTACAAAGCAGATTTGCTAGTAAACCCAATAGCTTGCTGGTTAAGAGCAAGTCTGGTTTGTATCTTAAAGCATTAACTTCCTAAAATCCCTCAGCAGATGTATATCCCACTAGTTCAGCCATTGTGCAATGCATTAAGGTACAAAGCAGATTTGCTAGTAAACCCAATAGCTTGCTGGTTGAGAGCAAGTCTGGTTTGTATCTTAAAGCATTAACTTCCTAAAACCCCTCAGCAGATGTATATCCCACTAGTTCAGTCATTGTGCAATGCATTAAGGTACAAAGCAGATTTGCTAGTAAACCCAATAGCTTGCTGGTTGAGAGCAAGTCTGGTTTGTATCTTAAAGCATTAACTTCCTAAAACCCCTCAGCAGATGTATATCCCACTAGTTCAGTCATTGTGCAATGCATTAAGGTACAAAGCAGATTTGCTAGTAAACCCAATAGCTTGCTGGTTGAGAGCAAGTCTGGTTTGTATCTTAAAGCATTAACTTCCTAAAACCCCTCAGCAGATGTATATCCCACTAGTTCAGTCATTGTGCAATGCATTAAGGTACAAAGCAGATTTGCTAGTAAACCCAATAGCTTGCTGGTTGAGAGCAAGTCTGGTTTGTATCTTAAAGCATTAACTTCTTAAAACCCCTCAGCAGATGTATATCCCACTAGTTCAGTCATTGTGCAATGCATTAAGGTACAAAGCAGATTTGCTAGTAAACCCAATAGCTTGCTGGTTGAGAGCAAGTCTGGTTTGTATCTTAAAGCATTAACTTCCTAAAACCCCTCAGCAGATGTATATCCCACTAGTTCAGTCATTGTGCAATGCATTAAGGTACAAAGCAGATTTGCTAGTAAACCCAATAGATTGCTGGTTGAGAGCAAGTCTGGTTTGTATCTTGAAGCATTAACTTCCTAAAATCCCTCAGCAGATGTATATTCCACTAGTTCAGTCATTGTGCAATGCATTAAGGTACAAAGCAGATTTGCTAGTAAACCCAACAGCTTGCTGGTTGAGAGCAAGTCTAGTTTGTATCTTGAAGCATTAACTTCCTAAAATCCCTCAGCAGATGTATATTCCACTAGTTCAGTCATTGTGCAATGCATTAAGGTACAAAGCAGATTTGCTAGTAAACCCAATAGCTTGCTGGTTAAGAGCAAGTCTGGTTTGTATCTTAAAGCATTAACTTCCTAAAATCCCTCAGCAGATGTATATCCCACTAGTTCAGTCATTGTGCAATGCATTAAGGTACAAAGCAGATTTGCTAGTAAACGCAATAGATTGCTGGTTGAGAGCAAGTCTTGTTTGTATCTTGAAGCATTAACTTCCTAAAATCCCTCAGCAGATGTATATTCCACTAGTTCAGTCATTGTGCAATGCATTAAGGTACAAAGCAGATTTGCTAGTAAACCCAATAGCTTGCTGGTTGAGAGCAAGTCTAGTTTGTATCTTGAAGCATTAACTTCCTAAAATCCCTCAGCAGATGTATATTCCACTAGTTCAGTCATTGTGCAATGCATTAAGGTACAAAGCAGATTTGCTAGTAAACCCAATAGCTTGCTGGTTAAGAGCAAGTCTGGTTTGTATCTTAAAGCATTAACTTCCTAAAATCCCTCAGCAGATGTATATCCCACTAGTTCAGCCATTGTGCAATGCATTAAGGTACAAAGCAGATTTGCTAGTAAACCCAATAGCTTGCTGGTTGAGAGCAAGTCTGGTTTGTATCTTAAAGCATTAACTTCCTAAAACCCCTCAGCAGATGTATATCCCACTAGTTCAGTCATTGTGCAATGCATTAAGGTACAAAGCAGATTTGCTAGTAACCCCAATAGCTTGCTGGTTGAGAGCAAGTCTGGTTTATATCTTAAAGCATTAACTTCCTAAAACCTCTCAGCAGATGTATATCCCACTAGTTCAGTCATTGTGCAATGCATTAAGGTACAAAGCAGATTTGCTAGTAAACCCAATAGCTTGCTGGTTGAGAGCAAGTCTGGTTTTTATCTTAAAGCATTAACTTCCTAAAACCCCTCAGCAGATGTATATCCCACTAGTTCAGTCATTGTGCAATGCATTAAGGTACAAAGCAGATTTGCTAGTAAACCCAATAGCTTGCTGGTTGAGAGCAAGTCTGGTTTGTATCTTAAAGCATTAACTTCCTAAAACCCCTCAGCAGATGTATATCCCACTAGTTCAGTCATTGTGCAATGCATTAAGGTACAAAGCAGATTTGCTAGTAAACCCAATAGCTTGCTGGTTGAGAGCAAGTCTGGTTTGTATCTTAAAGCATTAACTTCCTAAAACCCCTCAGCAGATGTATATCCCACTAGTTCAGTCATTGTGCAATGCATTAAGGTACAAAGCAGATTTGCTAGTAAACCCAATAGCTTGCTGGTTGAGAGCAAGTCTGGTTTGTATCTTAAAGCATTAACTTCCTAAAACCCCTCAGCAGATGTATATCCCACTAGTTCAGTCATTGTGCAATGCATTAAGGTACAAAGCAGATTTGCTAGTAAACCCAATAGCTTGCTGGTTGAGAGCAAGTCTGGTTTGTATCTTAAAGCATTAACTTCCTAAAATCCCTCAGCAGATGTATATCCCATTAGTTCAGTCATTGTGCAATGCATTAAGGTACAAAGCAGATTTGCTAGTAAACCCAATAGCTTGCTGGTTAAGAGCAAGTCTGGTTTGTATCTTAAAGCATTAACTTCCTAAAATCCCTCAGCAGATGTATATCCCACTAGTTCAGTCATTGTGCAATGCATTAAGGTACAAAGCAGATTTGCTAGTAAACCCAATAGCTTGCTGGTTGAGAGCAAGTCTGGTTTGTATCTTAAAGCATTAACTTCCTAAAATCCCTCAGCAGATGTATATCCCACTAGTTCAGTCATTGTGCAATACATTAAGGTACAAAGCAGATTCGCTAGTAAACCCAATAGCTTGCTGGTTGAGAGCAAGTCTGGTTTGTATCTTAAAGCATTAACTTCCTAAAACCCCTCAGCAGATGTATATCCCACTAGTTCAGTCATTGTGCAATGCATTAAGGTACAAAGCAGATTTGCTAGTAAACCCAATAGCTTGCTGGTTGAGAGCAAGTCTGGTTTGTATCTTAAAGCATTAACTTCCTAAAACCCCTCAGCAGATTTATATCCCACTAGTTCAGTCATTGTGCAATGCATTAAGGTACAAAGCAGATTTGCTAGTAAACCCAATAGCTTGCTGGTTGAGAGCAAGTCTGGTTTGTATCTTAAAGCATTAACTTCCTAAAACCCCTCAGCAGATGTATATTCCACTAGTTCAGTCATTGTGCAATGCATTAAGGTACAAAGCAGATTTGCTAGTAAACCCAATAGCTTGCTGGTTGAGAGCAAGTCTAGTTTGTATCTTGAAGCATTAACTTCCTAAAATCCCTCAGCAGATGTATATTCCACTAGTTCAGTCATTGTGCAATGCATTAAGGTACAAAGCAGATTTGCTAGTAAACCCAATAGCTTGCTGGTTAAGAGCAAGTCTGGTTTGTATCTTAAAGCATTAACTTCCTAAAATCCCTCAGCAGATGTATATCCCACTAGTTCAGCCATTGTGCAATGCATTAAGGTACAAAGCAGATTTGCTAGTAAACCCAATAGCTTGCTGGTTGAGAGCAAGTCTGGTTTGTATCTTAAAGCATTAACTTCCTAAAACCCCTCAGCAGATGTATATCCCACTAGTTCAGTCATTGTGCAATGCATTAAGGTACAAAGCAGATTTGCTAGTAAACCCAATAGCTTGCTGGTTGAGAGCAAGTCTGGTTTGTATCTTAAAGCATTAACTTCCTAAAACCCCTCAGCAGAAGTATATCCCACTAGTTCAGTCATTGTGCAATGCATTAAGGTACAAAGCAGATTTGCTAGTAAACCCAATAGCTTGCTGGTTGAGAGCAAGTCTGGTTTGTATCTTAAAGCATTAACTTCCTAAAACCCCTCAGCAGATGTATATCCCACTAGTTCAGTCATTGTGCAATGCATTAAGGTACAAAGCAGATTTGCTAGTAAACCCAATAGCTTGCTGGTTGAGAGCAAGTCTGGTTTGTATCTTAAAGCATTAACTTCTTAAAACCCCTCAGCAGATGTATATCCCACTAGTTCAGTCATTGTGCAATGCATTAAGGTACAAAGCCGATTTGCTAGTAAACCCAATAGCTTGCTGGTTGAGAGCAAGTCTGGTTTGTATCTTAAAGCATTAACTTCCTAAAACCCCTCAGCAGATGTATATCCCACTAGTTCAGTCATTGTGCAATGCATTAAGGTACAAAGCAGATTTGCTAGTAAACCCAATAGATTGCTGGTTGAGAGCAAGTCTGGTTTGTATCTTGAAGCATTAACTTCCTAAAATCCCTCAGCAGATGTATATTCCACTAGTTCAGTCATTGTGCAATGCATTAAGGTACAAAGCAGATTTGCTAGTAAACCCAACAGCTTGCTGGTTGAGAGCAAGTCTAGTTTGTATCTTGAAGCATTAACTTCCTAAAATCCCTCAGCAGATGTATATTCCACTAGTTCAGTCATTGTGCAATGCATTAAGGTACAAAGCAGATTTGCTAGTAAACCCAATAGCTTGCTGGTTAAGAGCAAGTCTGGTTTGTATCTTAAAGCATTAACTTCCTAAAATCCCTCAGCAGATGTATATCCCACTAGTTCAGTCATTGTGCAATGCATTAAGGTACAAAGCAGATTTGCTAGTAAACCCAATAGCTTGCTGGTTGAGAGCAAGTCTGGTTTGTATCTTAAAGCATTAACTTCCTAAAATCCCTCAGCAGATGTATATCCCACTAGTTCAGTCATTGTGCAATGCATTAAGGTACAAAGCAGATTTGCTAGTAAACCCAATAGATTGCTGGTTGAGAGCAAGTCTTGTTTGTATCTTGAAGCATTAACTTCCTAAAATCCCTCAGCAGATGTATATTCCACTAGTTCAGTCATTGTGCAATGCATTAAGGTACAAAGCAGATTTGCTAGTAAACCCAATAGCTTGCTGGTTGAGAGCAAGTCTAGTTTGTATCTTGAAGCATTAACTTCCTAAAATCCCTCAGCAGATGTATATTCCACTAGTTCAGTCATTGTGCAATGCATTAAGGTACAAAGCAGATTTGCTAGTAAACCCAATAGCTTGCTGGTTAAGAGCAAGTCTGGTTTGTATCTTAAAGCATTAACTTCCTAAAATCCCTCAGCAGATGTATATCCCACTAGTTCAGCCATTGTGCAATGCATTAAGGTACAAAGCAGATTTGCTAGTAAACCCAATAGCTTGCTGGTTGAGAGCAAGTCTGGTTTGTATCTTAAAGCATTAACTTCCTAAAACCCCTCAGCAGATGTATATCCCACTAGTTCAGTCATTGTGCAATGCATTAAGGTACAAAGCAGATTTGCTAGTAACCCCAATAGCTTGCTGGTTGAGAGCAAGTCTGGTTTGTATCTTAAAGCATTAACTTCCTAAAACCTCTCAGCAGATGTATATCCCACTAGTTCAGTCATTGTGCAATGCATTAAGGTACAAAGCAGATTTGCTAGTAAACCCAATAGCTTGCTGGTTGAGAGCAAGTCTGGTTTTTATCTTAAAGCATTAACTTCCTAAAACCCCTCAGCAGATGTATATCCCACTAGTTCAGTCATTGTGCAATGCATTAAGGTACAAAGCAGATTTGCTAGTAAACCCAATAGCTTGCTGGTTGAGAGCAAGTCTGGTTTGTATCTTAAAGCATTAACTTCCTAAAACCCCTCAGCAGATGTATATCCCACTAGTTCAGTCATTGTGCAATGCATTAAGGTACAAAGCAGATTTGCTAGTAAACCCAATAGCTTGCTGGTTGAGAGCAAGTCTGGTTTGTATCTTAAAGCATTAACTTCCTAAAACCCCTCAGCAGATGTATATCCCACTAGTTCAGTCATTGTGCAATGCATTAAGGTACAAAGCAGATTTGCTAGTAAACCCAATAGCTTGCTGGTTGAGAGCAAGTCTGGTTTGTATCTTAAAGCATTAACTTCCTAAAACCCCTCAGCAGATGTATATCCCACTAGTTCAGTCATTGTGCAATGCATTAAGGTACAAAGCAGATTTGCTAGTAAACCCAATAGCTTGCTGGTTGAGAGCAAGTCTGGTTTGTATCTTAAAGCATTAACTTCCTAAAATCCCTCAGCAGATGTATATCCCATTAGTTCAGTCATTGTGCAATGCATTAAGGTACAAAGCAGATTTGCTAGTAAACCCAATAGCTTGCTGGTTGAGAGCAAGTCTGGTTTGTATCTTAAAACATTAACTTCCTAAAATCCCTCAGCAGATGTATATCCCACTAGTTCAGTCATTGTGCAATGCATTAAGGTACAAAGCAGATTTGCTAGTAAACCCAATAGCTTGCTGGTTGAGAGCAAGTCTGGTTTGTATCTTAAAGCATTAACTTCCTAAAATCCCTCAGCAGATGTATATCCCACTAGTTCAGTCATTGTGCAATGCATTAAGGTACAAAGCAGATTTGCTAGTAAACCCAATAGCTTGCTGGTTGAGAGCAAGTCTGGTTTGTATCTTAAAGCATTAACTTCCTAAAATCCCTCAGCAGATGTATATCCCACTAGTTCAGTCATTGTGCAATGCATTAAGGTACAAAGCAGATTTGCTAGTAAACCCAATAGCTTGCTGGTTGAGAGCAAGTCTGGTTTGTATCTTAAAGCATTAACTTCCTAAAATCCCTCAGCAGATGTATATCCCACTAGTTCAGTCATTGTGCAATGCATTAAGGTACAAAGCAGATTTGCTAGTAAACCCAATAGCTTGCTGGTTGAGAGCAAGTCTGGTTTGTATCTTAAAGCATTAACTTCCTAAAATCCCTCAGCAGATGTATATCCCACTAGTTCAGTCATTGTGCAATGCATTAAGGTACAAAGCAGATTTGCTAGTAAACCCAATAGATTGCTGGTTGAGAGCAAGTCTGGTTTGTATCTTGAAGCATTAACTTCCTAAAATCCCTCAGCAGATGTATATTCCACTAGTTCAGTCATTGTGCAATGCATTAAGGTACAAAGCAGATTTGCTAGTAAACCCAACAGCTTGCTGGTTGAGAGCAAGTCTAGTTTGTATCTTGAAGCATTAACTTCCTAAAATCCCTCAGCAGATGTATATTCCACTAGTTCAGTCATTGTGCAATGCATTAAGGTACAAAGCAGATTTGCTAGTAAACCCAATAGCTTGCTGGTTAAGAGCAAGTCTGGTTTGTATCTTAAAGCATTAACTTCCTAAAATCCCTCAGCAGATGTATATCCCACTAGTTCAGTCATTGTGCAATGCATTAAGGTACAAAGCAGATTTGCTAGTAAACCCAATAGCTTGCTGGTTGAGAGCAAGTCTGGTTTGTATCTTAAAGCATTAACTTCCTAAAATCCCTCAGCAGATGTATATCCCACTAGTTCAGTCATTGTGCAATGCATTAAGGTACAAAGCAGATTTGCTAGTAAACCCAATAGATTGCTGGTTGAGAGCAAGTCTTGTTTGTATCTTGAAGCATTAACTTCCTAAAATCCCTCAGCAGATGTATATTCCACTAGTTCAGTCATTGTGCAATGCATTAAGGTACAAAGCAGATTTGCTAGTAAACCCAATAGCTTGCTGGTTGAGAGCAAGTCTAGTTTGTATCTTGAAGCATTAACTTCCTAAAATCCCTCAGCAGATGTATATTCCACTAGTTCAGTCATTGTGCAATGCATTAAGGTACAAAGCAGATTTGCTAGTAAACCCAATAGCTTGCTGGTTAAGAGCAAGTCTGGTTTGTATCTTAAAGCATTAACTTCCTAAAATCCCTCAGCAGATGTATATCCCACTAGTTCAGCCATTGTGCAATGCATTAAGGTACAAAGCAGATTTGCTAGTAAACCCAATAGCTTGCTGGTTGAGAGCAAGTCTGGTTTGTATCTTAAAGCATTAACTTCCTAAAACCCCTCAGCAGATGTATATCCCACTAGTTCAGTCATTGTGCAATGCATTAAGGTACAAAGCAGATTTGCTAGTAAACCCAATAGCTTGCTGGTTGAGAGCAAGTCTGGTTTGTATCTTAAAGCATTAACTTCCTAAAACCCCTCAGCAGATGTATATCCCACTAGTTCAGTCATTGTGCAATGCATTAAGGTACAAAGCAGATTTGCTAGTAAACCCAATAGCTTGCTGGTTGAGAGCAAGTCTGGTTTGTATCTTAAAGCATTAACTTCCTAAAACCCCTCAGCAGATGTATATTCCACTAGTTCAGTCATTGTGCAATGCATTAAGGTACAAAGCAGATTTGCTAGTAAACCCAATAGCTTGCTGGTTGAGAGCAAGTCTAGTTTGTATCTTGAAGCATTAACTTCCTAAAATCCCTCAGCAGATGTATATTCCACTAGTTCAGTCATTGTGCAATGCATTAAGGTACAAAGCAGATTTGCTAGTAAACCCAATAGCTTGCTGGTTAAGAGCAAGTCTGGTTTGTATCTTAAAGCATTAACTTCCTAAAATCCCTCAGCAGATGTATATCCCACTAGTTCAGCCATTGTGCAATGCATTAAGGTACAAAGCAGATTTGCTAGTAAACCCAATAGCTTGCTGGTTGAGAGCAAGTCTGGTTTGTATCTTAAAGCATTAACTTCCTAAAACCCCTCAGCAGATGTATATCCCACTAGTTCAGTCATTGTGCAATGCATTAAGGTACAAAGCAGATTTGCTAGTAAACCCAATAGCTTGCTGGTTGAGAGCAAGTCTGGTTTGTATCTTAAAGCATTAACTTCCTAAAACCCCTCAGCAGATGTATATCCCACTAGTTCAGTCATTGTGCAATGCATTAAGGTACAAAGCAGATTTGCTAGTAAACCCAATAGCTTGCTGGTTGAGAGCAAGTCTGGTTTGTATCTTAAAGCATTAACTTCCTAAAACCCCTCAGCAGATGTATATCCCACTAGTTCAGTCATTGTGCAATGCATTAAGGTACAAAGCAGATTTGCTAGTAAACCCAATAGCTTGCTGGTTGAGAGCAAGTCTGGTTTGTATCTTAAAGCATTAACTTCTTAAAACCCCTCAGCAGATGTATATCCCACTAGTTCAGTCATTGTGCAATGCATTAAGGTACAAAGCAGATTTGCTAGTAAACCCAATAGCTTGCTGGTTGAGAGCAAGTCTGGTTTGTATCTTAAAGCATTAACTTCCTAAAAACCCTCAGCAGATGTATATCCCACTAGTTCAGTCATTGTGCAATGCATTAAGGTACAAAGCAGATTTGCTAGTAAACCCAATAGATTGCTGGTTGAGAGCAAGTCTGGTTTGTATTTTGAAGCATTAACTTCCTAAAATCCCTCAGCAGATGTATATTCCACTAGTTCAGTCATTGTGCAATGCATTAAGGTACAAAGCAGATTTGCTAGTAAACCCAACAGCTTGCTGGTTGAGAGCAAGTCTAGTTTGTATCTTGAAGCATTAACTTCCTAAAATCCCTCAGCAGATGTATATTCCACTAGTTCAGTCATTGTGCAATGCATTAAGGTACAAAGCAGATTTGCTAGTAAACCCAATAGCTTGCTGGTTAAGAGCAAGTCTGGTTTGTATCTTAAAGCATTAACTTCCTAAAATCCCTCAGCAGATGTATATCCCACTAGTTCAGTCATTGTGCAATGCATTAAGGTACAAAGCAGATTTGCTAGTAAACCCAATAGCTTGCTGGTTGAGAGCAAGTCTGGTTTGTATCTTAAAGCATTAACTTCCTAAAATCCCTCAGCAGATGTATATCCCACTAGTTCAGTCATTGTGCAATGCATTAAGGTACAAAGCAGATTCGCTAGTAAACCCAATAGCTTGCTGGTTGAGAGCAAGTCTGGTTTGTATCTTAAAGCATTAACTTCCTAAAACCCCTCAGCAGATGTATATCCCACTAGTTCAGTCATTGTGCAATGCATTAAGGTACAAAGCAGATTTGCTAGTAAACCCAATAGCTTGCTGGTTGAGAGCAAGTCTGGTTTGTATCTTAAAGCATTAACTTCCTAAAACCCCTCAGCAGATTTATATCCCACTAGTTCAGTCATTGTGCAATGCATTAAGGTACAAAGCAGATTTGCTAGTAAACCCAATAGCTTGCTGGTTGAGAGCAAGTCTGGTTTGTATCTTAAAGCATTAACTTCCTAAAACCCCTCAGCAGATGTTTATTCCACTAGTTCAGTCATTGTGCAATGCATTAAGGTACAAAGCAGATTTGCTAGTAAACCCAATAGCTTGCTGGTTGAGAGCAAGTCTAGTTTGTATCTTGAAGCATTAACTTCCTAAAATCCCTCAGCAGATGTATATTCCACTAGTTCAGTCATTGTGCAATGCATTAAGGTACAAAGCAGATTTGCTAGTAAACCCAATAGCTTGCTGGTTAAGAGCAAGTCTGGTTTGTATCTTAAAGCATTAACTTCCTAAAATCCCTCAGCAGATGTATATCCCACTAGTTCAGCCATTGTGCAATGCATTAAGGTACAAAGCAGATTTGCTAGTAAACCCAATAGCTTGCTGGTTGAGAGCAAGTCTGGTTTGTATCTTAAAGCATTAACTTCCTAAAACCCCTCAGCAGATGTATATCCCACTAGTTCAGTCATTGTGCAATGCATTAAGGTACAAAGCAGATTTGCTAGTAAACCCAATAGCTTGCTGGTTGAGAGCAAGTCTGGTTTGTATCTTAAAGCATTAACTTCCTAAAACCCCTCAGCAGATGTATATCCCACTAGTTCAGTCATTGTGCAATGCATTAAGGTACAAAGCAGATTTGCTAGTAAACCCAATAGCTTGCTGGTTGAGAGCAAGTCTGGTTTGTATCTTAAAGCATTAACTTCCTAAAACCCCTCAGCAGATGTATATCCCACTAGTTCAGTCATTGTGCAATGCATTAAGGTACAAAGCAGATTTGCTAGTAAACCCAATAGCTTGCTGGTTGAGAGCAAGTCTGGTTTGTATCTTAAAGCATTAACTTCTTAAAACCCCTCAGCAGATGTATATCCCACTAGTTCAGTCATTGTGCAATGCATTAAGGTACAAAGCAGATTTGCTAGTAAACCCAATAGCTTGCTGGTTGAGAGCAAGTCTGGTTTGTATCTTAAAGCATTAACTTCCTAAAACCCCTCAGCAGATGTATATCCCACTAGTTCAGTCATTGTGCAATGCATTAAGGTACAAAGCAGATTTGCTAGTAAACCCAATAGATTGCTGGTTGAGAGCAAGTCTGGTTTGTATCTTGAAGCATTAACTTCCTAAAATCCCTCAGCAGATGTATATTCCACTAGTTCAGTCATTGTGCAATGCATTAAGGTACAAAGCAGATTTGCTAGTAAACCCAACAGCTTGCTGGTTGAGAGCAAGTCTAGTTTGTATCTTGAAGCATTAACTTCCTAAAATCCCTCAGCAGATGTATATTCCACTAGTTCAGTCATTGTGCAATGCATTAAGGTACAAAGCAGATTTGCTAGTAAACCCAATAGCTTGCTGGTTAAGAGCAAGTCTGGTTTGTATCTTAAAGCATTAACTTCCTAAAATCCCTCAGCAGATGTATATCCCACTAGTTCAGTCATTGTGCAATGCATTAAGGTACAAAGCAGATTTGCTAGTAAACCCAATAGCTTGCTGGTTGAGAGCAAGTCTGGTTTGTATCTTAAAGCATTAACTTCCTAAAATCCCTCAGCAGATGTATATCCCACTAGTTCAGTCATTGTGCAATGCATTAAGGTACAAAGCAGATTTGCTAGTAAACCCAATAGATTGCTGGTTGAGAGCAAGTCTTGTTTGTATCTTGAAGCATTAACTTCCTAAAATCCCTCAGCAGATGTATATTCCACTAGTTCAGTCATTGTGCAATGCATTAAGGTACAAAGCAGATTTGCTAGTAAACCCAATAGCTTGCTGGTTGAGAGCAAGTCTAGTTTGTATCTTGAAGCATTAACTTCCTAAAATCCCTCAGCAGATGTATATTCCACTAGTTCAGTCATTGTGCAATGCATTAAGGTACAAAGCAGATTTGCTAGTAAACCCAATAGCTTGCTGGTTAAGAGCAAGTCTGGTTTGTATCTTAAAGCATTAACTTCCTAAAATCCCTCAGCAGATGTATATCCCACTAGTTCAGCCATTGTGCAATGCATTAAGGTACAAAGCAGATTTGCTAGTAAACCCAATAGCTTGCTGGTTGAGAGCAAGTCTGGTTTGTATCTTAAAGCATTAACTTCCTAAAACCCCTCAGCAGATGTATATCCCACTAGTTCAGTCATTGTGCAATGCATTAAGGTACAAAGCAGATTTGCTAGTAACCCCAATAGCTTGCTGGTTGAGAGCAAGTCTGGTTTATATCTTAAAGCATTAACTTCCTAAAACCTCTCAGCAGATGTATATCCCACTAGTTCAGTCATTGTGCAATGCATTAAGGTACAAAGCAGATTTGCTAGTAAACCCAATAGCTTGCTGGTTGAGAGCAAGTCTGGTTTTTATCTTAAAGCATTAACTTCCTAAAACCCCTCAGCAGATGTATATCCCACTAGTTCAGTCATTGTGCAATGCATTAAGGTACAAAGCAGATTTGCTAGTAAACCCAATAGCTTGCTGGTTGAGAGCAAGTCTGGTTTGTATCTTAAAGCATTAACTTCCTAAAACCCCTCAGCAGATGTATATCCCACTAGTTCAGTCATTGTGCAATGCATTAAGGTACAAAGCAGATTTGCTAGTAAACCCAATAGCTTGCTGGTTGAGAGCAAGTCTGGTTTGTATCTTAAAGCATTAACTTCCTAAAACCCCTCAGCAGATGTATATCCCACTAGTTCAGTCATTGTGCAATGCATTAAGGTACAAAGCAGATTTGCTAGTAAACCCAATAGCTTGCTGGTTGAGAGCAAGTCTGGTTTGTATCTTAAAGCATTAACTTCCTAAAACCCCTCAGCAGATGTATATCCCACTAGTTCAGTCATTGTGCAATGCATTAAGGTACAAAGCAGATTTGCTAGTAAACCCAATAGCTTGCTGGTTGAGAGCAAGTCTGGTTTGTATCTTAAAGCATTAACTTCCTAAAATCCCTCAGCAGATGTATATCCCATTAGTTCAGTCATTGTGCAATGCATTAAGGTACAAAGCAGATTTGCTAGTAAACCCAATAGCTTGCTGGTTAAGAGCAAGTCTGGTTTGTATCTTAAAGCATTAACTTCCTAAAATCCCTCAGCAGATGTATATCCCACTAGTTCAGTCATTGTGCAATGCATTAAGGTACAAAGCAGATTTGCTAGTAAACCCAATAGCTTGCTGGTTGAGAGCAAGTCTGGTTTGTATCTTAAAGCATTAACTTCCTAAAATCCCTCAGCAGATGTATATCCCACTAGTTCAGTCATTGTGCAATGCATTAAGGTACAAAGCAGATTCGCTAGTAAACCCAATAGCTTGCTGGTTGAGAGCAAGTCTGGTTTGTATCTTAAAGCATTAACTTCCTAAAACCCCTCAGCAGATGTATATCCCACTAGTTCAGTCATTGTGCAATGCATTAAGGTACAAAGCAGATTTGCTAGTAAACCCAATAGCTTGCTGGTTGAGAGCAAGTCTGGTTTGTATCTTAAAGCATTAACTTCCTAAAACCCCTCAGCAGATTTATATCCCACTAGTTCAGTCATTGTGCAATGCATTAAGGTACAAAGCAGATTTGCTAGTAAACCCAATAGCTTGCTGGTTGAGAGCAAGTCTGGTTTGTATCTTAAAGCATTAACTTCCTAAAACCCCTCAGCAGATGTATATTCCACTAGTTCAGTCATTGTGCAATGCATTAAGGTACAAAGCAGATTTGCTAGTAAACCCAATAGCTTGCTGGTTGAGAGCAAGTCTAGTTTGTATCTTGAAGCATTAACTTCCTAAAATCCCTCAGCAGATGTATATTCCACTAGTTCAGTCATTGTGCAATGCATTAAGGTACAAAGCAGATTTGCTAGTAAACCCAATAGCTTGCTGGTTAAGAGCAAGTCTGGTTTGTATCTTAAAGCATTAACTTCCTAAAATCCCTCAGCAGATGTATATCCCACTAGTTCAGCCATTGTGCAATGCATTAAGGTACAAAGCAGATTTGCTAGTAAACCCAATAGCTTGCTGGTTGAGAGCAAGTCTGGTTTGTATCTTAAAGCATTAACTTCCTAAAACCCCTCAGCAGATGTATATCCCACTAGTTCAGTCATTGTGCAATGCATTAAGGTACAAAGCAGATTTGCTAGTAAACCCAATAGCTTGCTGGTTGAGAGCAAGTCTGGTTTGTATCTTAAAGCATTAACTTCCTAAAACCCCTCAGCAGATGTATATCCCACTAGTTCAGTCATTGTGCAATGCATTAAGGTACAAAGCAGATTTGCTAGTAAACCCAATAGCTTGCTGGTTGAGAGCAAGTCTGGTTTGTATCTTAAAGCATTAACTTCCTAAAACCCCTCAGCAGATGTATATCCCACTAGTTCAGTCATTGTGCAATGCATTAAGGTACAAAGCAGATTTGCTAGTAAACCCAATAGCTTGCTGGTTGAGAGCAAGTCTGGTTTGTATCTTAAAGCATTAACTTCTTAAAACCCCTCAGCAGATGTATATCCCACTAGTTCAGTCATTGTGCAATGCATTAAGGTACAAAGCAGATTTGCTAGTAAACCCAATAGCTTGCTGGTTGAGAGCAAGTCTGGTTTGTATCTTAAAGCATTAACTTCCTAAAACCCCTCAGCAGATGTATATCCCACTAGTTCAGTCATTGTGCAATGCATTAAGGTACAAAGCAGATTTGCTAGTAAACCCAATAGATTGCTGGTTGAGAGCAAGTCTGGTTTGTATCTTGAAGCATTAACTTCCTAAAATCCCTCAGCAGATGTATATTCCACTAGTTCAGTCATTGTGCAATGCATTAAGGTACAAAGCAGATTTGCTAGTAAACCCAACAGCTTGCTGGTTGAGAGCAAGTCTAGTTTGTATCTTGAAGCATTAACTTCCTAAAATCCCTCAGCAGATGTATATTCCACTAGTTCAGTCATTGTGCAATGCATTAAGGTACAAAGCAGATTTGCTAGTAAACCCAATAGCTTGCTGGTTAAGAGCAAGTCTGGTTTGTATCTTAAAGCATTAACTTCCTAAAATCCCTCAGCAGATGTATATCCCACTAGTTCAGTCATTGTGCAATGCATTAAGGTACAAAGCAGATTTGCTAGTAAACCCAATAGCTTGCTGGTTGAGAGCAAGTCTGGTTTTTATCTTAAAGCATTAACTTCCTAAAATCCCTCAGCAGATGTATATCCCACTAGTTCAGTCATTGTGCAATGCATTAAGGTACAAAGCAGATTTGCTAGTAAACCCAATAGATTGCTGGTTGAGAGCAAGTCTTGTTTGTATCTTGAAGCATTAACTTCCTAAAATCCCTCAGCAGATGTATATTCCACTAGTTCAGTCATTGTGCAATGCATTAAGGTACAAAGCAGATTTGCTAGTAAACCCAATAGCTTGCTGGTTGAGAGCAAGTCTAGTTTGTATCTTGAAGCATTAACTTCCTAAAATCCCTCAGCAGATGTATATTCCACTAGTTCAGTCATTGTGCAATGCATTAAGGTACAAAGCAGATTTGCTAGTAAACCCAATAGCTTGCTGGTTAAGAGCAAGTCTGGTTTGTATCTTAAAGCATTAACTTCCTAAAATCCCTCAGCAGATGTATATCCCACTAGTTCAGCCATTGTGCAATGCATTAAGGTACAAAGCAGATTTGCTAGTAAACCCAATAGCTTGCTGGTTGAGAGCAAGTCTGGTTTGTATCTTAAAGCATTAACTTCCTAAAACCCCTCAGCAGATGTATATCCCACTAGTTCAGTCATTGTGCAATGCATTAAGGTACAAAGCAGATTTGCTAGTAACCCCAATAGCTTGCTGGTTGAGAGCAAGTCTGGTTTGTATCTTAAAGCATTAACTTCCTAAAACCTCTCAGCAGATGTATATCCCACTAGTTCAGTCATTGTGCAATGCATTAAGGTACAAAGCAGATTTGCTAGTAAACCCAATAGCTTGCTGGTTGAGAGCAAGTCTGGTTTTTATCTTAAAGCATTAACTTCCTAAAACCCCTCAGCAGATGTATATCCCACTAGTTCAGTCATTGTGCAATGCATTAAGGTACAAAGCAGATTTGCTAGTAAACCCAATAGCTTGCTGGTTGAGAGCAAGTCTGGTTTGTATCTTAAAGCATTAACTTCCTAAAACCCCTCAGCAGATGTATATCCCACTAGTTCAGTCATTGTGCAATGCATTAAGGTACAAAGCAGATTTGCTAGTAAACCCAATAGCTTGCTGGTTGAGAGCAAGTCTGGTTTGTATCTTAAAGCATTAACTTCCTAAAACCCCTCAGCAGATGTATATCCCACTAGTTCAGTCATTGTGCAATGCATTAAGGTACAAAGCAGATTTGCTAGTAAACCCAATAGCTTGCTGGTTGAGAGCAAGTCTGGTTTGTATCTTAAAGCATTAACTTCCTAAAACCCCTCAGCAGATGTATATCCCACTAGTTCAGTCATTGTGCAATGCATTAAGGTACAAAGCAGATTTGCTAGTAAACCCAATAGCTTGCTGGTTGAGAGCAAGTCTGGTTTGTATCTTAAAGCATTAACTTCCTAAAATCCCTCAGCAGATGTATATCCCATTAGTTCAGTCATTGTGCAATGCATTAAGGTACAAAGCAGATTTGCTAGTAAACCCAATAGCTTGCTGGTTGAGAGCAAGTCTGGTTTGTATCTTAAAGCATTAACTTCCTAAAATCCCTCAGCAGATGTATATCCCATTAGTTCAGTCATTGTGCAATGCATTAAGGTACAAAGCAGATTTGCTAGTAAACCCAATAGCTTGCTGGTTGAGAGCAAGTCTGGTTTGTATCTTAAAGCATTAACTTCCTAAAATCCCTCAGCAGATGTATATCCCACTAGTTCAGTCATTGTGCAATGCATTAAGGTACAAAGCAGATTTGCTAGTAAACCCAATAGCTTGCTGGTTGAGAGCAAGTCTGGTTTGTATCTTAAAGCATTAACTTCCTAAAACCCCTCAGCAGTTGTATATCCCACTAGTTCAGTCATTGTGCAATGCATTAAGGTACAAAGCAGATTTGCTAGTAAACCCAATAGCTTGCTGGTTGAGAGCAAGTCTGGTTTGTATCTTAAAACATTAACTTCCTAAAACCCCTCAGCAGATGTATATCCCACTAGTTCAGTCATTGTGCAATACATTAAGGTACAAAGCAGATTTGCTAGTAAACCCAATAGCTTGCTGGTTGAGAGCAAGTCTGGTTTGTATCTTAAAGCATTAACTTCCTAAAATCCCTCAGCAGATGTATATCCCACTAGTTCAGTCATTGTGCAATGCATTAAGGTACAAAGCAGATTTGCTAGTAAACCCAATAGCTTGCTGGTTGAGAGCAAGTCTGGTTTGTATCTTAAAGCATTAACTTCCTAAAATCCCTCAGCAGATGTATATCCCACTAGTTCAGTCATTGTGCAATGCATTAAGGTACAAAGCAGATTTGCTAGTAAACCCAATAGCTTGCTGGTTGAGAGCAAGTCTGGTTTGTATCTTAAAGCATTAACTTCCTAAAATCCCTCAGCAGATGTATATCCCACTAGTTCAGTCATTGTGCAATGCATTAAGGTACAAAGCAGATTTGCTAGTAAACCCAATAGCTTGCTGGTTGAGAGCAAGTCTGGTTTGTATCTTAAAGCATTAACTTCCTAAAATCCCTCAGCAGATGTATATCCCACTAGTTCAGTCATTGTGCAATGCATTAAGGTACAAAGCAGATTTGCTAGTAAACCCAATAGCTTGCTGGTTGAGAGCAAGTCTGGTTTGTATCTTAAAGCATTAACTTCCTAAAATCCCTCAGCAGATGTATATCCCACTAGTTCAGTCATTGTGCAATGCATTAAGGTACAAAGCAGATTTGCTAGTAAACCCAATAGCTTGCTGGTTGAGAGCAAGTCTGGTTTGTATCTTAAAGCATTAACTTCCTAAAATCCCTCAGCAGATGTATATCCCACTAGTTCAGTCATTGTGCAATGCATTAAGGTACAAAGCAGATTTGCTAGTAAACCCAATAGCTTGCTGGTTGAGAGCAAGTCTGGTTTGTATCTTAAAGCATTAACTTCCTAAAATCCCTCAGCAGATGTATATCCCACTAGTTCAGTCATTGTGCAATGCATTAAGGTACAAAGCAGATTTGCTAGTAAACCCAATAGCTTGCTGGTTGAGAGCAAGTCTGGTTTGTATCTTAAAGCATTAACTTCCTAAAATCCCTCAGCAGATGTATATCCCACTAGTTCAGTCATTGTGCAATGCATTAAGGTACAAAGCAGATTTGCTAGTAAACCCAATAGCTTGCAGGTTGAGAGCAAGTCTGGTTTGTATCTTAAAGCATTAACTTCCTAAAATCCCTCAGCAGATGTATATCCCACTAGTTCAGTCATTGTGCAATGCATTAAGGTACAAAGCAGATTTGCTAGTAAACCCAATAGCTTGCTGGTTGAGAGCAAGTCTGGTTTGTATCTTAAAGCATTAACTTCCTAAAATCCCTCAGCAGATGTATATCCCACTAGTTCAGTCATTGTGCAATGCATTAAGGTACAAAGCAGATTTGCTAGTAAACCCAATAGCTTGCTGGTTGAGAGCAAGTCTGGTTTGTATCTTAAAGCATTAACTTCCTAAAATCCCTCAGCAGATGTATATCCCACTAGTTCAGTCATTGTGCAATGCATTAAGGTACAAAGCAGATTTGCTAGTAAACCCAATAGCTTGCTGGTTGAGAGCAAGTCTGGTTTGTATCCTAAAGCATTAACTTCCTAAAATCCCTCAGCAGATGTATATCCCACTAGTTCAGTCATTGTGCAATGCATTAAGGTACAAAGCAGATTTGCTAGTAAACCCAATAGCTTGCTGGTTGAGAGCAAGTCTGGTTTGTATCTTAAAGCATTAACTTCCTAAAATCCCTCAGCAGATGTATATCCCACTAGTTCAGTCATTGTGCAATGCATTAAGGTACAAAGCAGATTTGCTAGTAAACCCAATAGCTTGCTGGTTAAGAGCAAGTCTGGTTTGTATCTTAAAGCATTAACTTCCTAAAATCCCTCAGCAGATGTATATCCCACTAGTTCAGTCATTGTGCAATGCATTAAGGTACAAAGCAGATTTGCTAGTAAACCCAATAGCTTGCTGGTTGAGAGCAAGTCTGGTTTGTATCTTAAAGCATTAACTTCCTAAAATCCCTCAGCAGATGTATATCCCATTAGTTCAGTCATTGTGCAATGCATTAAGGTACAAAGCAGATTTGCTAGTAAACCCAATAGCTTGCTGGTTGAGAGCAAGTCTGGTTTGTATCTTAAAGCATTAACTTCCTAAAATCCCTCAGCAGATGTATATCCCATTAGTTCAGTCATTGTGCAATGCATTAAGGTACAAAGCAGATTTGCTAGTAAACCCAATAGCTTGCTGGTTGAGAGCAAGTCTGGTTTGTATCTTAAAGCATTAACTTCCTAAAATCCCTCAGCAGATGTATATCCCACTAGTACAGTCATTGTGCAATGCATTAAGGTACAAAGCAGATTTGCTAGTAAACCCAATAGCTTGCTGGTTGAGAGCAAGTCTGGTTTGTATCTTAAAGCATTAACTTCCTAAAATCCCTCAGCAGATGTATATCCCACTAGTTTAGTCATTGTGCAATGCATTAAGGTACAAAGCAGATTTGCTAGTAAACCCAATAGCTTGCTGGTTGAGAGCAAGTCTGGTTTGTATCTTAAAGCATTAACTTCCTAAAATCCCTCAGCAGATGTATATCCCATTAGTTCAGTCATTGTGCAATGCATTAAGGTACAAAGCAGATTTGCTAGTAAACCCAATAGCTTGCTGGTTGAGAGCAAGTCTGGTTTGTATCTTAAAGCATTAACTTCCTAAAATCCCTCAGCAGATGTATATCCCATTAGTTCAGTCATTGTGCAATGCATTAAGGTACAAAGCAGATTTGCTAGTAAACCCAATAGCTTGCTGGTTGAGAGCAAGTCTGGTTTGTATCTTAAAGCATTAACTTCCTAAAATCCCTCAGCAGATGTATATCCCACTAGTACAGTCATTGTGCAATGCATTAAGGTACAAAGCAGATTTGCTAGTAAACCCAATAGCTTGCTGGTTGAGAGCAAGTCTGGTTTGTATCTTAAAGCATTAACTTCCTAAAATCCCTCAGCAGATGTATATCCCACTAGTTCAGTCATTGTGCAATGCATTAAGGTACAAAGCAGATTTGCTAGTAAACCCAATAGCTTGCTGGTTGAGAGCAAGTCTGGTTTGTATCTTAAAGCATTAACTTCCTAAAATCCCTCAGCAGATGTATATCCCATTAGTTCAGTCATTGTGCCATTAAGGTACAAAGCAGATTTGCTAGTAAACCCAATAGCTTGCTGGTTGAGAGCAAGTCTGGTTTGTATCTTAAAGCATTAACTTCCTAAAATCCCTCAGCAGATGTATATCCCACTAGTACAGTCATTGTGCAATGCATTAAGGTACAAAGCAGATTTGCTAGTAAACCCAATAGCTTGCTGGTTGAGAGCAAGTCTGGTTTGTATCTTAAAGCATTAACTTCCTAAAATCCCTCAGCAGATGTATATCCCACTAGTTCAGTCATTGTGCAATGCATTAAGGTACAAAGCAGATTTGCTAGTAAACCCAATAGCTTGCTGGTTGAGAGCAAGTCTGGTTTGTATCTTAAAGCATTAACTTCCTAAAATCCCTCAGCAGATGTATATCCCATTAGTTCAGTCATTGTGCCATTAAGGTACAAAGCAGATTTGCTAGTAAACCCAATGGCTTGCTGGTTGAGAGCAAGTCTGGTTTGTATCTTAAAGCATTAACTTCCTAAAATCCCTCAGCAGATGTATATCCCACTAGTACAGCCATTGTGCAATGCATTAAGGTACAAAGCAGATTTGCTAGTAAAACCAATAGCTTGCTGGTTGAGAGCAAGTCTGGTTTGTATCTTAAAGCATTAACTTCCTAAAATCCCTCAGCAGATGTATATCCCACTAGTTCAGTCATTGTGCAATGCATTAAGGTACAAAGCAGATTTGCTAGTAAACCCAATAGCTTGCTGATTGAGAGCAAGTCTGGTTTGTATCTTAAAGCATTAACTTCCTAAAATCCCTCAGCAGATGTATATCCCACTAGTTCAGTCATTGTGCAATGCATTAAGGTACAAAGCAGATTTGCTAGTAAACCCAATAGCTTGCTGGTTAAGAGCAAGTCTGGTTTGTATCTTAAAGCATTAACTTCCTAAAATCCCTCAGCAGATGTATATCCCACTAGTTCAGTCATTGTGCAATGCATTAAGGTACAAAGCAGATTTGCTAGTAAACCCAATAGCTTGCTGGTTGAGAGCAAGTCTGGTTTGTATCTTAAAGCATTAACTTCCTAAAATCCCTCAGCAGATGTATATCCCACTAGTTCAGTCATTGTGCAATGCATTAAGGTACAAAGCAGATTTGCTAGTAAACCCAATAGCTTGCTGGTTGAGAGCAAGTCTGGTTTGTATCTTAAAGCATTAACTTCCTAAAATCCCTCAGCAGATGTATATCCCACTAGTTCAGTCATTGTGCAATGCATTAAGGTACAAAGCAGATTTGCTAGTAAACCCAATAGCTTGCTGGTTGAGAGCAAGTCTGGTTTGTATCTTAAAGCATTAACTTCCTAAAATCCCTCGATTTTACAACGATTTTTCCCGCGTTCGATCTGACAACACTGCATCCCTAACCTACCACAAACCCATTCCTATTCTACTTTAAATCAAAGTATAAACCAATGAGGGCTTGGTATTTCAATGTTGAGGCAAATATTTAAATTATGCGACGTAAAGACAGAATATTTTACTTTTAAATATTGGCCGAATGTATCAAATTAACATAATTTTAATAAAAACAAACCTTTGAAAAGTAAAATGTTTCTTTAAAATACATCATTTACGTCTAATTTAAACCATTTATAGTTTTTTAGAGGGAGGGATCGGGTCGCCTCTCGTCATTTAACATAAACCCTTTGTAACTTGGAATTTTGTAAACTTTCCCTACTAAATACACTAAAACAAACATTTGTAGTGGGACAATGCAAATATGTCGAGGAATATTTATTGCAAGTTTACTCTATTAAGTCTTCAAGGGAGTGTTTAAACATTGCCAGACGTCAGATAAAGGGGTAAAATATATCAAGGGATGTAATTTGGCTCTATGTTCTAATAATATTTCTTACATACTGTTATCTTGGCTTAATGATATTTAAAATAAATATCAGTGCTTTTCTGGGGATGAGACGGGCCTAATTTATGTTTCCCCTATTTTTATAATAAACCCCACCTTAAGCACTAAGATTGAATAAAAGCCTCCCTCTGATGCTGGTTTTACATTCGTGTATTTGAGAGATTTCAGTGCCGTGTTAGGGATTTTCAGTGAGTTTAATGTTGGGTTACTAATGATGCCTGTAGATCTTAAATAACGCCTTTGTAACCTGTGCCGCGCACTTCGGAATACAGATTATAATAAGGTTATTATAAAATATTAAAACCATTTCAAATAAGGAAGCCTAACACAGGTGTTAACCTCATCAGATTTATGTTTGGTTAATCATTTAAACAATAGTTTATGACTATCCGAACTTTATATTTAGTAAATTTGTTAAAACTTACTGAGACAGAACGTTTTCGATCGCTATGTGCCGATCTTCATCAGTGTCTTCTGCTTGGAGATGTCGGGTCAAGCAGTGACGATTTTAAAGGTAGGTTTTTGATAGTATCAAAGAGTATGTGTGATTTGTATTGTGTTTGTTCGTTTAATATGTTTGAATTTTGTGTTTTTGTGTGTCTGTAAATTTCATATTGTTCTAGTGTGTTGAGATGTGGCCCTTTTTTGTTGATGTGTATGATTTCTAAATTATAATAAATGTCTGTGTATTTGTGTCCTGTTTCTTTTAAGTGATTGTAAAATGTTGAGTTGGTGTTATGTTTGTGTTCTTCGACTCTTTCTTTAAAGCTGCGACCTGTTTGTCCAATGTAGAATTTGTTACATTCGTCGCAGTTTAGTTTGTATACGCCTGGTGCTTGTAGTTTATCTTTGTTGTTGGTGTTGTGTGATAATAAGATTCACGGAACGTAAAGGACTAGAAAATTCAAGAATTATCTTTGGTGTTGTCAGAAGACGGAGATGATTTGGGTTTTGAAAATATTATTTTCTTAATGTGAAGTTTAATAAAGCCATAAGGGTTACTATTGAGTAATAAATATGCTTGTACAAGTTTTAAAGAAAGGATGTGATTAGTCGAGGACTTTATCAACAAGAGAATATATTTGCAAACTCTGGCCGAATAAGTAGGTTTATGATACCCGCCTGTGATGAGTTTACAAACTTTTTTAATAATAAAAAGCTCCACAAAATTAAGGTTATTTTCACTTTCAATCTCACAGTAAACTCAAGCCTTTCCTCGTAACTAATAAATTCGTCAAGTAATTCCTGTACTTCAGCAATAGGTACAATAGTGTACACATTGCTACATAACGCCAAAAATAAACTGATTTAAAAATAAAATTAGCCAAGAAAACTCAAGCCTTTCCCCGTAAGTAATAAATTCGTCAAGTAATCCCTGTACTTTAGCAATAGGTACAATAGTCTACACATTGCTACATAACGCCAAAAATAAACTGGTTTAAAAATAAAATTAGCCAAGAAAACTCAAGCCTTTCCCCGTAACTAATAAATTCGTCAAGTAATCCCTGTACTTCAGCAATAGGTACAATAGTCTACACATTGCTACATAACGCCAAAAATAAACTGATTTAAAAATAAAATTAGCCAAGAAAACTCAAGCCTTTCCCCGTAACTAATAAATTCGTCAAGTAATTCCTGTACTTCAGCAATAGGTACAATAGTGTACACATTGCTACATAACGCCAAAAATAAACTGATTTAAAAATAAAATTAGCCAAGAAAACTCAAGCCTTTCCCCGTAACTAATAAATTCGTCAAGTAATTCCTGTACTTCAGCAATAGGTACAATAGTCTACACATTGCTACATAACGCCAAAAATAAACTGATTTAAAAATAAAATTAGCCAAGAAAACTCAAGCCTTTCCCCGTAACTAATAAATTCGTCAAGTAATCCCTGTACTTTAGCAATAGGTACAATAGTCTACACATTGCTACATAACGCCAAAAATAAACTGATTTAAAAATAAAATTAGCCAAGAAAACTCAAGCCTTTCCTCGTAACTAATAAATTCGTCAAGTAATCCCTGTACTTCAGCAATAGGTACAATAGTCTACACATTGCTACATAACGCCAAAAATAAACTGGTTTAAAAATAAAATTAGCCAAGAAAACTCAAGCCTTTCCTCGTAACTAATAAATTCGTCAAGTAATCCCTGTACTTCAGCAATAGGTACAATAGTCTACACATTGCTACATAACGCCAAAAATAAACTGATTTAAAAATAAAATTAGCCAAGAAAACTCAAGCCTTTCCCCGTAACTAATAAATTCGTCAAGTAATCCCTGTACTTTAGCAATAGGTACAATAGTCTACACATTGCTACATAACGCCAAAAATAAACTGATTTAAAAATAAAATTAGCCAAGAAAACTCAAGCCTTTCCTCGTAACTAATAAATTCGTCAAGTAATCCCTGTACTTCAGCAATAGGTACAATAGTCTACACATTGCTACATAACGCCAAAAATAAACTGGTTTAAAAATAAAATTAGCCAAGAAAACTCAAGCCTTTCCTCGTAACTAATAAATTCGTCAAGTAATCCCTGTACTTCAGCAATAGGTACAATAGTCTACACATTGCTACATAACGCCAAAAATAAACTGATTTAAAAATAAAATTAGCCAAGAAAACTCAAGCCTTTCCCCGTAACTAATAAATTCGTCAAGTAATCCCTGTACTTTAGCAATAGGTACAATAGTCTACACATTGCTACATAACGCCAAAAATAAACTGATTTAAAAATAAAATTAGCCAAGAAAACTCAAGCCTTTCCCCGTAACTAATAAATTCGTCAAGTAATCCCTGTACTTTAGCAATAGGTACAATAGTCTACACATTGCTACATAACGCCAAAAATAAACTGATTTAAAAATAAAATTAGCCAAGAAAACTCAAGCCTTTCCTCGTAACTAATAAATTCGTCAAGTAATCCCTGTACTTCAGCAATAGGTACAATAGTCTACACATTGCTACATAACGCCAAAAATAAACTGGTTTAAAAATAAAATTAGCCAAGAAAACTCAAGCCTTTCCTCGTAACTAATAAATTCGTCAAGTAATCCCTGTACTTCAGCAATAGGTACAATAGTCTACACATTGCTACATAACGCCAAAAATAAACTGATTTAAAAATAAAATTAGCCAAGAAAACTCAAGCCTTTCCCCGTAACTAATAAATTCGTCAAGTAATTCCTGTACTTCAGCAATAGGTACAATAGTCTACACATTGCTACATAACGCCAAAAATAAACTGGTTTAAAAATAAAATTAGCCAAGAAAACTCAAGCCTTTCCCCGTAACTAATAAATTCGTCAAGTAATCCCTGTACTTCAGCAATAGGTACAATAGTCTACACATTGCTACATAACGCCAAAAATAAACTGGTTTAAAAATAAAATTAGCCAAGAAAACTCAAGCCTTTCCTCGTAACTAATAAATTCGTCAAGTAATCCCTGTACTTCAGCAATAGGTACAATAGTCTACACATTGCTACATAACGCCAAAAATAAACTGATTTAAAAATAAAATTAGCCAAGAAAACTCAAGCCTTTCCCCGTAACTAATAAATTCGTCAAGTAATCCCTGTACTTTAGCAATAGGTACAATAGTCTACACATTGCTACATAACGCCAAAAATAAACTGATTTAAAAATAAAATTAGCCAAGAAAACTCAAGCCTTTCCCCGTAACTAATAAATTCGTCAAGTAATCCCTGTACTTTAGCAATAGGTACAATAGTCTACACATTGCTACATAACGCCAAAAATAAACTGATTTAAAAATAAAATTAGCCAAGAAAACTCAAGCCTTTCCTCGTAACTAATAAATTCGTCAAGTAATCCCTGTACTTCAGCAATAGGTACAATAGTCTACACATTGCTACATAACGCCAAAAATAAACTGGTTTAAAAATAAAATTAGCCAAGAAAACTCAAGCCTTTCCTCGTAACTAATAAATTCGTCAAGTAATCCCTGTACTTCAGCAATAGGTACAATAGTCTACACATTGCTACATAACGCCAAAAATAAACTGATTTAAAAATAAAATTAGCCAAGAAAACTCAAGCCTTTCCCCGTAACTAATAAATTCGTCAAGTAATCCCTGTACTTTAGCAATAGGTACAATAGTCTACACATTGCTACATAACGCCAAAAATAAACTGATTTAAAAATAAAATTAGCCAAGAAAACTCAAGCCTTTCCCCGTAACTAATAAATTCGTCAAGTAATTCCTGTACTTCAGCAATAGGTACAATAGTCTACACATTGCTACATAACGCCAAAAATAAACTGATTTAAAAATAAAATTAGCCAAGAAAACTCAAGCCTTTCCCCGTAACTAATAAATTCGTCAAGTAATTCCTGTACTTCAGCAATAGGTACAATAGTCTACACATTGCTACATAACGCCAAAAATAAACTGGTTTAAAAATAAAATTAGCCAAGAAAACTCAAGCCTTTCCCCGTAACTAATAAATTCGTCAAGTAATTCCTGTACTTCAGCAATAGGTACAATAGTCTACACATTGCTACATAACGCCAAAAATAAACTGATTTAAAAATAAAATTAGCCAAGAAAACTCAAGCCTTTCCCCGTAACTAATAAATTCGTCAAGTAATTCCTGTACTTCAGCAATAGGTACAATAGTCTACACATTGCTACATAACGCCAAAAATAAACTGGTTTAAAAATAAAATTAGCCAAGAAAACTCAAGCCTTTCCCCGTAACTAATAAATTCGTCAAGTAATCCCTGTACTTCAGCAATAGGTACAATAGTCTACACATTGCTACATAACGCCAAAAATAAACTGGTTTAAAAATAAAATTAGCCAAGAAAACTCAAGCCTTTCCCCGTAACTAATAAATTCGTCAAGTAATCCCTGTACTTTAGCAATAGGTACAATAGTCTACACATTGCTACATAACGCCAAAAATAAACTGGTTTAAAAATAAAATTAGCCAAGAAAACTCAAGCCTTTCCCCGTAACTAATAAATTCGTCAAGTAATTCCTGTACTTTAGCAATAGGTACAATAGTCTACACATTGCTACATAACGCCAAAAATAAACTGGTTTAAAAATAAAATTAGCCAAGAAAACTCAAGCCTTTCCCCGTAACTAATAAATTCGTCAAGTAATTCCTGTACTTCAGCAATAGGTACAATAGTCTACACATTGCTACATAACGCCAAAAATAAACTGATTTAAAAATAAAATTAGCCAAGAAAACTCAAGCCTTTCCCCGTAACTAATAAATTCGTCAAGTAATTCCTGTACTTCAGCAATAGGTACAATAGTCTACACATTGCTACATAACGCCAAAAATAAACTGATTTAAAAATAAAATTAGCCAAGAAAACTCAAGCCTTTCTCCGTAACTAATAAATTCGTCAAGTAATTCCTGTACTTCAGCAATAGGTACAATAGTCTACACATTGCTACATAACGCCAAAAATAAACTGATTTAAAAATAAAATTAGCCAAGAAAACTCAAGCCTTTCCCCGTAACTAATAAATTCGTCAAGTAATTCCTGTACTTCAGCAATAGGTACAATAGTCTACACATTGCTACATAACGCCAAAAATAAACTGATTTAAAAATAAAATTAGCCAAGAAAACTCAAGCCTTTCCCCGTAACTAATAAATTCGTCAAGTAATTCCTGTACTTCAGCAATAGGTACAATAGTCTACACATTGCTACATAACGCCAAAAATAAACTGGTTTAAAAATAAAATTAGCCAAGAAAACTCAAGCCTTTCCCCGTAACTAATAAATTCGTCAAGTAATTCCTGTACTTCAGCAATAGGTACAATAGTCTACACATTGCTACATAACGCCAAAAATAAACTGGTTTAAAAATAAAATTAGCCAAGAAAACTCAAGCCTTTCCCCGTAACTAATAAATTCGTCAAGTAATTCCTGTACTTCAGCAATAGGTACAATAGTCTACACATTGCTACATAACGCCAAAAATAAACTGGTTTAAAAATAAAATTAGCCAAGAAAACTCAAGCCTTTCCCCGTAACTAATAAATTCGTCAAGTAATTCCTGTACTTCAGCAATAGGTACAATAGTCTACACATTGCTACATAACGCCAAAAATAAACTGGTTTAAAAATAAAATTAGCCAAGAAAACTCAAGCCTTTCCCCGTAACTAATAAATTCGTCAAGTAATTCCTGTACTTCAGCAATAGGTACAATAGTCTACACATTGCTACATAACGCCAAAAATAAACTGGTTTAAAAATAAAATTAGCCAAGAAAACTCAAGCCTTTCCCCGTAACTAATAAATTCGTCAAGTAATTCCTGTACTTCAGCAATAGGTACAATAGTCTACACATTGCTACATAACGCCAAAAATAAACTGGTTTAAAAATAAAATTAGCCAAGAAAACTCAAGCCTTTCCCCGTAACTAATAAATTCGTCAAGTAATCCCTGTACTTTAGCAATAGGTACAATAGTCTACACATTGCTACATAACGCCAAAAATAAACTGATTTAAAAATAAAATTAGCCAAGAAAACTCAAGCCTTTCCTCGTAACTAATAAATTCGTCAAGTAATTCCTGTACTTCAGCAATAGGTACAATAGTCTACACATTGCTACATAACGCCAAAAATAAACTGATTTAAAAATAAAATTAGCCAAGAAAACTCAAGCCTTTCCCCGTAACTAATAAATTCGTCAAGTAATCCCTGTACTTTAGCAATAGGTACAATAGTCTACACATTGCTACATAACGCCAAAAATAAACTGATTTAAAAATAAAATTAGCCAAGAAAACTCAAGCCTTTCCCCGTAACTAATAAATTCGTCAAGTAATCCCTGTACTTTAGCAATAGGTACAATAGTCTACACATTGCTACATAACGCCAAAAATAAACTGATTTAAAAATAAAATTAGCCAAGAAAACTCAAGCCTTTCCCCGTAACTAATAAATTCGTCAAGTAATTCCTGTACTTCAGCAATAGGTACAATAGTCTACACATTGCTACATAACGCCAAAAATAAACTGGTTTAAAAATAAAATTAGCCAAGAAAACTCAAGCCTTTCCCCGTAACTAATAAATTCGTCAAGTAATCCCTGTACTTTAGCAATAGGTACAATAGTCTACACATTGCTACATAACGCCAAAAATAAACTGATTTAAAAATAAAATTAGCCAAGAAAACTCAAGCCTTTCCCCGTAACTAATAAATTCGTCAAGTAATTCCTGTACTTCAGCAATAGGTACAATAGTCTACACATTGCTACATAACGCCAAAAATAAACTGATTTAAAAATAAAATTAGCCAAGAAAACTCAAGCCTTTCCTCGTAACTAATAAATTCGTCAAGTAATCCCTGTACTTTAGCAATAGGTACAATAGTCTACACATTGCTACATAACGCCAAAAATAAACTGGTTTAAAAATAAAATTAGCCAAGAAAACTCAAGCCTTTCCCCGTAACTAATAAATTCGTCAAGTAATCCCTGTACTTTAGCAATAGGTACAATAGTCTACACATTGCTACATAACGCCAAAAATAAACTGGTTTAAAAATAAAATTAGCCAAGAAAACTCAAGCCTTTCCCCGTAACTAATAAATTCGTCAAGTAATCCCTGTACTTTAGCAATAGGTACAATAGTCTACACATTGCTACATAACGCCAAAAATAAACTGGTTTAAAAATAAAATTAGCCAAGAAAACTCAAGCCTTTCCCCGTAACTAATAAATTCGTCAAGTAATCCCTGTACTTTAGCAATAGGTACAATAGTCTACACATTGCTACATAACGCCAAAAATAAACTGGTTTAAAAATAAAATTAGCCAAGAAAACTCAAGCCTTTCCCCGTAACTAATAAATTCGTCAAGTAATCCCTGTACTTCAGCAATAGGTACAATAGTCTACACATTGCTACATAACGCCAAAAATAAACTGGTTTAAAAATAAAATTAGCCAAGAAAACTCAAGCCTTTCCTCGTAACTAATAAATTCGTCAAGTAATCCCTGTACTTTAGCAATAGGTACAATAGTCTACACATTGCTACATAACGCCAAAAATAAACTGATTTAAAAATAAAATTAGCCAAGAAAACTCAAGCCTTTCCTCGTAACTAATAAATTCGTCAAGTAATCCCTGTACTTTAGCAATAGGTACAATAGTCTACACATTGCTACATAACGCCAAAAATAAACTGATTTAAAAATAAAATTAGCCAAGAAAACTCAAGCCTTTCCCCGTAACTAATAAATTCGTCAAGTAATTCCTGTACTTCAGCAATAGGTACAATAGTGTACACATTGCTACATAACGCCAAAAATAAACTGATTTAAAAATAAAATTAGCCAAGAAAACTCAAGCCTTTCCTCGTAACTAATAAATTCGTCAAGTAATCCCTGTACTTCAGCAATAGGTACAATAGTCTACACATTGCTACATAACGCCAAAAATAAACTGGTTTAAAAATAAAATTAGCCAAGAAAACTCAAGCCTTTCCCCGTAACTAATAAATTCGTCAAGTAATTCCTGTACTTCAGCAATAGGTACAATAGTCTACACATTGCTACATAACGCCAAAAATAAACTGGTTTAAAAATAAAATTAGCCAAGAAAACTCAAGCCTTTCCTCGTAACTAATAAATTCGTCAAGTAATCCCTGTACTTTAGCAATAGGTACAATAGTCTACACATTGCTACATAACGCCAAAAATAAACTGATTTAAAAATAAAATTAGCCAAGAAAACTCAAGCCTTTCCTCGTAACTAATAAATTCGTCAAGTAATCCCTGTACTTTAGCAATAGGTACAATAGTCTACACATTGCTACATAACGCCAAAAATAAACTGGTTTAAAAATAAAATTAGCCAAGAAAACTCAAGCCTTTCCTCGTAACTAATAAATTCGTCAAGTAATCCCTGTACTTTAGCAATAGGTACAATAGTCTACACATTGCTACATAACGCCAAAAATAAACTGGTTTAAAAATAAAATTAGCCAAGAAAACTCAAGCCTTTCCTCGTAACTAATAAATTCGTCAAGTAATTCCTGTACTTCAGCAATAGGTACAATAGTCTACACATTGCTACATAACGCCAAAAATAAACTGGTTTAAAAATAAAATTAGCCAAGAAAACTCAAGCCTTTCCCCGTAACTAATAAATTCGTCAAGTAATCCCTGTACTTTAGCAATAGGTACAATAGTCTACACATTGCTACATAACGCCAAAAATAAACTGGTTTAAAAATAAAATTAGCCAAGAAAACTCAAGCCTTTCCTCGTAACTAATAAATTCGTCAAGTAATCCCTGTACTTTAGCAATAGGTACAATAGTCTACACATTGCTACATAACGCCAAAAATAAACTGATTTAAAAATAAAATTAGCCAAGAAAACTCAAGCCTTTCCTCGTAACTAATAAATTCGTCAAGTAATCCCTGTACTTCAGCAATAGGTACAATAGTCTACACATTGCTACATAACGCCAAAAATAAACTGGTTTAAAAATAAAATTAGCCAAGAAAACTCAAGCCTTTCCTCGTAACTAATAAATTCGTCAAGTAATTCCTGTACTTCAGCAATAGGTACAATAGTCTACACATTGCTACATAACGCCAAAAATAAACTGGTTTAAAAATAAAATTAGCCAAGAAAACTCAAGCCTTTCCCCGTAACTAATAAATTCGTCAAGTAATTCCTGTACTTCAGCAATAGGTACAATAGTCTACACATTGCTACATAACGCCAAAAATAAACTGGTTTAAAAATAAAATTAGCCAAGAAAACTCAAGCCTTTCCCCGTAACTAATAAATTCGTCAAGTAATCCCTGTACTTTAGCAATAGGTACAATAGTGTACACATTGCTACATAACGCCAAAAATAAACTGGTTTAAAAATAAAATTAGCCAAGAAAACTCAAGCCTTTCCCCGTAACTAATAAATTCGTCAAGTAATCCCTGTACTTTAGCAATAGGTACAATAGTCTACACATTGCTACATAACGCCAAAAATAAACTGGTTTAAAAATAAAATTAGCCAAGAAAACTCAAGCCTTTCCCCGTAACTAATAAATTCGTCAAGTAATCCCTGTACTTTAGCAATAGGTACAATAGTCTACACATTGCTACATAACGCCAAAAATAAACTGGTTTAAAAATAAAATTAGCCAAGAAAACTCAAGCCTTTCCTCGTAACTAATAAATTCGTCAAGTAATCCCTGTACTTTAGCAATAGGTACAATAGTCTACACATTGCTACATAACGCCAAAAATAAACTGGTTTAAAAATAAAATTAGCCAAGAAAACTTGCTCAAGATCGTCTAGAACTTCCTATAGGGGTCCCATAAAGTTGCTTATATAATTTATTTCCCTTAGGAATTTGACAGCTGCAAGTAAGTCTGACACATGCATAACATATTTACGTCTAATGTAGGTTTATCTTTTCCCAATAGCTTCCAATTCTAACTTAGTGCTGCCATTAGCAAATATGTGTTTTGACAATTTCATTTCCTGGTGCGATAGGGAATGAAAGCATTCGTTGGCAGAATATTCGAAAATATAACGGCTCCAACGTTGCTTAGCATCTTTTGATGTTTGAGATATTAGTCCGCGGGAAAAGCAATAACTTCTAATGCTCGCCGGAAAGTTTTGGTTTCCATTGTTTTGGTTTTGTACCTCCAACCTCGCCAATGTACCATTGTTTTGGTTTTGTCAACATCAATGGTAGTTGTGTAATACTAATAGAAGTTATAAGTGTGTATATTTGTAACTTCTCTTCAGCTGCTATTGTGCTTAATAACCTCGTTTGTCAATATCAATGGTAGTTGTGTAATACTAATAGAAGTTATAAGTGTGTATATTTGTAACTTCTCTTCAGCTGCTATTGTGCTTAATAACATCGTTTGTTAACATTTATGAACTTTATAAAGTATTACTATTCTTTCATCAATATATCTCAACAAAATGAAGTATTATATTTTCAATACTCGCCGTTTATGTTTAAAATTTTGAAGGTAGTTGTGTAATACTAGCCGAAGATAAAAGTCGGTATATTTTTAATTATTTGCGTAGTATATATACAACCAGATTGCCTACCCATGGGATGTCCTATCAGTAGTGTCCTAAGTGAAATCTTTCTACAACACATAGAAAACACCAAAATACTCACAAACAATACACACGCACACAATATTATCTACTGGTACAGATACGTCGATGATATTATAACACTATACAGAGGCAACTCCCGTCAATGCGAACAACTCCTCACCTACACTAATAAAATACACCCAAAACTCCACTTCACTTCAGAAATTGAAACCAACCGATCCCTAAACTTCCTCGACCTAACCATAACAAAAAGCCACACACAAAAACACAGCTTCAACATTTACAGGAAACCCATAACGACAGGCACACTTATCCACAACACCTCAAACCACCCTATCCAACACAAACACGCAGCCTTCAGATCCATGCTCCATAGACTTAAAGAAGTCCCAATGGCCACAGAAAACATAAACAAAGAACTAGACACAATTAAATATTTAGCATACACAAATGGATACAACACCTTAATAATAGACAAACTATTTTGCAAAATACAAAAAAAAACACTAAAATTAACACTACAGATAGGGAAAACAAATACATCACATTACCATTCATAAACAAAACAACAAACAAAATAGCCCGCAAATTTCAAAAAATAGGATACAAAATAGCATACAAAACTAATAACAAGTTACAATACAAAATACAACACAACACCAACCACAACAAAGATAAACTACAAGCATCAGGCGTATACAAACTGAACTGCGACGAATGTAACAAATTCTACATTGGACAAACAGGTCGCAGCTTTAAACAAAGAGTCGAGAAACAAACAGAACACCAACTCAACGTTTTACAATCACATAAAAGAAACAGGACACAAATACGTTCTGTCTCAGTAAGTTTTAACAAATTTACTAAATTTGAAGTTCGGATAGTCATAAACTATTGATATATATATATATATATATATATATATATATATATATATATATATATATACACATAATTATATTAACTGTATTACACGTAAAATATAACAACTATATAATACAATATTTCCTTGTTGATTCCAGTAGTAATTGACTCTAAACAAAATTGTAATACTTATTCTGTATAAACATTTTAAATACCAGACGGGTTTTATATGCCAAACAATGTGTAAAGCTATCCAGGTTTAGCACAATTTTAAAGCCTGTATACAGAATGAAATAGTTACAAACACTCATGAGTTGTGGGTAAACGTAAAAGTATAGTTGTGCCGATGAGTCATCCGTTCGGGAATGTCCTAAAGTTCTTCCTTTCCCGAAGGAGACCCTGCCCTTCCGGCCTTACCGACCAAGTGAGCACATACACATTTGATTCAAGGATATTAGTTTTTGTAAATTACCGTTCTGCTTTAGTGCGCGCTTAGTTTTAAGGTTTGTTATAGTGTTAATGTCAGTTTGTGTGGTGGCTTTATAAGTGTTACTCAGTGTCTATTGTTACCTATGGCTTTGTAACAGTGTTACAATGACAGCATGAGTGAGGTCAATGGTGGAGTTAAGTAAGTCCTTGGCTACATAACTATAACAGCACGGGGGGTAAGGCGAAGCGATACATTGGCTGCATAACTATGCTATAATAGTGATAAAGAAAGAAACTATCAATTTAGAGAGCAAATTATCTTTTATTGTCACTTTTACCTACAAAATTTACAAATTTCGAAAAACAACCTAACCCATGAAAACTCTCACGATCGGTGATGTTTATTGTGTATCCAAATGTCAGGACTTGCACATTTCCTTCATCATTGTTTTTATGTAAGTTTTACATATATGCTACAGTATATTGCTACTCCAATACAGAAAATAAATGTTGGCTAGTTTAGGTTAGAACTTGAAAAAATTACAAATTTATTAAAAAAATCCAATCTAAGTTAGCATGCAGAAGTTGATTTTTAAGATATACATACAATTCTACAAATTTATTTGCGGTACTATTATAATAAATGTTAACAAATAAAAATTACCTCTGTTTGTTTATAGTAATATTATATATATATATATATATATATATATATATATATATATATATATATATATATATATATATATATATATATATAATAGATCTTTGTTATATATGTCTCCGGCGAGATATAGCCTGCATGAGCTGATCGTGTTCCTGTTCCCCATTCTGCTTCTTTTCCTTATATGCAATCTATGTTTTATTGTACTCGTGTTGAAAGTGTTAGTCTTGATTAATAAAATTAAACTTCTGTCAAATATATATTTATATTGTGAGTTTTTTTACTAGCATTTGCAATGGCATCAGTTTCAGTATGGGAGGATATAGATGTAAACAGTTTTAATTTAAAATCTGGTACATGGAAAAGTTTAGCTCTTACTAGAGGTGAGTGTAATTGCAGTAAGGTAATAAATAAATGCATAGCAAGGTAATATTTTCCAAAAATATGACAATAAGGTGAATAAATTAACTCCGGACACTATAGTTATTTCTGTCTCATCATTTTCTCTAACCTCAAAATTTTTTTCCTGTAATTTCTAGGGAAGAAATCATTTCAAACTTACTTTTATTAGAGAATATCCCTACCATCAACACCAAGTTTTATTACATTTTAACCCATTTGCAAGCTACTATGTCAAAAAGAAAAGGGGGAATTACTATGTTCTAATATTTTCAATTTATAGGGTGTTGGCGCAAGTTTTGGTAATTATATAGATTTCCGACTACTGCTATTTTTGTGATTTTTTTTTCTTTGCTTGTGTATTTTTACGCTCTGAACACGAATTTGACATTAGTTTTTGTCGCCGAGGTCTCTTAAAGGCCATAAACTCTGAAGAAAAACATGTTTATCATTTTGTACTTATCGTTTCAGTAATTGGGAGCACCTGAGATTAAAATAGAAGATTGTTCTAAAACACGGGTAATTGTGGAGATAAACCAGGCCTATATTTTCATGAAACATTCAGAAACACGTAAAAAGGCTATTTCCATTGAAATTATTATTTTTTGCCTAGAAACATTATTCTTTCTTAAATTAAAGTTGGGTAAAATTTTCAGCGCGGCTGTAGCAATTGTGAATAGGCTGGCAGCCTCGCGGAGGTATACACAATCTGTAGCATTACGTTTTGGCATAATTATAATAAATTTGACAAAATAAAAGTATAAAATGTGAAGTACCCAGTCAGGATAGATTTGGTTGTAATTGTATGAATGTAACCATTTAGGTCATGTATAAAATTAAAACCAAATCTAACCTGACTGAACACTTTTTAGGTATATTTTAATATAGGTATACAGTAATGTATAAATTTAAAACCAAATCTATCCTAACTGGGGTAATCGTTTACTGTAGCGGCCCCATACGATATTTTGGATTATTGTTCAAAAGCACAAAAAGGTACGATATCCACACAAGAAATTTTTGTTTTCTTTTAGGAAAGTTACTTTTTTTGAGTTTAAAGTAGGGAAAATTTTTTTTGGCGCAAGCACAAGTTGTGAATAGGCGCGGAGTGATAGAACCGTCAGTGACGTCACGCAAACTACATTTATACCTATCTTGGGGCTCCAAGAAGAAAACATTTTGCACTAATTTTTATGCTTTGAGTAACTATTTCGCGTGGATATCGTATATTTTTGTGATTTTGAACAATATTCCAAAATATCGTAGGTGGCAGAAATATCAAAAATCGACTTTAAATAACCCTCCACCACACACAAAGATTTATTAAAATCTTGCAAAACTACTTACCAGAAGCAAACAATCACAGACACTATTTCACGCACGAAATTCACTTACACACACTATTTCACGCACAAAACAGAAATTATTGCACTTAAATTCTACACACACCTATTTACAGACAACCTGCAGATATACGATTCTGCCGCTAAAATAAGAACATGTACCCAACCTTCCAAATGAAAACTATTACGTACAAAACATCTGGTCATACACTGGTTTCCCAATCATTAAGAAACAGACTGAAAGTAATTAATTATTATATATTCAATTAATTTTGCACAGCAACCTTAATAATTCAAAACATTAACAATTAGTATTTCTTTCATAACTAAGTATAATTTTCTAATTTTTCAACATAGAAGTAAAGTTTGGAATATGCACGCAAGTAATATTTTTCGAACTATGTTACTTATAATTGTACATATAACTAAGCTAATGTACATATACTACACAAATAATTGAAAATATACTGACTTATCTTCGGCTAGTATAACAAAACTACCTTCAAAATCTAAAACATGAACGGCGAGTATTAGAGGAATATACATTGTGATGGAGAAAGCCACCAGGAACATAAAATGTATAAAAAACTTAGTATCATGTCCCTAAAATGATTTTGCAATTTGTAATCAGAAAATGTCTCAAAGAATATAGAGCAAATTATACAGTCAGTACATACATACAAAACAGAAATAGTCATAAATATTGCATTCTTTGTTGTAAACTACCTAGCAAAATTAAAGTAATGGTTGTAAGTGAGGAAAGCCAGAGTATACAACTTGAAAATCCTTCTCCTAGCCTTAATAATTTTACTGTTAGGTTTAACAAAATTATATAACCTATAATTTGGATGGTAATTTCATATTTGTGTAGTCTAATTGGTTAAAATGCTGAAGCTCGGCCACCTACGATATTTTGGGAAATCGTTCAACACCACCAAATAGGACGATATCCAACCTTACGTATGTAGATATTTGAGAAATGTTTTGGCTTAAATTTTATACATATATTTAAATATACTTATAAAGTCTCCAGTTAGGATAGATTTGGTTTTAAATTTATACATTACTGTATACCTATATTAAAATTTACCTAAAAAGTGTCCAGTCAGGTTAGATTTGGTTTTAATTTTATACATTACCTAAATGGTTACATTTATACAATTAGAACCAAATCTATCCTGACTGGATACTCCATAGGCATATTTCAATATAAATATATAAGATTCACCTTCTTTGGCAGTAACAAAAATAATAGTTATCAATATAGCTTAAAGACATAAGCTACAATATGTTACATAAAGTTTAGATTGCTAAAACACGAAATACAGTTATGACATCACAACTTTACATCCGCGCTGAAATTTTTACTCTACTTTAAATTTTAAAAAAGTAACTTTCCCAGGTAAATAAAAAAAAATTCTTGTGGATATCGGCCTATTTGGTGGTGTTAGGACAATCTCCGAAAATATGGTAGATGGCCGAGCTTCAGCATTTTTACCGCAAAAGTTAAGTCAGAAAATTAAAATATATTATTCTCAGTCTAATAATAATAATAGACTGTGAAGAATATGGTTTTAGCATATTTCATCAAAATATGAAATGGTAACATTAAATTCTCATACTCAATAAAATATATAAAAATATGTTATAATCTTGCTTTTAGTAGCTTATACTTTGATGATAAATGTAAATTACCGTTTTAGAAGCTGTATTCATTCATCAAGCTATATTTTGAAAGAGATCTGGCTGGCAGGTGTATGTTTTTATATTTCTACCTTCTGCCATAATTTGTTTAGTTATTCAACGCGCAGAAGATACAAATGTAAATTGCCGTTTTAGAAGCTGTATTCATTCATCAAGCTATATTTTGATAGAGATCTGGCTGGCAGGTGTATGTTTTTGTATTTCTACCTTCTGCCATAATTTGTTTAGTTATTCAACGAGCAGATGATACAAATGTAAATTACCGTTTTAGAAGCTGTATTCATTCATCAAGCTATATTTTGAAAGAGATCTGGCTGGCAGGTGTATGTTTTTATATTTCTACCTTCTGCCATAATTTGTTTAGTTATTCAACGCGCAGAAGATACAAATGTAAATTACCGTTTTAGAAGCTGTATTCATTCATCAAGCTATATTTTGAATGAGATCTGGCTGGCAGGTGTATGTTTTTATATTTCTACCTTCTGCCATAATTTGTTTAGTTATTCAACGCGCAGAAGATACAAATGTAAATTACCGTTTTAGAAGCTGTATTCATTCATCAAGCTATATTTTGATAGAGATCTGGCTGGCAGATATATGTTTTTATAATTCTACCTTCTGCCATAATTTGTTTAGTTATTCAACGCGCAGATGATACAAATGTAAATTACCGTTTTAGAAGCTGTATTCATTCATCAAGCTATATTTTGAAAGAGATCTGGCTGGCAGGTGTATGTTTTTATATTTCTACCTTCTGCCATAATTTGTTTAGTTATTCAACGCGCAGATGATACAAATGTAAATTACCGTTTTAGAAGCTGTATTCATTCATCAAGCTATATTTTGATAGAGATCTGGCTGGCAGGTGTATGTTTTTATATTTCTACCTTCTGCCATAATTTGTTTAGTTATTCAACCCGCAGATGATACAATTGTAAATTACCGTTTTAGAAGCTGTATTCATTCATCAAGCTATATTTTGATAGAGATCTGGCTGGCAGGTGTATGTTTTTATATTTCTACCTTCTGCCATAATTTGTTTAGTTATTCAACGCGCAGATGATACAAATGTAAATTACCGTTTTAGAAGCTGTATTCATTCATCAAGCTATATTTTGATAGAGATCTGGCTGGCAGATATATGTTTTTATAATTCTACCTTCTGCCATAATTTGTTTAGTTATTCAACGCGCAGATGATACAAATGTAAATTACCGTTTTAGAAGCTGTATTCATTCATCAAGCTATATTTTGATAGAGATCTGGCTGGCAGGTGTATGTTTTTATATTTCTACCTTCTGCCATAATTTGTTTAGCTATTCAACGAGCAGATGATACAAATGTAAATTACCGTTTTAGAAGCCGTATTCATTCATCAAGCTATATTTTGATAGAGATCTGGCTGGCAAGTGTATGTTTTTATATTTCTACCTTCTGCCATAGTTTGTTTAGTTATTCAACGCGCAGATAATACAAATGTAAATTACCGTTTTAGAAGCTGTATTCATTCATCAGGCTATATTTTGATAGAGATCTGGCTGGCAGGTGTATGTTTTTATATTTCTACCTTCTGCCATAATTTGTTTACTTATTCAACGTGCAGATGATACGAATGTAAATTTCTTGTTTCCAAAGGAAACATGATAGTAGTACAAGTAACAATATAATAGTAAAAATAAATAGTTATTGGTAATAAATAAACAAATTTAATAGTTGTTGATATAAATGCATAATTTCTTCTAATGTACTATTTTTTTCTCTTTGTATTTTAGTATTTATTTCTTCCTGTTTGTTTTAGATTTCAATTCATATGGTTCTGCTTTAATGGTGTCGTTTCAAGGAGATGTGTTAGCATTAGGTGAAAACATAAATGGCTGTTTAGGCCTAGAGTCAGATAACACAAGAGAGTCAGTGAAAGTTCAAGGGCTTTCCTTAGTGTCAGGTAAAGAATATTTTAAGTCATTTAAGTAGGAGTTTGGTTTCAAAATGGTTTTTTCTACTCGAGCTTGTATTTTTGCAGTAATTTGACTTGACAGGTCTGCAATCATTATGATATTGTCATTTATTCAAATCCTCTTATTTCTAATAAAATTTATCTCTTTATGTATAGAATATTTACTAGCAGTTAGTCCGACAAATTATCTGCTGTTCAGAGATTGTGTGGATTTGACACAGAAGTCATTGTAATTCAGAGTGACTAACTTCATCATGCTGTTAGCTGTTACTCTGAATGTATGACACCATTTAAAATGGAAAGCCCTCAGTGGATAGATGTGACGTCACATGAGAATAGACTAGACTAGCATAGATATTGTTTGCATGCTTTCTCAGCACCAAAAAAGACAATTTTGCTTTGATTATCACAATTTGATTGTGATAGAGAAAATTTTGAATTGTAAATGGATATTTGTTAAGTGTTAACAAATAAATAAATATACCAACACAATATTTGATCATAAATATTTTTTTTTATTCGACAGCATCAAATTGTAAGCTCCAAATAGTTGGATTTGAAAGGATTAACAAAACTATAAAATAAGAACAGATTTGCTAAATGCATTCCTATAAATGTAAATCTCCATCAATAGCAAGGGGTGTTGTTAAGTACAGAAAAATAGTGGTAAGTTGAAAAGATGTTAAAATATCAAGAAATTATATTTTATTTGTAAAGATATGTGTCAGTAATATATCTGATAATTTTTTAATTTTTTGGTGCACATATTTTGTAGAAATCGATTTTTTCTAAAGAAGAATCTAATGATGATTTTACTGTGTTATTTTGTTATATAGTGTAAAGTAATATATCTGTTGGGGAACAGGTGTTTCTGTGTGTGATAAGTTTGGAGACGGCTTGGCATACACCAGGGAAGGCAAGCTCTATGTTTGGGGGGCAAATGTTCATGGTAATACTTGCAGGAAGCCAGTGTTAATGGAAAACCTCCCAAACATTATTGATGCTAGATGTATACGAGGGCACTATTTAGCGTTGACTGACAATGGCAAGGTAACAAACATTATGACCTTTAATGCAAAACAAGCCTTCTTTAAAGGCAGTAAACAAGCATAAATATTTTCTCAACTTTTATAGGCAAATAACACAGTTTTGTACTGTCATGCAACTTTTGCATAATGAATGCTTTGGTGGAAGAACCTGAGCAGTGAGATTTAGTTAGAATAGTACTGTGGCTCGAAAAATATGTTTTTTTTTTTTGTTTCAAACAGTATATTGCAGAAAATTTGCCTTTGGGAGAGATAAGTTGAATGCAAAGTAAAAGAAAGTATGTATTTAACCCCCAGCTATCGCATCATACTTGAATTGTCAGTTTTTTTCAGAAATTAAGAAATTTTGCAATAATTTTTACTTAGCTCAGCCAATAATAGTTTAAAGTACAATAGTGAAAATTGTTTAACTGAAGGTTTAAAAAATAGCAAATAAATGTGAGACAGACAATATCACTTAATTTGTAGTAGTGCAAAAGGACTCAAATATCATTAATTTCTTGCATCTAAGTGTGGACACTCTAGTCAGTGTCTTACATCTGGTGACAGTGACGGCCTTGAGTTTGACACACATTTCTCCAACACACTTCCCACAATGCATTGCACATGGCTTACTCAACCATTTTGTAACCTCTCCCACATGTGGTCAGTTTGCGCTCAGGTGTTCAGTGCCTGTGTTATTTTGGTTGCTGTGAGTGAGTACTAAGCATCACCATTTTTTAACATAGTTAACTAAATATATAGCATTGCATTATGGCTGTTCTACGAAATTAACTCGAAGTGAGTTTGAGTGTACGCTATTTGTTCCTCTGAAATACATGCCTGTGAATAAACTTCCAACGTACAAGGACAGCTCCGGAGGTGTTATATTGAATAATATAGCACCACCTTAGGAACTAATAAGACCTGTAGTTTTTCCCAAGTTGCGATTACCGTAGCACCTAAAGTGAAAGCGTTGTTTGATAAAGCTTCTCTACCAACTGTGACAACTTACAGAATGGCCCAACTAATAAGTTCTTACCATGACAGTGATCGTAAGTTGATATTGTTTAGTGTGGGAAGGACTGTGTGGCTAAAAAATATTAAATTCTCAAGCCATAAGTGACAGTTATAACAAAAAGTGTAAAACTGAGCACAAATTCCGGAACGAGAAGGTACAGAGTTGTATAAAATTGCAAGTTTGAATAGTAACTTACAAGTAAATATCACAAACTATAGCCAGGCCAAAGGAGTGGGGCGGATTGATCAGAGGGACGGAAAGCAACTCTTGTGGCGAGCAGAAGGTACTTTAGGGAGGTCCAGAAACTCCAAGATGCTGGTCCGTGGTTGAAACCCAAATCTAGCCAAAGATGGAAATGGAGAATGTCTGTCTACAAATATCCGTGATTCGAACTTGAAATGTTTATAGTGTAATATCTAAGAAACAGTTTCAAAGGCGGCCCTAAAAACTATCACAAGCAACAAAATTTCACCCTCAAGGAACATCGGAGATGTTTTTATCCAAGATCATGATAGAAGAGGATTATCACAGTGATAAGTTTTTGAGCAAGTCAGAATTTTAATAACTCTATTAACATTTATTAAATTTTGAATAATTATTGAATTGAGATTTGTTTAAATAAATTTTGATAACTAATTGATTATTAATAATTAAAAAATATGTAACCACATGGCTTTCTTTTAAAACCATAAAAAGGAAATATAAGTGATGGTAATAAAGTAAGGGAAAGTCACATACAGAATTCCAGATTTAATTTTCAAGATTAGTATTAAAGTTATCTCTAGCCATTTAAAACAGGAATTGATTCAAGTCATTTGTAACAAATAAATTTAATTCAGCCAAAGTAATCGAAAGAAATAAGAATGAAAAATTTATAAAGATAATCAATAATTATAAAGCAGCTACTTTAAGTTCTTGTAACATATATTACTAAATAATTATGATTGAACATATTGGTTGGTTTTCAAATCAAGTCCAGGGATTTATCCACTGGCAGATCACGCTCGACATACCACACATATCAGGATCGGATGAGATCACATTTTAAGCGTGGTTGAATTGGTGCATTTCAGCCCTATAGTAACCATCATCACCATGAACAACTAACATGTAAAACGCATGAATATGGTTACGTTTCATAGGGAGGCAGAACGTGTTTGGGGATAACAGCCCCACAAAGAAAATAGGGTTTGACAGCGGCAAAGTGTGGAAACGCCTTCAGTTGAACAGTGTTAGTATCCTTCATTCTCAAATCATACATGACTCTATGGTTCAAAATAAATAAAAGCAGTTACATAACAGATGGACCTAGACACGTTTTTGAGGTTATCAAATCAACCAGATTTCTATCAGAAAATTTGGTTCAAAGTAGTTGATCTTGTAATCGAATGAAATTCTTTTTTTCCCATCAAAAAAACGTGCACTTTAAGATGATGATGATGAAAGGAAGCACATCAGAGAATTGCGATTCCGAAGAGCTATAAAAGCAAGAAAGTTAGCCACCTAAACAAAATCAGTAAGGGTATTCCCGCCTCCAAAAATAACTTTCATGCAACCGATTAGAATGAAAAAATATATATTGGAACACCACTTAAATTACACCACCACCATTGTTTCGGAGATTATCTGATGATGAGGTTTGGGCTAAAATTACTGCTGGAGAAACTCCTGAGGAATGGAACTTTGAAAAATTTCTATACCACACTCAAGCTGTGGAACGCTGCATTAAGTTGGTGACTCAAGCATCTTGAAAAGTCATCGGCGCTAAGTAACAAGATGGTTTCATAAGATCCACCGTAGCGTCCAGAGCTTGGAAACTAAATAAATTTTAAAAAATGTATTTCATTTGTTAAAATTGTTTTTGTGCTATTTTTTTTCATTTAAACATGTTATTAAAATTATAAGTTGATAATCATTTGTTCTTTTATTTATATCCCTTAAATACACATATGGTAATTACATTACAGTTCAGTAAAGAACCAATACGGATTGTACTATTAACACACAACAGCATGCAAGACTGCACCTTCCTTTAAAGTAAATGCTCATTTTACCGATTTTTGAGTCTTTTGCACTATCGGAAATTAAGATTTTTACAGTATTAATTGGTTTTGTGTTTCTTAACCCATTTAATAGAGGATTTTCACTAAAGCATTTCAAAATAATATTGATTAGGCACTGTAAAAAAACTTGTAAAATCACTGATTTTCGAATAGAAAATTTTAAGTACATCAAAATTTAAGTTTGGTACTGAAAGATTAAAAAAATGTTCTATATATATATATATATATATATATATATATATATATATATATATTTTTTTTTTTTTTTTTCTTTTCATTCTCACATATTTCTTTTTGTGTTTTCTCTTCGATTGACAAAGACCACTGTGTGGTTGAAATATATCATTGTTTAAGTGCTTTTATGTGTTTCTATTTCAAGACTACAGAGTGGACTCTTACCAAGGTAAGTCTGTCAGTCTCCTAGTCCAAAAAATCTATATATATATATATATATATATATATATATATATATATATATATATTGTTTTTACGTTGCATTTTACTTATCTACCTCAAAAGCAAGTTTTTCATGGTACAGCGTTAAAAAAACATTTTTATTCGACTAACCCTATTAAACAGGCATATTGGTGTCCTAGTTAATATTTATGATAAAATAAAACCCCAATGGTATTCTAATTTATAGCCAAGTAAAGTTTTTCAGAATGTCACTAAAGAGTGTGATGACCGAACATTTTCCTTGGTTTTCAGGTTTTAAAACATTACTTATTTGGTAAAAGAATTTACAAAGATCGAGTTATTAGCTGACCTGATTTATTTTGATGTCCACACATGACTATTTGTTAGTGCTGGTGATGTGCAAAATGACAACTATTCCAGGAAATAGATTTTCTCATAGCATTTTATTGTCAGCTGATATATATTTCTCAAAAACAAACCTCTATTCTCATGTAAAGACTTTATATTTGTAAGATTTTTGAATCAATCTTGACAGCCAACAGGATGTACACAAAGCTGTATTTTCTGGGAACAAATATTTTTTATTGTACTAAGCAATCTTCATCAGTATCTAGATTGGCCACTAGGAAGCGTTGCTGAGCCAGGTGCCACCTGTTTTAAGTCCAACAATTTTTCTATAATATGGTCAAAAAGTGGATATAATTTGTATTGGGTGTATTCATTTCATATATTTATATTTTGTGTTTTGCTATATTTGTAAATTCCATATTGCTATTGTGGTGCATCTTTGTTGCTGTAGAAAATTCCTATTGATGCGTGTGTTAGTGTTTCCTGATTCCATTATATGAATAGCAAGAGATTAGTCAGTGCCTTATTTAATATAGTTTATATACCTTTTGAATCATTGTTGAAAGCTGCGACTGGTTTGTCTAATATATAATTTTGTTACATTCTGTACAGTTTAGTTTGTACATACCTGGAGCCTGGAGTTTATTTTTGTGTTGCAGTGTGTTGTTGGATTTAACTGCTGTCCTGTAACCCTGTTATTTGGGATTTTTAGACAGCCCTATACGAAGTTTTGTTTATGTGTGTGGATGTAATAAACTTGTTTAGATTGTTTTTGTTTTTTTTATCATTTAAAAAAATTTCAACAATAGTTTATCAGTTTTATATATATATTTTATATATACAATATCTTTAAAAATTAGAAATATTTTATAAATATTAAATTTTTAATGCAGAAGTTTCAGTGAAAGTATATTCTGTTTTTGCATCTGTTTCAGGTTTATGAATGGAGAGGGACCGAAACTTGTGGAAATAGTTTGAACACGTTAAGCACAACTCCGACAGCTGTAGTGCTAGAGGATGATATTGTGGGCATTGCTTGTGGGCCTTTCCACTCCTTAGCAGTGACCAAACAGGGAGACGTAAGTAGGGGTCCAACTTGTACACTTTTATGCTATGATCAGATGTGTTAAGTAATAGAAAGTACGCTGAGGTCGTGAGGTAATGTCTATGACTTGTTGCTAATAAGGCAAAGTCGTGAGACAGATATATTAACCCATTTCTTCCCAACGTTGCCTAAACGCAACAGTATATTATATTGCACACAATTCCTTCATATTGTGCGTAATTTTCATTTTGAAGTGTGTTATTCATTCTAAGAATAGAGTATTTTTCTATCATGCATCAATTATTTTGTTTTTAATGATATTTCTTTGTCAATAAAGATTTCAATTACGATAAAATCTACATTTTCGTTGTAAACAATAAACATCCGTTGGTTTTTCGCTATGTCAGCTATTCTTACCATGTATAGGTGTGAAGAAACAAAAATTATGTCCCATTTATCCCAACTTCCCTGAAGCCATCCTTGTATATAGTTATATCCATGCAATATATAATATTTGTGCCTGTTTGTACGTTGTCGCACTTTATGTTGTGGCTTCAGGAATAAACAAGTTTACTTAAAGGCAATTTTCCCACAGGTTTACAGTTTTGGTGTGAAATATGATGGAAGAACGTATTCAAAGCAAGAAGTGACCAAGATCCCGCTTCCAGGGGAAACCGTTGCCAAGGTAACAATATATAGAGCAGTTTGTGGTGGCCTTAGTTTGTGTTTACTTACTTTTGCTTATATAATAAAAGTTAACAAATCTGGAAGCTTTGCTTTAGCAAAGAATACAACTTCAAGGTCACCTTGTTATTGGCTTTGGCTTTGTGTTACAGGTTGCTTGTGGCCTTGAACATAGTTTGGCATTAACACAGAGTGGCAAGGTCTACGCTTGGGGTTATAATTACTGGGGTTTGGGAGATGATGGAGGCAAGAAGCAAGGGTCAGACACACCTCTCCAAGTGGGAGGCAAGATTGGGAGGTAAGGCCAAGTCTCTGTAACTGTGCGTTTAAACTTGTGTCAATCCAATGTCTAGAGCATAAGGTTTATGTAGAAATATTATTTGTGAAAGAATTGTTTGCAATCTGTATCCAACATTGATGCAACACAAATTCCAGGTTCGTGGACATTGCTACGAATGGTTGGAAGACAAATGCAGCAGTAACAGACTCTGGAGCTGTTTATATGTGGGGATACAAAGGTTTGTACCAGCTTTATATTTATCTATCATTATTTAAGCAATAAAACCCCATTGCTTGAGGCTAAACACAGACGTTGTCCAATGTAAATCCGTTGCAGTAATTATCCTGCGTCATGATTTCTTAAACTTTTATTGGAACTATTTCTTGGAATAAAAGCATTGGAAATCTTTCAAGCCTTAAAGCAAAGATACGTCCTTGTCCATTGACTTGGAAGGCAATTAACAGTTTCACATCACCAAAGTAAAGTCTCGGCTAAAATGTCATTGATGGATAAATAGAAAAATCTAGACAAATTCTATCCAAGAGGTGTAATTTAACCTGTATTTTCTAAGTGATATTCCCTTAATGTGTCCCCTTTTCTAAAGTGACTTTTTGGGGAAAGCCAAATGTATTTCTTATTCAGTTTATATAAAGCCGATGCAGTTGTTTCAAATTAAGGGAAAAGTTCCTTTGTGGCCTCCATTACTTTCATGCCTGAGTGACTTCAGTGTCAGGTTAGGTGTCGTGATTCCAGTGCTTTTAAGGCTGGGGTAGGAATGTTGCCTATGAATGCCAAATGTATTTCTTATTCAGTTTATAAATTCACCTGAGTTACCGTCCTGCCGTCACCTTTGCATTAAATTTTTGTAGATTCATAAATACATTTATTTAATGTTTAATTTAGCAAACATTATAATTTTGGAAGCCACTAAATTAACTTGAGCAAAAGAGAAACTTAAGGCTTTAAGGTTATGCAAGAACACAATAACATAATAATAACAGTATAAGTGTACAACTTGCTACTTTATAAATGGGTCACACATTTCTTTAAGCAAGATCATGTGTATATAAATGTAACAAAACTGACACTTGTTACTATTCTTGCACTGCAGGTTTGGTGATGGGTTAAATAACAACCTTAACCACTAACATTTAAGCTTAGTAATTTGTCTTTGCTTAGACAGACGTAGAGACCTGGAAATCTCATGTAATAAACTGGAGGGAAAGTGTAAAAGGAAGTAAATGCTTCATGCATACTAATTGCCCGAGTGCCCTATAAATGGTTGTGCGGTTTGTAGTTGTCATGTTTTTATTTATTGTAATTTCATGAAATATTTTTACAGATAAAAGATATGCAGTGACAACACCCACATTAACACAGCATACAGAGCTGCAGCAAGTTTTCTCCAATATTTCCCCATCAAATTGCTTGTGGACGTACAAAGACAGCTACTCTGTGGCACAAGAAGGTCCTGCATTGCTTGGAATGGAAATGGCTGCCACATTTAACGTAGAGGTTTGTTGCCGCCTTTATTTCTCCATAACAAATGAAATAATAATTTTATTCCACAATCACAAAACATAAAGTAAATCTCAGAACTTACATTGTCAAGTAATTACAAGTATAGCCTTAACAGAGGGAAAGTCTTGGCAAAGTTACAAAGACTCCAGTCCTTGTCTTGGTACATACTCCAGTTCCTCCAGCCTATCTGTGCCATCCTCCAGACTATCATACAGTAAAACAATAATTACAAAGTAAACATTTGTATTTACGAGTAACCAACTTTTTAATTTGTTCTTAAAACTTTAACTTTATAAATGTCTTTATCTTTGAATTTATTCTGTTTCCTGCTTTTTGCTTTGGGGGATTTATGAAAAGAAAGTGAAATGTTTCTTATTAAATTGGAAATAACAATATCTGATGTTCAAGGAATAAGCCAATAACTTGTCACTACTCGTGTTTATCTATCTCCAGGGCTCACCTTTACTATTTAATACATGGAGTGACATTTAATATTCCACCAGAGTTGCAATCACAATTTGCAAGTTTTTCTATGTTTATAAAATGTACAAGATGTATGTTAAGTTAGTTAATTATTCCGAGAAATTCCATCCAGCGAAGAAGTAATCATTGAGGCCATTTACTTGTTTTGCTTTCAGGACCTCAGCGACTTGACCTTAATGGTGGAAAATAAGGCAATATATGTCCATAAATATGTTTTAATGCTTCGTAGTGAATTCTTTCACACATTGCTGCAGGAACGTTGGACTGACAAAAGCAAGAGGTAACTAATATTTCACTTTAGCCAACTTAGCTATTTTTTAATAATGATGAAATAGCTGGTTTTGTAATGTGTAATATTTGATTTTGTGTTGTGTTACAGACAACTTAGGCTCACTTGCTACGATTATGATGTATATTTATCTTACTTATGGTTTCTATATTCTGGTGAGATTAAGACGTCACCACAACATATTCTAGGTAAAATTTAGCCTTTAATAATATAGATATGTTTAAATATAATTATTTTATTTACATAAGTTGGCCATTAATAATTTTTTTATAGTCTTTGTATTTGTCAAGAGTCTGATTTTATATTAAGGCTGCTTTACTTCGTTAAATTAAACTTTACATTCTGTGTTCACAGAACTGTGGGACTTGGCTGTCGCCTACTGTGAAGAGAAATTAAAGTTGGGTTGTGAAAACCTAATCTCGCAAAACATGACTACGACAACTTTACTACATTTCAAGTCAAGTACAAGTAGTCGCAGTGTAAGAAATTTAACACTTCTCTACCTTATATCACAGATCAGTGTTGCACAACCTTTGTAAGAATTGAATAATCCATTGACGGTCAGAGTCCTAAAAATAGGATTCTCTCATTTTATTTTATTAATTTTGTCTCATAATATATTATTGTTTTTAGGTTGTTATTTATGGAAGAAAATACTATATTTATGGTATAATATTTACATTTTAATTGAATGCAGCTTTTCAAGCATCTTAGAACAGTTGGATTTGGGAGTATTATTTCTAGTCTGACACTCTGCATAATTTACATATTTTATATAATGAACATTATATTTCAAATGTAAAATCTTTGCCAAAACATAATTATTATTCTTTACAGAATGTATATTTAGTAGGAGAGAGAGTGTGATTCTTTTTTATCTTTGGGTGGGACATGTTTGTATTATGCTGTCCTATTTATAGGAGGCTGGGACATTGTGCCATCAATTTATCTCATAATACTGTGAGTATGTACAGCGTCGTCTGCTTTCTACGATCACTGTCTGTGCTTTGTTTGATGTCTCATTGGTTCTTAGAGTCGATGATTCATTGAGTCAGGTCTTTTTCTGTGTGATAGTTGGGAAACTAAGCCTGTTTGTGTTTCAAGTAAACCAGCCATATAGTATATTGGAGAATCTGTCGCTCTGTCAAGTGGATACTGTTTCAACTCCAATTTATACTGTGATAGGGAAGTAGTGCAAAATAAAAGAGATTTCCATTTAGGGTCCCATGTCGTTTCAGCTCAAGAGCCTATAAACCACAGCTGGTATATTTCGACAATTCCTTTACCAGCAGACATTTGCTTGAATATTTGGGTTTAGAGCAACTGGTACTCAGACTCAGAACCGTCTGTCCAAATCTCCTTTGAGGGATTCCAAGGACTTGTCCAAAGAACCGAGGGCTACTTTTGATGTATAGTATTTGCCAAGAAGGGAACTGCAACGTGAAGCCTCTCCCCTTTTGTAAAAGTTGAAAACTGCTTCATCCCTTAATCACATCAAGGAAAGATAAATCCAATTTTAAGTTTATCATTTCATTTTGTCAAAATAATTTATATTACGTATGAAACAAGATAAATAATAATAAATGTCATAAAATAAGGTGTCTGAAGTTACTTGAATGTCCCTGCGCCTTATATTTAGGACACCTTAGCATTCCTAATAGGTAAGAGATATTTTTCTAAAATTATGCATATTGCTTCTGTACATGTATAAAAGAATTTAATATCAAATTTTCAACAAAAAAATTTATTTTAAAAATCGTGGGCTTTAATGGGTTAAGTAAAGGCAACAATACTATTAATAAATGGTTTTGTAATATTGTTACCATGGAAACCTTTTGTTTCAGTTGTCAGAGATAGAAAATAAAAACTGTAAACCTTTGGAAGATAAAATTAATGAAATAAAAGAAGACTATGAAAGCCAATGCAAGACACTCAAGAAGGAATGCTCAAAGGCTCTGGAGAAGCTAAAAAATGAATACAAACCCACAGAAGGAAAGGATGCATCACAATTTGCAAAGCTGTCAGCATTACTAGAATCTGAGGTAAGTTATATTATTTGTGAGAGCCTAAGACTATTGATGCTACTTATTAAATAGGATTCTTAAATTATAAAAAACCTCTTTCCGTCTTTGCCGCAATACATTAATAAAGCAAATAGTAACTTGGCGATCCCATATAAGTAAACTCTCACTCCTTTAATAAACTAACTCAAGTTTATATAAGAGGAAACTCAGTCTGTATAGATGGCACCAGATCCTGTTCCAGTACTTTCTGTTGTTGAAGAAACGTTTTTACTAATGCATGTTGAGTATTTAACAATAAAGCTTAATTGATTGGAGGAGGAAAGACCAAGGTTCAGCATTATTCTGCTTTGTAAAGTATTCTAAGGTTTAAAGTACTTGTCATGTTTATTAGGATTAATGTTTCTATTTTCTCTACAGGACTTGAAAACAGAACAAGCTCCCATTGCCAGTGAACTTGAGGTGGTAAAACTTAAAGAGGACTTGACAAAATTAGGAGAAAAATATATAGAACTTGAGACAGAAAATTTAGAATGGAGAAAATTTAGAAGTAAAATTGAAGAAGTTAATTTAAAATTGGAAGAATTAAATTCGAAACTAAAAAGTGACAACCATGATACAAAGATGGTCAGTACAGAACTGGAGGGTATATATACAACTCTACAAGAATATAAAATACCAACAGACGGCGGCACAAACCTAGAGGCAGCCCATTCGGAAATAGCAGAAGTACAGGAAGAGGAAACAAGAGATGTTGGAAATGCAGAATTGGTCCAGCTTGGAACAACAGAAGAAAAGGATGCTGTAGAAGAACCTGTTGATAAACTAGAAACAGACCAATTTACTATGAAAGTAATCCACGCTAAAACCCAAACCTCTTATACAAAAATAAAAGGCAACAATGAAGTGGAAATAAAAGACTTGGAAGCAGTAGGAATTCTTGGAAAAGAAGAAAGATTCTATGAAAAACTTAAGGAAGATTACACAGAATTAGACCTGCGTTACAGGAAACTTGAAAAGGAGAAAGCAAACCTAGAAGAAGATTACAACAGGCTGCAAGAGAAGCACAGAAAGTTAAGAGATCTTTTACTGAAACTGGAAGTAAGTGATGAATATTTATGAGTAAAAATTATTGATTTTTTATTTACATTTATTTAATATAAATTGCAATTTTTAAAAGGAATGTAAACTTTTTTTAACATTTGTTTTCCTTAAATTTGTATAATTAATCCTTCTATAATTTACAATTGTGAAATTATATTAAAGATAGGCAGTTGTTAAGAATTAATGGGAAAGAATAAAATGTACTTTTTGGTGCTTTTATTTTACATACTAAATGTATAGAAATGTTTGGTTCCTACTAAAATGCATTGTGTTAATGGGGAATGTTGCTTTGTGTGTTTCAGTAAATGCAACGGCTAAACTTACTGAGAGATCTTATTTACTCCTTCCTCAACTGGAAATAAGAGATTACTGTTTTAGTAATGAGTTTTATTAATTTTATTTGTAAATTAGATTTGTTTAATATAAAAATAACACGTTGAAATGGGTAAACACTGAGTTTAGACAGTTTTGTTGTATCAGCGACACTTGGTTTAGCACAAATATTGAAGAATACAGTGGGATTGTAAGAAATTATATTTCCCTGTATAAAACTCTATATAAAGTAAATTTATTTATTATTGTAAAGTAAAATTACTTGTATTTTGTGTGTGCTTGTTGCATTGCCTCTTATATTACCTTATAAACAAAATGTGTACATTTGTATACAACATTGCAGTTTTACCATTCTTTAGTAGCCGCAGGAAACAGATTGTTCCAAAATGCTAAGTAACTCTTGTTCCTCCACTAACAAAGAATTAAAATTTGGCTCCATTGAAATGCTATTGGAGCTGTTTGCTGCAACTAAAGTTTGTATTTGCATAAATATCCCACGGATACAGGAAAACTGTGAGGCAAAGCTTTGCGTCGTGGGTCGCCTTTATTCACACACGCATTGGTATTAATGTAATGATAAGTTTGCTAGGAAATCTACAAATGGGGATTTTTCATAGCATAACTCTGACCCTGATCATGATCTTAGCACCAAACTTATTAATTAGGCTTACATTTTCTGTTTTTGGCTTTTTTGTGTCTGAATAAAATTGTTTCCAAGTGTTACGGCTATGAATGCTGCAAAAACATTTAGCTAAACCAATGAGGGCTTGGTATTTCAATGCTGAGGCAAATATTTAAATTATGTGACAAAGACAGAATATGTTACTTTTAAATATTGGCCGAATGTATCAAACTCACATAATTTTAATAAAAACATACCCTTTGAAAAGTAAAATGTTTTTTTTTAAATACATCATTTACATCTAATTTAAACCATTTATAGTTTTTTAGAGGGAGGGATCGGGTCGCCTCTCCAAAAATATGTTGGAGAATTACCGTAAGAAAATATAGGTCTGAGAGGAACACCAGGTTTATGTGCCTTGGGTAAACACGTGTCAAATTGTGTGATAAAATGTGGATGCAAAGGAGGCACAAAATAACCACTGTGTTTCCATTATCACAGCTCGACACTACCCTCGACTTTAAAATCTGCGCACTTCGACCAATTAGTTAGGGTAGTTCTTGGATTCTGAGAACGACCTTGCGCAGTTCGACCACGACTGATTTAGGTTAGGATGGGGTGGGGTAAGATAGGGATCTCATATCCTCAAACCATAACTACACTAATATAACATCAAACAGTATGAAAAAACAAACATTTCAAACTACACCAAACACACAAAATTACATTATAACTTGTGTACAATTTTCGACATTATACCCCTAATACTTAAAAAAAATACACCTAATATCCTTATCACACCCCACCTCCATTCTAACCTAAATCAACCAAGAGGTCAGTTACGGTCTAGCTTCACAATGGAACCCATCTCACGAAGCAGCCGTCCTCAATAATTAAAAAAGTAATTGCTACTATTGGCAAGTGTAACACACTATCACATTTGTTCAAATGTCTTTTGTTAACTAAATTGTATGAAAGTTATTGTTACATTATACGAAAAAATACTATTTTACTTTAAAACAACAAATTTTAAACATTTATAAAACTAGCCTAAAATTGTAATGTAAACAACAAATAGCACATAAGTATATTTCAGAATTAAACTGTATTGTTTTAAAATTGTAGCTATGTCTAGTGTGTATAAAACAGTACTGTTATTTTACGAATCTATATTTTCAGTTAAAACTATTTTATTCTAGAAAACAAATTTTTTTAAAACGATTAATTTCGCAGTTTTTATTGGCAGTGTTACGGTTTTATTGGCAGGGAAAAGTAAACAAACATCGTCTGTGGCTGTGATGAACTCTAACGGCGAATTCTTCATCTAGCCGTCTGATGTATGTTGCTTGTACTTTGCCAAGTCAGTTCATGAGCATTACAGTTCTATGATATGTCTTGTCAAAAGAAAGAAATGCATATAAACAATAAATACATATATATATAACATTTGCTTTTAAATATTATTAAATAGGCCATGTTAAACTAACTTACTAAGTTCAGATTAAATCGGGTCAGTAGTCCCTATATTTGAAAAATTTACTTTTAATTGTGAGCTGGCTGTGTAGGCCTATGTCAGTTATAGATACCTGATATTAATAGCGCTAAATAATGTACAAAATTGTTTGAAATATATTAACTTTTTTATATTTGTAACTAGAAATTTTTTGTTAGTAAATAACGAACTAGGATTAGTCATTTGAATTGCTGACTATTTTATTTTAAAGAGAATCGTGTTTTACTTTAAATGTTAAATTTAACTAAAAATTAAGATATATTGAAATTAAAAGGTTAGCCTAATCTTAAAAAGCAATTGGCCTGTAGATATTATCTAACAAGAAAGCTTTAGATAAGTTATATTTTTCATTTAAAAGAAGGTCGTTATGAATGCCATTATAGAGTAAAACACATTCGTTTAAATCGTAAATTAAAAGTTTTCAAGACAAATTGATACACAACAAACACCGAAAGAAATGTAGTTGGTTATTTTATTTAAATTTAATTCAAATTTGGTTTCTGATTGTAGTTGGTGAATATAGACTCTTTACCACAAGTACAAAATTTTCGCTATAGTTACTGCCAAATAAATCGTAGCGGTTGCTAGGTATTGAACGTTTCAGGTTTGGACTAAGATAGGCTAGTTAAAACTTCACCTTACATGCTATCTACAATCTAGGTTTCTTAATGATATTCCAAGTTCCCAAACCTTTTCTTTCTTGTTAGAGCTTTTCTCACTGCCTTCTCGCGCTCTTAACACGTTTTTTTACATTTCAAAAGATTTCCTATGAAAAACTTGGATACATACGTACGCACGCGCACACGCAATCCTCTATTCGAGTAGGGGTACTAAATTGTACATGCTCAGCCCAGATGGTTCACCAGATGTTAATCATAATAACCAGGTGACTGCAAAAATAACCGGAAGCTCTCCCTCAGTATTCTACTTCAAATACGGAAAAGAAATCTAAACTATCAATTTCATAACTCGACGGATGTTCATGAAACTTAACTTTTGCGGCACAAATAGTTTTAAAAAACTTAGATTTAACCGAGATTTAAATTTGTATTAAAAAAGACATTTTTAAGAGTTTTTTTAAACCGCAATAATTTTTTTTATTAATGTTTTTAAAATTGTTTGAAAAATTTGACTTGCTGTAATAAATTTGTTTATAATTTAACTGATGTTGGTAAACAGCCTACACATATATCACAAAGTAATTATTTATAAATGTAGGCTTACTTCTATCTAGTTATAACCAATTCTTTTTTTAAAGCACTTCATCTTTGCATAATTATTTAAACTCTAATAGAGGAAATATATTAAATGACCGCACACACTTTGAAGCCAATAGCCTTTTCCAATACATCACACAAGATGCCGACACCTCATTCACTGTCATAAATCCAACTCTGTCATACCGTTTGTAAACACCAAAAGCCGCCAGTAGAGGGTTAGCTTCGTAAAAGGAACGATCGTTTTGAAATGCGTAAGCAATTACATATTCACTTAGTTAAGTAGTTTAAAATTAGTTAATCAGTGAATTCAAGATGATTACATCAAGAAACTTCTAATAGACTATTTGAGTAGGTTTTCTTCATGTCTGACTTCATCATTCTATCTATGATAGTCCTAATGAAGTTTTTAAAAAAAGATATTGCATCGTGATTGCAATGGTTGTTTCAACCAGTGAAGACAATTATTTCTGTGCTCGCTGATTTCAACTCTAGGTATTGCAAACGGTAGAATTACCTATTGATCCATTGACTTTACTTTTACTTATATAGTATAAATTTGTTTTTATAATTCAATTTATTACAATGTTATTTGGGATTTTTTCTTTCGTCATTCATATTTTTCTCTTTTGTTCGAAATTAAGTTTGATAATGTTGAGTGTTAACAGAAAGTTCGTCAATAAATTACTCTCTTTTGTGGTATTTATTGTTGCCCCAAATGTCTAGGAATGGTTTAACTCATTGTTACCACCACCTATATGGGTTTTGGTGTCACTATCTGTTTTTTCCTTTTCCCATTCAAGTTTAACTTTGGAACTGGGCTGTTTCCACTACCTTTACCCCCTTTAGGGAAATGATCCTCCCTCTAGTACAGACCCTATAAAATGAACACAAAAATATTGTATTGTCTTATTATTTTGAAAGTCTCCAATGTTTCTTACACTAGTTTATCTAGGGATTTTTGCTACCTCCTTAGCTGCTTCTAGGAATTAACCTATGAATTATAGTAATATTGATCAAATAAAACTTGACAAAACTGTGTTAAATTCAATTTGTTGTAATTTGAATAAGTTAAAAATATGTTATAAACAATAAAAAGGTTAACCATTGATTAAATGTAGCAAAAGATTATAGCAGTTAAAACGTACATTTATTATCACCGTAGATATATGAGCTCACACTTCACCCTCCTCTATTAGGTATTTCTTCAGACATAACTTTACTGCTATGCTACACTATTATACAGTTACATTAAAATAAAGGTACAAAATGTCCAGTTAGGATGGGTTTGATGTTAAAAAAGTCATAATTTGCTAACTTAAACTAAGTGATTGGCAAAGTAAAGTTAAGCCCATTGTTGAGGATGAAAGCTGTTCTGTAAATAATCATCGAGTTTTCATTCTAATTCAGATAACTATCATTCAGGTCATTTTATTCTGAAAATTAAAACAAATAGTTCAATTACAATTTAGTATTTGTGTGTGTGTTTTATAACCTTTATATATTCAGCTGCTCTGTGAAGTTATTTGGTTCGATAACTAGACATCCCCCTGCTATTACACATCAGCTTATCTGGAGCCCAACTCTTCACAGCGAAGGCCCTAAAACAAAATTAAGTATAGGTACTTCGTAGAAGGGCTGGCAATGTTTTAAGTAGGTTTTTGGTTCTTACATCAATAACGAATTTAATGCTAATAAAGTAAAATGTTATCTGTATTTAAATCTATTATAATGAATGTATAAGGTTAAATCTTTCAAAAATACTAAAGTAATATCATATTATTTTTATTTTGAAGTGAAGGGATATTAGTGTGACAGACATTAATATCGCAGGTCTGTGTTATAAAATCTAATTAGAATATATTACAAACAAATTGGGATTCTCTTGACTTGATTAACAACATAGCTATCAACTTTAGATTCACAACTATAGCTAGAAACACTAGGCGACTTTGCTGTTATTGAAATGCAAAGCTGGACAAAATATAGCACATTAATTTATTGAGAACACCAAAATCTCGAGAAAATGTTAATTTTCTCATGACAATAAATGCCAAACTTGGTGGAACAAACCATTCAGTAAGAAACCTACAGAAACTAAAAATTTTTTTAAATAATTGTTAAACACATTAACATTTAAAAAAATCATATTTTGTTGTTTATTTGTAGTAACTATTAAATAACTGTACTTAAACCTTAACTTCCTAAAATCCCTCAGCAGATGTATATCCCACTAGTTCAGTCATTGTGCAATGCATTAAGGTACAAAGCAGATTTGCTAGTAAACCCAATAGCTTGCTGTTGAGAGCAAGTCTGGTTTGTATCTTAAAGCATTAACTTCCTAAAATCCCTCAGCAGATGTATATCCCACTAGTTCAGTCATTGTGCAATGCATTAAGGTACAAAGCAGATTTGCTAGTAAACCCAATAGCTTGCTGGTTGAGAGCAAGTCTGGTTTGTATCTTAAAGCATTAACTTCCTAAAATCCCTCAGCAGATGTATATCCCACTAGTTCAGTCATTGTGCAATGCATTAAGGTACAAAGCAGATTTGCTAGTAAACCCAATAGCTTGCTGGTTGAGAGCAAGTCTGGTTTGTATTTTAAAGCATTAACTTCCTAAAATCCCTCAGCAGATGTATATCCCACTAGCTCAGTCATTGTGCAATGCATTAAGGTACAAAGCAGATTTGCTAGTAAACCCAATGGCTTGCTGGTTGAGAGCAAGTCGGGTTTGTATCTTAAAGCATTAACTTCCTAAAATCCCTCAGCAGATGTATATCCCACTAGTTCAGTCATTGTGCAATGCATTAAGGTACAAAGCAGATTTGCTAGTAAACCCAATAGCTTGCTGGTTGAGAGCAAGTCTGGTTTGTATCTTAAAGCATTAACTTCCTAAAATCCCTCAGCAGATGTATATCCCACTAGTTCAGTCATTGTGCAATGCATTAAGGTACAAAGCAGATTTGCTAGTAAACCCAATAGCTTGCTGGTTGAGAGCAAGTCTGGTTTGTATCTTAAAGCATTAACTTCCTAAAATCCCTCAGCAGATGTATATCCCACTAGTTCAGTCATTGTGCAATGCATTAAGGTACAAAGCAGATTTGCTAGTAAACCCAATAGCTTGCTGGTTGAGAGCAAGTCTGGTTTGTATCTTAAAGCATTAACTTCCTAAAATCCCTCAGCAGATGTATATCCCACTAGTTCAGTCATTGTGCAATGCATTAAGGTACAAAGCAGATTTGCTAGTAAACCCAATGGCTTGCTGGTTGAGAGCAAGTCTGGTTTGTATCTTAAAGCATTAACTTCCTAAAATCCCTCAGCAGATGTATATCCCACTAGTTCAGTCATTGTGCAATGCATTAAGGTACAAAGCAGATTTGCTAGTAAACCCAATAGCTTGCTGGTTGAGAGCAAGTCTGGTTTGTATCTTAAAGCATTAACTTCCTAAAATCCCTCAGCAGATGTATATTCCACTAGTTCAGTCATTGTGCAATGCATTAAGGTACAAAGCAGATTTGCTAGTAAACCCAATAGCTTGCTGGTTGAGAGCAAGTCTGGTTTGTATCTTAAAGCATTAACTTCCTAAAATCCCTCAGCAGATGTATATCCCACTAGTTCAGTCATTGTGCAATGCATTAAGGTACAAAGCAGATTTGCTAGTAAACCCAATAGCTTGCTGGTTGAGAGCAAGTCTGGTTTGTATCTTGAAGCATTAACTTCCTAAAATCCCTCAGCAGATGTATATCCCACTAGTTCAGTCATTGTGCAATGCATTAAGGTACAAAGCAGATTTGCTAGTAAACCCAATAGCTTGCTGGTTGAGAGCAAGTCTGGTTTGTATCTTAAAGCATTAACTTCCTAAAATCCCTCAGCAGATGTATATCCCACTAGTTCAGTCATTGTGCAATGCATTAAGGTACAAAGCAGATTTGCTAGTAAACCCAATAGCTTGCTGGTTGAGAGCAAGTCTGGTTTGTATCTTAAAGCAATATATAATCTCTGAATTAGCTTGAAACAATTCTATTTTGAAATTTTATTAGGTTAGTAGTTTAAGTTTTTATCTATTAAAAAAATTTCTTTATGAGTTATACTCTGAAGTAATCCCATCTGAAGAACCAGAAAAGTTTTAGTATAATGTATAGATTCATACATTCAACACATTGTATATATATATATATATATATATATATATATATATAACACTGTAAATTGTAAATATATTTACAATAAATCTACATATTTAATCTAAATATATTACATTAAATTAACTAGAAGTACTCAGTGTATAAACAATATGGTGTTTAAAGTTCTCTATTTGTGAAGTATAAATATTATTAAAGAAGTTATAGCCATTTACACTTTTAGTCTGCATTTGAATGTTTATGTTTTTGCTTTAATATTAATACTTTTAAAGGCTTTGAGATCCTCAGAAACTGATAAGGGGTTAGTTTCTAATTACTTTCCTGCTGTTGACAGTGCTAATGCAGGTGTTGTATCAAAGGGCAATATGCTATTATCCTCAGGTTCAGATCACTTTCCTGCTGCTGACAGTGCTAATGCAGGTGTTGTATCAAAGGGCAATATGCTATTATCCTCAGGTTCAGATCACTTTCCTGCTGCTGACAGTGCTAATGCAGGTGTTGTATCAAAGGGCAATATACTATTATCCTCAGGTTCAGATCACTTTCCTGCTGCTGACAGTGCTAATGCAGGTGTTGTATCAAAGGGCAATATGCTATTATCCTCAGGTTCAGATCACTTTCCTGCTGCTGACAGTGCTAATGCAGGTGTTGTATCAAAGGGCAATATGCTATTATCCTCAGGTTCAGATCACTTTCCTGCTGCTGACAGTGCTAATGCAGGTGTTGTATCAAAGGGCAATATGCTATTATCCTCAGGTTCAGATCACTTTCCTGCTGCTGACAGTGCTAATGCAGGGGTTGTATCAAAGGGCAATATGCTATTATCCTCAGGTTCAGATCACTTTCCTGCTGCTGACAGTGCTAATGCAGGGGTTGTATCAAAGGGCAATATGCTATTATCCTCAGGTTCAGATCACTTTCCTGCTGCTGACAGTGCTAATGCAGGGGTTGTATCAAAGGGCAATATGCTATTATCCGCAGGTTCAGATCACTTTCCTGCTGCTGACAGTGCTAATGCAGGTGTTGTATCAAAGGGCAATATGCTATTATCCTCAGGTTCAGATCACTTTCCTGCTGCTGACAGTGCTAATGCAGGGGTTGTATCAAAGGGCAATATGCTATTATCCTCAGGTTCAGATCACTTTCCTGCTGCTGACAGTGCTAATGCAGGGGTTGTATCAAAGGGCAATATGCTATTATCCTCAGGTTCAGATCACTTTCCTGCTGCTGACAGTGCTAATGCAGGTGTTGTATCAAAGGGCAATATGCTATTATCCTCAGGTTCAGATCACTTTCCTGCTGCTGACAGTGCTAATGCAGGGGTTGTATCAAAGGGCAATATGCTATTATCCTCAGGTTCAGATCACTTTCCTGCTGCTGACAGTGCTAATGCAGGTGTTGTATCAAAGGGCAATATGCTATTATCCTCAGGTTCAGATCACTTTCCTGCTGCTGACAGTGCTAATGCAGGTGTTGTATCAAAGGGCAATATGCTATTATCCTCAGGTTCAGATCACTTTCCTGCTGCTGACAGTGCTAATGCAGGTGTTGTATCAAAGGGCAATATGCTATTATCCTCAGGTTCAGATCACTTTCCTGCTGCTGACAGTGCTAATGCAGGTGTTGTATCAAAGGGCAATATGCTATTATCCTCAGGTTCAGATCACTTTCCTGCTGCTGACAGTGCTAATGCAGGTGTTGTATCAAAGGGCAATATGCTATTATCCTCAGGTTCAGATCACTTTCCTGCTGCTGACAGTGCTAATGCAGGTGTTGTATCAAAGGGCAATATGCTATTATCCTCAGGTTCAGATCACTTTCCTGCTGCTGACAGTGCTAATGCAGGTGTTGTATCAAAGGGCAATATGCTATTATCCTCAGGTTCAGATCACTTTCCTGCTGCTGACAGTGCTAATGCAGGTGTTGTATCAAAGGGCAATATGCTATTATCCTCAGGTTCAGATCACTTTCCTGCTGCTGACAGTGCTAATGCAGGTGTTGTATCAAAGGGCAATATGCTATTATCCTCAGGTTCAGATCACTTTCCTGCTGCTGACAGTGCTAATGCAGGTGTTGTATGAAAGGGCAATATGCTATTATCCTCAGGTTCAGATCACTTTCCTGCTGCTGACAGTGCTAATGCAGGTGTTGTATGAAAGGGCAATATGCTATTATCCTCAGGTTCAGATCACTTTCCTGCTGCTGACAGTGCTAATGCAGGGGTTGTATCAAAGGGCAATATGCTATTATCCTCAGGTTCAGATCACTTTCCTGCTGCTGACTGTTCTAATGCAGGTGTTGTATCAAAGGGCAATATGCTATTATCCTCGGGTTCAGATCACTTTCCTGCTGCTGACAGTGCTAATGCAGGTGTTGTATCAAAGGGCAATATGCTATTATCCTCAGGTTCAGATCACTTTCCTGCTGCTGACAGTGCTAATGCAGGTGTTGTATGAAAGGGCAATATGCTATTATCCTCAGGTTCAGATCACTTTCCTGCTGCTGACAGTGCTAATGCAGGTGTTATATGAAAGGGCAATATGCTATTATCCTCAGGTTCAGATCACTTTCCTGCTGCTGACAGTGCTAATGCAGGGGTTGTATCAAAGGGCAATATGCTATTATCCTCGGGTTCAGATCACTTTCCTGCTGCTGACAGTGCTAATGCAGGTGTTGTATCAAAGGGCAATATGCTATTATCCTCGGGTTCAGATCACTTTCCTGCTGCTGACAGTGCTAATGCAGGTGTTGTATCAAAGGGCAATATGCTATTATCCTCAGGTTCAGATCACTTTCCTGCTGCTGACAGTGCTAATGCAGGTGTTGTATCAAAGGGCAATATGCTATTATCCTCAGGTTCAGATCACTTTCCTGCTGCTGACAGTGCTAATGCAGGTGTTGTATGAAAGGGCAATATGCTATTATCCTCAGGTTCAGATCACTTTCCTGCTGCTGACAGTGCTAATGCAGGTGTTGTATCAAAGGGCAATATGCTATTATCCTCAGGTTCAGATCACTTTCCTGCTGCTGACAGTGCTAATGCAGGGGTTGTATCAAAGGGCAATATGCTATTATCCTCAGGTTCAGATCACTTTCCTGCTGCTGACAGTGCTAATGCAGGTGTTGTATCAAAGGGCAATATGCTATTATCCTCAGGTTCAGATCACTTTCCTGCTGCTGACAGTGCTAATGCAGGTGTTGTATCAAAAGGCAATATGCTATTATCCTCAGGTTCAGATCACTTTCCCGCTGCTGACAGTGCTAATGCAGGGGTTGTATCAAAGGGCAATATGCTATTATCCTCAGGTTCAGATCACTTTCCTGCTGCTGACAGTGCTAATGCAGGTGTTGTATCAAAGTGCAATATGCTATTATCCTCAGGTTCAGATCACTTTCCTGCTGCTGACAGTGCTAATGCAGGGGTTGTATCAAAGGGCAATATGCTATTATCCTCAGGTTCAGATCACTTTCCTGCTGCTGACAGTGCTAATGCAGGGGTTGTATCAAAGTGCAATATGCTATTATCCTCAGGTTCAGATCACTTTCCTGCTGCTGACAGTGCTAATGCAGGGGTTGTATCAAAGGGCAATATGCTATTATCCTCAGGTTCAGATCACTTTCCTGCTGCTGACAGTGCTAATGCAGGGGTTGTATCAAAGGGCAATATGCTATTATCCTCAGGTTCAGATCACTTTCCTGCTGCTGACAGTGCTAATGCAGGGGTTGTATCAAAGGGCAATATGCTATTATCCTCAGGTTCAGATCACTTTCCTGCTGCTGACAGTGCTAATGCAGGTGTTGTATCAAAGGGCAATATGCTATTATCCTCAGGTTCAGATCACTTTCCTGCTGCTGACAGTGCTAATGCAGGTGTTGTATCAAAGGGCAATATGCTATTATCCTCAGGTTCAGATCACTTTCCTGCTGCTGACAGTGCTAATGCAGGGGTTGTATCAAAGTGCAATATGCTATTATCCTCAGGTTCAGATCACTTTCCTGCTGCTGACAGTGCTAATGCAGGTGTTGTATCAAAGTGCAATATGCTATTATCCTCGGGTTCAGATCACTTTCCTGCTGCTGACAGTGCTAATGCAGGTGTTGTATCAAAGGGCAATATGCTATTATCCTCAGGTTCAGATCACTTTCCTGCTGCTGACAGTGCTAATGCAGGTGTTGTATCAAAGGGCAATATGCTATTATCCTCAGGTTCAGATCACTTTCCTGCTGCTGACAGTGCTAATGCAGGTGTTGTATCAAAGGGCAATATGCTATTATCCTCAGGTTCAGATCACTTTCCTGCTGCTGACAGTGCTAATGCAGGGGTTGTATCAAAGGGCAATATGCTATTATCCTCAGGTTCAGATCACTTTCCTGCTGCTGACAGTGCTAATGCAGGTGTTGTATCAAAGGGCAATATGCTATTATCCTCAGGTTCAGATCACTTTCCTGCTGCTGACAGTGCTAATGCAGGGGTTGTATCAAAGGGCAATATGCTATTATCCTCAGGTTCAGATCACTTTCCTGCTGCTGACAGTGCTAATGCAGGTGTTGTATCAAAGGGCAATATGCTATTATCCTCAGGTTCAGATCACTTTCCTGCTGCTGACAGTGCTAATGCAGGTGTTGTATCAAAGGGCAATATGCTATTATCCTCGGGTTCAGATCACTTTCCTGCTGCTGACAGTGCTAATGCAGGGGTTGTATCAAAGGGCAATATGCTATTATCCTCGGGTTCAGATCACTTTCCTGCTGCTGACAGTGCTAATGCAGGGGTTGTATCAAAGGGCAATATGCTATTATCCTCGGGTTCAGATCACTTTCCTGCTGCTGACAGTGCTAATGCAGGGGTTGTATCAAAGGGCAATATGCTATTATCCTCAGGTTCAGATCACTTTCCTGCTGCTGACAGTGCTAATGCAGGTGTTGTATCAAAGGGCAATATGCTATTATCCTCAGGTTCAGATCACTTTCCTGCTGCTGACAGTGCTAATGCAGGTGTTGTATCAAAGGGCAATATGCTATTATCCTCAGGTTCAGATCACTTTCCTGCTGCTGACAGTGCTAATGCAGGTGTTGTATCAAAGGGCAATATGCTATTATCCTCAGGTTCAGATCACTTTCCTGCTGCTGACAGTGCTAATGCAGGTGTTGTATCAAAGGGCAATATGCTATTATCCTCGGGTTCAGATCACTTTCCTGCTGCTGACAGTGCTAATGCAGGGGTTGTATCAAAGGGCAATATGCTATTATCCGCAGGTTCAGATCACTTTCCTGCTGCTGACAGTGCTAATGCAGGTGTTGTATCAAAGGGCAATATGCTATTATCCTCAGGTTCAGATCACTTTCCTGCTGCTGACAGTGCTAATGCAGGGGTTGTATCAAAGGGCAATATGCTATTATCCTCAGGTTCAGATCACTTTCCTGCTGCTGACAGTGCTAATGCAGGGGTTGTATCAAAGGGCAATATGCTATTATCCTCGGGTTCAGATCACTTTAAACCATCATCGACTGAGAATGTACAGAGGATAAAAAAAGTGTTTCTCTCTCAAAACAGTTATAAAAATATCTTATATATGTTTTCAGTACTGTACGTTGCGTCTTGTTGGCAAGATTAATTGTATAGAATACGTATTATTAAACTTTCATTGCTTTAGAATCAAACGATGAGAATATTCCAGCATCTGTATACAGAAGCCTAGCCAGTCAAACAAGAAATAGTGTTGTGCCCAGAACTTGTATCAATCAACTATCAGATCAGTTTCCAGTAACTCCTCAAAATTTAAAGACTATAAAAAGGAATAATGAATCATATACAAGGTGTGCAGCAAGAAATGTCAATTTTTGTAAGTGATAAAATTTTCTATAAATGAGCTGAATAAAACAGGGATACAGTTTTTTTATTAAAATTATGGTCTCTTTACCAAGATTAAATAATCTTCCTTATTTAGCTAATTAAATTGTTCTATTTATCACTGACAGTAGTGCCTCCTTTTGGACTGAAATTTCAAACTAATGTGTAGCCTAGAATTCCAACTTCTATTTGGTGCTAACTGAAGTCATTTAAAAATTACAAAATGTGAAATTTGGAACATTCCAATGATTCCAGTTCTACAAAGGACTCTGAAACATCTAAAAAAATATTAGCTTATTAGAGTTGTTTTCTTCATTTGATTATAAAGATAAAGATGCAGGCTAGATAATATTGTTATATGTAAGTTAGGAATTTTCAACAATTTTTAAAAATAAATGCTACACGAGGAGTGAATTAAGTTTACCACTGTAAAAAAGCAAATTCAGTTCCAGGGTTATTCTAGATCACTTATTAAAGTTATTGGTCTGCTGAGGATCCACCACCTTTGAAGCAATATGCCATTGATCAGCTTTGAAAAATCTTTGTATTTTCTGATTCAATTTTTTTTCTAAATATATTACTCAATATTTATACTTAAGAGATTTTATTTAGTTCTAGCAAAAGCTTAATAAATCTTTTTTTAAATCTTGTACAAGCTAAACAGTTATTTTAAATTGTACAGTTAATACATTTTGTATTAATTTCAAACTGTCAAGAGGAATCTTTAATATTATAATTTTAAGAAATTTTTTATATAAAACGAATTTGCTGTTACTTTATAGCGTTTAATAAATTGTCATAATGCGAGCTAAGACTTCAATATACGTTGCTTGGTTTGGCGATGGCGAACCTTTGAGAAATAAAACTTATACCACCTAAATGGCCTGGTTATTGCTTGTACCCTTGGAAGAATCACTCTAACAGGGGACGTTCTTAGTGAACTTTCAAAGGGGTCTCGTAGACGAAGTGTTTTTTGGATGAAATTGTTGTTTGAGAAATAAAAACTTATACCACCTAAATGGCCTGGTTATTGCTTGTACCCTTGGAAGAATCACTCTAACAGGGAAAGTTCTTAGTGAACTTTCAAAGAGGTCTCGTAGACGAAGTGTTTTTTGGATGAAATTGTTGTTTGAGAAATAAAAACTTATACCACGTAAATGGCCTGGTTATTGCTTGTACCCTTGGAAGAATCACTCTAACAGGGGACGTTCTTAGTGAACTTTCAAAGAGGTCTCGTAGACGAAGTGTTTTTTGGATGAAATTGTTGTTTGAGAAATAAAAACTTATACCACCTAAATGGCCTGGTTACTGTTTGTACCCTTGGAAGAATCACTCTAACAGGGGACGTTCTTAGTGAACTTTCAAAGAGGTCTCGTAGACGAAGTGTTTTTTGGATGAAATTGTTGTTTGAGAAATAAAAACTTATACCACCTAAATGGCCTGGTTATTGCTTGTACCCTTGGAAGAATCACTCTAACAGGGGACGTTCTTAGTGAACTTTCAAAGAGGTCTCGTAGACGAAGTGTTTTTTGGATGAAATTGTTGTTTGAGAAATAAAAACTTATACCACCTAAATCGCCTGGTTATTGCTTGTACCCTTGGAAGAATCACTCTAACAGGGGACGTTCTTAGTGAACTTTCAAAGAGGTCTCGTAGACGAAGTGTTTTTTGGATGAAATTGTTGTTTGAGAAATAAGAACTTATACCACGTAAATGGCCTGGTTATTGCTTGTACCCTTGGAAGAATCACTCTAACAGGGAAAGTTCTTAGTGAACTTTCAAAGAGGTCTCGTAGACGAAGTGTTTTTTGGATGAAATTGTTGTTTGAGAAATAAGAACTTATACCACGTAAATGGCCTGGTTATTGCTTGTACCCTTGGAAGAATCACTCTAACAGGGAAAGTTCTTAGTGAACTTTCAAAGAGGTCTCGTAGACGAAGTGTTTTTTGGATGAAATTGTTGTTTGAGAAATAAAAACTTATACCACCTAAATGGCCTGGTTATTGCTTGTACCCTTGGAAGAATCACTCTAACAGGGGACGTTCTTAGTGAACTTTCAAAGAGGTCTCGTAGTGGGCTCTTCTGAGCGCCTTCGCTGAAGTATTTCGTACAACTTCTTCCTATTTAAAGTTTTTTAGAGATTATTCATTTTCAAATACTATTTCGTGAAAATATTATTCTGAGTTCATTACTTTAAAGTTAATTGCTATGAGTAAGTACTTGAGTCTACTTTAAAGCCTTTTCAACCAAATAAGGCTTTAAAAGTCTTTTCAATAGAGCCTCAGAATCCACAGTAAAGATTTTCTATTCATTTTTAGAGATTTTTCGATTTTATATTTAAAGATGTTTGTTAAGGAATAGTATATTATTTGATTACATCTTCACTTGAGCAACTAGTTTTTCACTAAAAGCACTTGAACATATGTCAGTATGTAGGCCTACTCTTGAACTTTTTTGATTGTTGAGGAAGGCTGTTTCGGAGGATTTCTCCCATTGTTAACTCAGACCGTAACTGACCTCATGGTTGATTTAGGGAACAGGGTGGAACTGCGCACGTGATCTTGAAATTTGTAAGCCGATTATTTCTGAGCCCTCGGGGATATGGTCGAGCTGTGCAGTATACCCTAGGTTGATCGGACCTTCAGCGTGAACCTACTAGTCGTGTTTTAGTCAAATCTGAGGAAGAGAGTATTAGATTGTAGCCTAAATGGTAACGTCTGCATGGGTTTTTATTTCTGAGCCCTCGGGGCTATGGTCGAGCTGCGCAGTATACCCTAGGTTGATCGCACCTTCAGCGTGAACCTACTAGTCGTGTTTTAGTCAAACCTGAGGAAGAGAGTATTAGATTGTAGCCTAAATGGTAAGGTCTGCATGGGTTTTTATTTCACATATAATAACAAATTTTCTGATAGTCGACAGTTTAAGCTATTTATAATGACAAGAAGGGATTTGGTCATAAACTGTATGTGTTACACTTTCATTAATTTTTGAAAAACAACATTTTACCAGCCTAACCTACTAAAAATATTTAATATAATTTTAAAACTGTAATTGAATTTTCATTGATAGTTTTTCTTTTCAAATATTTTAAAGTTCATTGTAATGTTGTTACGTGCATTGTAAGCTGTAGCTTTTAGTTCACGTTTTTACTTTTACTTTACATTTTTGCTATACGATACGATTTGTGATAATATTGTGTGAGCCGGATAATAATATTTGAATCTTAAAGTTGGAAGTAGATCCTTATTTAAAGGTAGATATGTGAAGTTGTCAGATCAGGACAACTACTATTTCCTTATATGATGAAGACTCCATTGAAGCAGTAATGTCGCCTTTGTCGGCAAACGTACGAGGGAGATTATGGATTTCAGGTGTTCTTTTTAACCTTTGTTTTAATGCATTTTAAATGTCTGGGTTTGTGGAGTCAGTTATTCTTATGTAGTTTGTGTAAAATTTGCGGAGAACATCTCATTTTCACAAATCATAACAACAACAAAAAATCAACGACATGCAAAATTTACATAAATTAAATAAGAATAATAGATTGCAAACAACTGAACAATTTGGCATTTACAAACATTGAAAAAAACATTTACTTATGATAATCCCCATACATTGTGTGACATAATTCTCCTTAAATTTCATAGAAGCACTTACATGGTTTCCCCACCTCTCCATCAAGAGGCCAGTTGTGGTCCATATTAACAAAAGATACATCTCCCATAAAGGCCGTCCACATTTAACAAGTGCTGGTATAGACAAGTTTGTACAGACTTTATTTTACGTTAACGTGCATAAGGATAGCTTAGTTGAAGAGGGAAACTAAAATCTATATTTATTGTAAAAATCGAATTTCTCCAAGTACCTGTGGATCATCAGTATATAACAATTTCCAAAATAAAGTTGAGCAAAAAGCCTAATGCTATCCTAAATACAAGTATTTGTTTAAGTTGCTCAGATCCTCCGAGTTCAGAGAAACGTGGAATAGCATATTCTCTTGCTGATGAAGTCCTCGACTAATCACATACTTTCTTTCAAACTTGTACAAGCATATTTATTACTCGATAGTTACCCTTATCGATTTATTAAACTTCAAATTAAAAAAATAATATTTTCAAAACTCAATTCATCTCCCAAAGATAGATGTGATGAGAATGTTAAGGTTCCCTATGTGAAAGCTCTCTTTGAGATAATTTCTAAAAAGCTACGATGATATAATGCTATTAGTGTTCGGTTATTTCAAATAATTTGTCTGATATTATTAAGAGGTGAAGGTGAGAAAAAATAATAGAACTTTATTGGCTCTTCAAGTCACAGCTAAATCTATGCATTATAAATAGTAACTAAATATTTCCAGGATATTTCTTTAAAAGAAGGCAAACTGGGAAATGGGTAAGACAATCAATGTAAAAAGAAAACATTTCCACTAATATGTGTTTGTGCTGTAACTCTCAAGGGGTTGCATTTGATGAAATTGTTTATGAATACGATAAAAGTCGTAACTTGGACGAAGTGTGTCGCCTTAGCGGGAGTTACAATTATTGAAGGACTTTCCATCGCTAATTTGAGAGAATATGTATAAATACATTACACGCGAGAACTTAGGAGCACGTTTCCTTGACCCTATGTTGCTCTACTGAAATCCCCAACGTAATATTTTTGCCAGAAACTCGTGACAGAGGACAAGTCTGTAGATATTCCAAATTTTAACCTAATATTAAGCTGTAAAAGCCCACAGGTGCAAGCAGCGGGTGAAGCTATGTATCTATCGTGCAGGATACATCAAATTTTATTAGCTCGTGACAGTAAATACAAAAGCCTGCAATTTGGTTAAACGCGGCACATCGGCGCAATGTGTATTGCAACTTGTAGTTTAGTATATTGTAACGCTTCGCCCTTTTACCTGGGTAATTATTACTTTATTTAAAAATGTTATTTTGCTTATTACCAAAATATTTAATTTTACTTGCCAGGACTCTAGTTCTAACGTCACAGCTCAGGCATAAACTGTCTGTCTAAGACGGTCTTCCTATTTCAAAGGTAGAACTAGGTTACTTGTGAAATAAGAATTGAAAGTTTTAATATACAAAGTAACACAATTGATTAATTAATGACAAATTACAGTCTTAAATTTTTTACATAAAATTACTGCCTACTATTCTATATATATATTTTAATTAAATGTTAACTTGTACAAATTATGCATCGAGAAGTTAGTAACTTGAGTTTTCCAATTTAATTTTAGAAATGAATATTCAAAGACGATTTCTACCGTTCATGTGTTAATCATTTTTCATTCAGAATTTAATTTAGCTAAGAGTAAAATACATTTTCTTTATTATTCTCTAAAACGTACCTGGTTGTGCATATTACTTGTAAAACACTATAACACATATCATTAAACACTGCACATCGCTCTTGCAATCAGCTCTCTTAAACAAGAATAATATAAACATTTACTATTTGAAACTTATTAAAATAAAATCCTGGCTTCTTCTGTATGTTGCGTTTATAAATCTGGCACCGGCCTTAACATCTTAAATTTAGAATAATGGAAGCTTGCACATTTTCTAAGTTATTTCCGAAAATGCCATCACGCCCGTCTCGTTCAAAGACTTTTAGAGAAGTGGGTCGTTGTAAGGACGCTCTAACTGAAATTTTCAAGCAAACCCCCACCCTAATTTATATATATGAATATTTTGATTGGTTCTTAGGATATGCTCAAGCTTACGTTATATGGCGTGACCTGCTTAATTACTTTAAGTTACTATCTCGTACGATATTTTGCATTTTTACTCGCTAGGAGCGCCTTAGTTCTTACGCTAGATTAACAAATGTGCATCGATGAAATAATTTTTTTTTATATTGCACGGATCTAATTATAAAATAAAATTAAAAAAAAAAATTCTTTTATATGTAACACCAAATTATTTAAAGTGTTACAATAAATACAGTCTGCCCAGCAGGGAGGTGCGGACTAGCCGCACCTACGAGGGGTTTGGCGTCCCTCGCGGTACCTTAGCCTAACACTACACCACTCACAAACATACACTATAAAAATTTCATCACTTACACCTTCTCTTAGGGATTTTTCAATGGTCAGAACCGTTGCGCGTTGGGAGTGCTGAAAAGTCCAGAGCTTGACAAACTCTGGTCTGGGACGCTGATGTGAGCTTGCTCTGCCGAAGACGTAAGCGCGGTTTCTGGTCTACCAGCCGCTTCGGTCCTTGGTCAGGGAGTTTGTTTACATTATTATGACAGACTACTCCTACGGACGTCCATGCATTTTGGTTATTGTCTCTTATTTTTAACAGTCAGTTCATTCGTTTTTATTGACATTTATCGTTTATCCGTGTGTTAGTTATATATATGCCTACCCATTATTTATATAATAACATTGTGTTTTTATATAACAAATTTCACATTTTATGTAAACTTATGGAGATATTTAATAGTGAGAGTGTTTATATCTAGTTCGTATTTTTGTGTGTGAATGAATAAAATTTGTTTATGAGTGTGAAAGTGAAACACTCATCGTATTACTGTCAAACTAAGTTTTTCTTTGTGCTTCAAACTTCTAACCTATATGCATGAAGAACATTTTACTCTATAAGATAGTATTTAAATAATTGATGCATGTTATAAATTATTAATTACATAATTTGTTTCAATTTCTGAATTAACTCCGGTTAATAATTAAGTGGTATTTATGAGAGATACTTCACACCTCATTATACGAAAAAAGAGTTTTTCAATAATGAAGGCAGTTCTAATAGAAAAGGTTAAATTCAGAATAAAAAATATGATTTTGTTTTTTGGGAAGAATATCTGAAAGTTAATGAATTATGTTACCAACTAGCTACTCTTGAAGGTATTAGCCGCTGTCAGTGGCGGGCTGAGTGTCTCAGCGTGCGATCTGACAACACTGCATCCCTAACCTACTACAAACCCATTCATATTCTACATTAAATCAAAGTATAAACCAATGAGGGGTTGGTATTTCAATGTTGAGGCAAATATTTAAATTATGCGACGTAAAGGCAGAATATTTTACTTTTAAATATTGGCCGAATGTATCAAATTAACATAATTTTAATAAAAACAAACCTTTGAAAAGTAAAATGTTTCTTTAAAATACATCATTTACGTCTAATTTAAACCATTTATAGTTTTTTAGAGGGAGGGATCGGGTCGTCTCTCGTCATTTAACATAAACCCTTTGTAACTTGGAATTTTGTAAACTTTCCCTACTAAATACACTAAAACAAAAATTTGTGGTGGGTACAATGCAAACGTGTCGAGGAATATTTATTGCAAGTTTATTCTATTAAGTCTTCAAGGGAGTGTTTAAACATTGCCAGACGTCAGATAAAGTGGTAAAATATATTAAGGGATGTAATTTCGCTGTATGTTCTAATAATATTTCTTACATACTGTTATCTTGGCTTAATGATATTTAAAATAAATATTTGTGCTTTTCTGGGGATGAGACGGGCCTAATTTATGTTTCCCCTATTTTTATAATAAACCCCACCTTAAGCACTAAGATTGAATAAAAGGCTATCTCTGATGCTGGTTTTACATTCGTGTATTTGAGAGATTTCAGTGCCATGTTAGGGATTTTCAGTGAGTTTAATGTTGGGTTACTAATGATGCCTGTAGATCTTAAATAACGCATTTGTAACCTGTGCCGCGCACTTCGGAATACAGATTATAATAAGGTTATTATAAAATATTAAAACCATTTCAAATAAGGAACATTAACACAGGTGTTAACCTCATCAGATTTATCTTTGGTTAATCATTTAAACAATAGTTTATGACTATCCGAACTTTATATTTAGTAAATTTGTTAAAACTTACTGAGACAGAACGTTTTCAGTCGCTATGTGCCGATCTTCATCAGTGTCTTCTGCTTGGAGATGTCGGGTCAAGCAGTGACGATTTTAAAGGTAGGTTTTTGATAGTATCAAAGAGTATGTGTGATTTGTATTGTGTTTGTTCGTTTAATATGTTTGAATTTTGTGTTTTTGTGTGTCTGTAAATTTCATATTGTTCTAGTGTGTTGAGATGTGGCCCTTTTTTGTTGATGTGTAGGATTTCTAAATTATAATAAATGTCTGTGTATTTGTGTCCTGTTTCTTTTAAGTGATTGTAAAATGTTGAGTTGGTGTTATGTTTGTGTTCTTCGACTCTTTCTTTAAAGCTGCGACCTGTTTGTCCAATGTAGAATTTGTTACATTCGTCGCAGTTTAGTTTGTATACTCCTGGTGCTTGTAGTTTATCTTTGTTGTTGGTGTTGTGTGATAATAAGATTCACGGAACGTAATGGACTAGAAAATTCAAGAATTATCTTTGGTGTTGTCAGAAGAGGGAGATGATTTGAGTTTTGAAAATATTCTTTTCTTAATGTGAAGTTTAATAAAGCCATAAGGGTTACTATTGAGTAATAAATATGCTTGTACAAGTTTTAAAGAAAGGATGTGATTAGTCGAGGACTTTATCAACAAGAGAATATATTTGCAAACTCTGGCCGAATAAATAGGTTTATGATACCCGCCTGTGATGAGTTTAGAAACTTTTTTAATACTAAAAAGCTCCACAAAATTAAGGTTATTTTCCCTTTCAATTTCACAAGTAAACTTAAGCCTTTCCTCGTAACTAATAAATTCGTCAAGTAATCCCTGTACTTTAGCAATAGGTACAATAGTCTACACATTGCTACATAACGCCAAAAATAAACTGGTTTAAAAATAAAATTAGCCAAGAAAACTTGCTCAAGATCGTCTAGAACAATGTCTAGAACTTCCTATAGGGGTCCCATAAAGTTGCTTATATAATTTATTAAGAAATGAAAAGCATTCGTTGGCGGAATATTCGAAAATATAACGGCTCCAACGTTACTTTGCATCTTTTGAGGTTTGAGATATTAGTTCACTGGAAAGCAATAACTTCTAATGCGCGCCGGAAAATAGTCCTATATATAAGTTATTAAACTGGCACTTTCCGAAGGCTCAAAAACCAAAATAATAATATATAAAAATAGTTAACAATGGCTTGCGTAACATTTGTTCACTGCCAGCAACATTTATAAATATTTGTCTATTCTATGGATCCTATACATAGAATAATAACTCTAGATATTATTATAAATTATCAATTATACTTTTATAACCTATGGAATATATAAATGTAAGAGATATTATATAATATTTCAATTAAAACTTTTACAGTTTACCTCTGTTACAGTAAATATTCAATGTTTTGGTTTTGTCAGTATCAATGGTAGTTGTGTAATACTAATAGAAGTTATAAGTGTGTATATTTGTAACTTCTCTTCAGCTGCTATTGTGCTTAATAACATCGTTTGTCAACATTTATGAACTTTATAAAGTATTACTATTCTTTCATCAATATATCTCAACAAAATGAAGTATTATATTTTCAATACTCGCCGTTTATGTTTTAGATTTTGAAGGAAGTTGTGTAATACTAGCCAAAGATAAAAGTCGGTCTATTTTTAATAATTTGCGTAGTATATATACATTAGCTTAGTTATATGTACAATTATAAGTAACATAGTTCGAAAAATATTACTTGCATGCATATTCCAAACTTTACTTCTATGTTGAAAAATTACAAATTATACTTAGTTATGAAAGAAATACTAATTGTTAATGTTTTGAATTATTAAGGTTGCTGTGCAAAATTAATCGAATATAATAATTATTTACTTTCAATCTGTTTCTTAATTATTGGGAAACCAGTGTACGACCAGATGTTTTGTACGTAATAGTTTTCATTTGGAAGGTTGGCTACATGTTCTTATTTTAGCGGCAGAATCCTATATCTGCAGGTTGTCTGTAAGTATGTGTGTGTAGAATTTAAGTGCAATAATTTCTGTTTTGTGCGTGAAATAGTGTCTGTAAATGATTGTTTGCTCCTGGTAAGTAGTTTTGCGGGATTTTAATAAATCTTTGTGTATGGTGGAGGGTTAGTGGTTCGTAACGTTGATTTTTGCCATTTCTGCCTCCTACGATATTTTGGAATATTGTTCAAAACCATCAAAAAGACGATATCCTCTCGAAATAATTAGTGAAAGCATAAAAATTAGTGCAAAATGTTTTCTTCTCGGATCCACAAGATAGGTTTAAATGTAGAGTTCGCGTGACGTCACAGCATCGTGGATATCGTCCTTTTTCGTGCTTTTGAACAATAATCCAAAATATCGAAGGTGTCCGATAAAATAAACAAGTACCACAAGTAATTAATACATTATCAACAAAAACAAAAAATCTCACCTAAAACAACTCCACCCTAAAACACCTACCCTCTGCACTCTTCCCAAAATTCACAAACCCAACGACCCCATCCGAGCCATCATCAACTACCAGAATGCCCCTGCACATAAATTAGCAAAATACATGGACAAAATAATCAGACAATCCATTCACTTGAACACAGAAACAAACATAAAAAACAGAACAAACCTCATAAATAAAATGAAAGACATAAACATACCACACAAATCAACACTACTATCACTCGACATAACAAATATGTACACCAACATACCCATACCCGAAACGCTCAACATCCTAGAAACCCAATTAATACAGAACAACATACCTAAAACCCACGTTACCGAAATCATAAACATCCTCAAAATCATCACCAAACATAACTATTTCACCCACAACTCAAACTTCTATTCACAACCAGATGGCCTACCCATGGGATGTCCTATCAGTAGTGTCCTAAGTGAAATCTTACTACAACACATAGAAAACACCAAAATACTCACAAACAATACACATGCACACAATATTATTTACTGGTACAGATACGTCGATGATATCATAACACTATACAGAGGCAACTCCCGTCAATGCGAACAACTCCTCACCTACACTAATAAAATACACCCAAAACTCCACTTCACCTCAGAAATTAAAACCAACCGATCCCTAAACTTCCTCGACCTAACCATAACAAAAAGCCACACACAAAAACACAGCTTCAACATTTACAGGAAACCCATAACGACAGACACACTTATCCACAACACCTCAAACCACCCTATCCAACACAAACACGCAGCCTTCAGATCCATGCTCCATAGACTTAAAGAAGTCCCAATGACCACAGAAAACATAAACAAAGAACTAGACACAATTAAATATTTAGCATACACAAATGGATACAACACCTTAATAATAGACAAACTATTTTGCAAAATACAAAAAAACACTAAAATTAACACTACAGATAGGGAAAACAAATACATCACATTACCATTCATAAACAAAACAACAAACAAAATAGCCCGCAAATTTCAAAAAATAGGATACAAAATAGCATACAAAACTAATAACAAGTTACAATACAAAATACAACACAACACCAACAACAACAAAGATAAACTACAAGCACCAGGCGTATACAAACTGAACTGCGACGAATGTAACAAATTCTACATTGGACAAACAGGTCGCAGCTTTAAACAAAGAGTCGAGAAACAAACAGAACACCAACTCAACGTTTTACAATCACATAAAAGAAACAGGACACAAATACACAGACATTTACCATAACCTAGAAATCCTACACGTCACAAAAAAGGATCACATCTCAACACACTAGAACAATATGAAATTTACAGAAACACAAAAGTACAAACATATTAAACGAACAAACACAATAAAAATCACACATACTCTTTGATACTATCGAAAACCTACCTTTAAAACCGTCACAGCTTGACCCAAAATCTCCAAGCAGAAGACACTGATGAAGATCGGCACATAGCAGTATATATATATATATATATATATATATATATATATATATATATATATATATATATATACATAATTATATTAACTGTATTACACGTAAAATATAACAACTATATAATAAAATATTTCCTTGTTGATTACAGTAGTAATTGACTCTAAACAAAATTGTAATACTTGTTCTGTATTAACATTTTAAATACCAGACGGGTTTTATATGCCAAACAATGTGTAAAGCTATCCAGGTTTAGCACAATTTTAAAGCCTGTATACAGAATGAAATAGTTGCAAACACTCATGAGTTGTGGGTAAACGTAAAAGTATAGTTGTGCCGATGAGTCATCCGTTCGGGAATGTCCTAAAGTTCTTCCTTTCCCGAAGGAGACCCTGCCCTTCCGGCCTTACCGACCAAGTGAGCACATACACATTTGATTCAAGGATATTAGTTTTTGTAAATTACCGTTCTGCTTTAGTGCGCGCTTAGTTTTAAGGTTTGTTATAGTGTTAATGTCAGTTTGTGTGGTGTCTTTATAAGTGTTACTCAGTGTCTATTGTTACTTATGGCTTTGTAACAGTGTTACAATGACAGCATGAGTGAGGTCAATGGTGGAGTTAAGCAAGTCCTTGGCTACATAACTATAACAGCACGGGGGGTAAGGCGAAGCGATACATTGGCTGCATAACTATGCTATAATAGTGATAAAGAAAGAAACTATCAATTTAGAGAGCAAATTATCTTTTATTGTCACTTTTACCTACAAATTTCGAAAAACAACCTAACACATGAAAACTCTCACGATCGGTGATGTTTATTGTGTATCCAAATGTCAGGACTTGCACATTTCCTTCATCATTGTTTTTATGTAAGTTTTACATATATGCTACAGTATATTGGTACTCAAATACAGAAAATAAATGTTGGCTAGTTTAGGTTGGAACTTGAAATAATTACAAATTTATTTAAAAAATCCAACCTAAGTTAGCATGCAGAAGTTGATTAAGATATACATACAATTCTACATATTTATTTGCGGTACTATTATAATAAATGTTTAATACAAATAAAAATTAATTTTGTTTGTTTATAGTATATTATATATATATATAATAGATCTTTGTTATATATGTCTCCGGCGAGATATAGCCGGCATGTGCTGATCGTGTTCCTGTTCCCCATTCTGCTTCTTTTCCTAATGCCTTATATGCAATCTATGTTTTATTGTACTCGTGTTGAAAGTGTTAGTCTTGATTAATAAAATTAAACTTCTGTCAAATATATATTTATATTGTGAGTTTTTTTACTAGCATTTGCAATGGCATCAGTTTCAGTATGGGAGGATATAGATGTAAACAGTTTTAATTTAAAATCTGGTACATGGAAAAGTTTAGCTCTTACTAGAGGTGAGTGTAATTGCAGTAAGGTAATAAATAAATGCATAGCAAGGTAATATTTTCCAAGAAGATGACAATAAGGTGATTAAATTAACTCGGGACACTGTAGTTATTTCTGTCACATCATTTTCTCTAACCTCAAAATTTTTTCCTGTAATTTCTAGGAAAGAAATCATTTCAAACTTACTTTTATTAGAGAATATCCCTACCATCAACACCAAGTTTTATTACATTTTAACCCATTTGCAAGCTACTATGTCAAAAAGAAAAGGGGGAATTGCTATGTTCTAATATTTTCAATTTATAGGGTGTTAGCGTAAGGGTTGAAATTTATTACGGCGGCCCCACTCCATATTTTGGATTATTGTTCAAATGCACGAAAAGGTACGATATCCACAAAAAAAAAATTTTTTTCCTTTGAGCAAAGTTACTTTTTTCGACTTTAAAGTAGGGCAAATTTTTTTTGGCGGAAGCACAAGTTGTGAATAGGCGCGGAGTGATACTTACGTCACAGTGCTGCGCATAAGGTTGTACGCATTGTCCGCGGTACGTCACGCAAACTTACGTGTGTAGATATTTGAGAAACAACTTCTACAGTTAGGATAGATTGGTTTTAAATTTATAAAATACTGTATACCTATATTAAAATATACCGAAAAAGTGTAAAGTCAGGTTAGGTTTGGTTTTAATTTTATACATTGAAATTCAGTTGTAAAATCATGAAGCATGAAATTCAATGTATAAAATTAAAACCAAACCTAACCTGACTTTACACTTTTTCGGTATATTTTAATATAGGTATACAGTATTTTATAAATTTAAAACCAATCTATCCTAACTGTAGAAGTTGTTTCTCAAATATCTACACACGTAAGTTTGCGTGACGTACGGACAATGCGTACAACCTTATGCGCAGCACTGTGACGTAAGTATCACTCCGCGCCTATTCACAACTTGTGCTTCCGCCAAAAAAAATTTGCCCTACTTTAAAGTCGAAAAAGTAACTTTGCTCAAAGGAAAAAAATTTTTTTTTTGTGGATATCGTACCTTTTCGTGCTTTTGAACAATAATCCAAAATATGGAGTGGGGCCGCCGTAATAAAAAATAACCTTTTTACGCTCTGAACACGAATTTGACATTAGTTTTTGTCGCTGAGGTCTCTTAAAGGCCATAAACTCTGAAGAAGAACATGTTTATCATTTTGTACTTATCGTTTCAGTAATTGGGAGCACCTGAGATTAAAATAGAAGATTGTTCTAAAACACGGGTAATTGTGGAGATAAACCAGGCCTATATTTTCATGAAACATTCAGAAACACGTAAAAAGGCTATTTCCATTGAAATTATTATTTTTTGCCTAGAAACATTATTCTTTCTTAAATTAAAGTTGGGTAAAATTTTCAGCGCGGCTGTAGCAATTGTGAATAGGCTGGCAGCCTCGCAGAGGTATACACAATCTGTAGCATTACGTTTTGGCATAATTATAATAAATTTGACAAAATAAAAGTATAAAATGTGAAGTACCCAGTCAGGATAGATTTGGTTGTAATTGTATGAATGTAACCATTTAGGTCATGTATAAAATTAAAACCAAATCTAACCTGACTAGACACGTTTTAGGTATATTTTTTAATATAGGTATATAGTAATGTATAAATTTAAAACCAAATCTAACCTGACTGAACACTTTTTAGGTATATTTTAATATAGGTATACAGTAATGTATAAATTTAAAACCAAATCTATTCTAACTGGGGTAATCGTTTACTGTAGCGGCCCCATACGATATTTTGGATTATTGTTCAAAAGCACAAAAAGGTACGATATCCACACAAGAAATTTTTGTTTTCTTTTAGGAAAGTTACTTTTTTTTGAGTTTGAAGTAGAATTTTTAGGTTGATAGTAAAATTTTTTTTGGCGCAAGCACAAGTTGTGAATAAGCGCGGAGTGATAGAACCGTCAGTGACGTCGCGCAAACTACATTTATACCTATCTTGGGGCTCCAAGAAGAAAACATTTTACACTAATTTTTATGCTTTGACTAATTATTTCGCGTGGATATCGTATATTTTTGTGATTTTGAACAATATTCCAAAATATCGTAGGTGGCAGAAATATAAAAAATCAACTTTAACTAACCCTCCACCACACACAAAGATTTATTAAAATCTTGCAAAACTACTTACCAGAAGCAAACAATCACAGACACTATTTCACGCACGAAATTCACTTACACACACTATTTCATGCACAAAACAGAAATTATTGCACTTAAATTCTACACACACCTATTTAGAGACAACCTGCAGATATAGGATTCTGCCGCTAAAATAAGAACATGTACCCAACCTTCCAAATGAAAACTATTACGTACAAAACATCTGGTCGTACACTGGTTTCCCAATCATTAAGAAACAGACTGAAAGTAAATAATTATTATATATTCAATTAATTTTGCACAGCAACCTTAATAATTCAAAACATTAACAATTAGTATTTCTTTCATAACTAAGTATAATTTTGTAATTTTTCAACATAGAAGTAAAGTTTGGAATATGCACGCAAGTAATATTTTTCGAACTATGTTACTTATAATTGTACATATAACTAAGCTAATGTACATATACTACACAAATAATTGAAAATATACTGACTTTTATTTTCGGCTAGTATAACAAAACTACCTTCAAAATCTTAAACATAAACTGTGAGTATTAAAGGAATATACATTGTGATGGAGAAAGCCATCAGGAACATAAAATGTATAAAAAAACTTAGTATCATGTCCCTAAAATGATTTTGCAATTTGTAATCAGAAAATGTCTCAAAGAATATAGAGCAAATTATACAGTCAGTACATACATACAAAACAGAAATAGTCATAAATATTGCATTCTTTGTTGTAAACTACCTAGCAAAATTAAAGTAATGGTTGTAAGTGCGGAAAGCCAGAGTATACAACTTGAAAATCCTTCTCCTAGCCTTAATAATTTTACTGTTAGGTTTAACAAAATTATATAACCTATAATTTGGATGGTAATTTCATATTTGTGTTGGTTAAAATGCTGAAGCTCGACCACCTACGATATTTTGGGAAATCGTTTAACACCACCAAATAGGACGATATCCACCAGAATTTTTTTTTTTTATTGACCTAGGAAAGTTACTTTTTTTTCAATATTAAGTAGGGTAAAAAATTCAGCGCAGATGTAGAAGTTGTGAATGGGCACGGAGTGATACAAATGTTTCGTTATGTCACCGTGCTGCGCATAAGGTTGTATGCATCGGCAGCGGTACGTCACGCAACCTTACGTATGTAGATATTTGAGAAATGTTTTGGCTTAAATTTTATACATATATTTAAATATACTTATAAAGTCTCCAGTTAGGATAGATTTGGTTTTAAATTTATACATTACTGTATACCTATATTAAAATATACCTAAAAAGTGTCCAGTCAGGTTAGATTTGGTTTTAATTTTATACATTACCTAAATGGTTACATTTATACAATTAGAACCAAATCTATTCTGACTGGATACTCCATAGGTATATTTCAATATAAATATATAAGATTCACCTTCTTTGGCAGTAACAAAAATAATAGTTATCAATATAGCTTAAAGACATAAGCTACAATATGTTTTAGTTACATAAAGTTTAGATTGCTAAAACACGAAATACAGTTATGACATCACAACTTTACATCCGCGCTGAAATTTTTACTCTACTTTAAATTTTAAAAAAAGTAACTTTCCTAGGTAAATAAAAAAAAATTCTTGTGAATATCGGCCTATTTGGTGGTGTTAGGACAATCTCCGAAAATATCGTAGATGGCCGAGCTTCAGCATTTTTACCGCAAAAGTTGAGTCAGCAAATTAAAATATATTATTCTCAGTCTAATAAGAATAATAGACTGTGAAGAATATGGTTTTAGCATATTTCATCAAAATATGAAATGGTAACATTAAATTCTCATACTCAATAAAATATATAAAAATATGTTATAATCTTGCTTTTAGTAGCTTATACTTTGATGATAAATGTAAATTACCGTTTTAGAAGCTGTATTCATTCATCAAGCTATATTTTGATAGAGATCTGGGTGGCAGGTGTATGTTTTTATATTTCTGCCTTCTGCCATTATTTGTTTAGTTATTCAACGCGCAGATACAAATGTAAATTACCGTTTTAGAAGCTGTATTCATTCATCAAGTTATATTTTTATAGAGATCTGGCTGGCAAGTGTATGTTTTTATATTTCTACCTTCTGCCATAATTTGTTTAGTTATTCAACACGCAGATGATACAAATGTAAATTACCGTTTTAGAAGCTGTATTCATTCATCAGGCTATATTTTGATAGAGATCTGGCTGGCAGGTGTATGTTTTTATATTTCTACCTTCTGCCATAATTTGTTTAGTTATTCAATGTCCAGATGATACGAATGTAAATTACCGTTTTAGAAGCTGTATTCATTCATCAAGCTATATTTTGCAGGCTATATTTTGATAGAGATCTGGCTGGCAGGTGTATGTTTTTATATTTCTACCTTCTGCCATTATTTGTTTACTTATTCAACGCGCAGATGATACAAATGTAAATTACCGTTTTAGAAGCTGTATTCATTCATCAGGCTATATTTTGATAGAGATCTGGCTGGCAGGTGTATGTTTTTATATTTCTACCTTCTGCCATAATTTGTTTAGTTATTCAATGTCCAGATGATACGAATGTAAATTACCGTTTTAGAAGCTGTATTCATTCATCAAGCTATATTTTGATAGAGATCTGGCTGGCAGGTGTATGTTTTTATATTTCTACCTTCTGCCATAATTTGTTTAGTTATTCAATGTCCAGATGATACGAATGTAAATTACCGTTTTAGAAGCTGTATTCATTCATCAAGCTATATTTTGATAGAGATCTGGCTGGCAGGTGTATGTTTTTATATTTCTACCTTCTGCCATAATTTGTTTAGTTATTCAATGTCCAGATGATACGAATGTAAATTACCGTTTTAGAAGCTGTATTCATTCATCAAGCTATATTTTGATAGAGATCTGGCTGGCAGGTGTATGTTTTTATATTTCTACCTTCTGCCATTATTTGTTTAGTTATTCAACGTGCAGATAATACGAATGTAAATTACCGTTTTAGAAGCTGTATTCATTCATCAAGCTATATTTTGATAGAGATCTGGCTGGCAGGTGTATGTTTTTATATTTCTACCTTCTGCCATTATTTGTTTAGTTATTCAACGTGCAGATAATACAAATGTAAATTACCGTTTTAGAAGCTGTATTCATTCATCAGGCTATATTTTGATAGAGATCTGGCTGGCAGGTGTATGTTTTTATATTTCTACCTTCTGCCATTATTTGTTTACTTATTCAACGCGCAGATGATACAAATGTATATTACTGTTTTAGAAGCTGTATTCATTCATCAAGCTATATTTTGATAGAAATCTGGCTGGCAATTGTATGTTTTTATATTTCTACCTTCTGCCATAATTTGTTTAGTTATTCAACACGCAGATAATACAAATGTAAATTACCGTTTTAGAAGCTGTACTCATTCATCAAGCTATATTTTGATAGAGATCTGGCTGGCAAGTGTATGTTTTTATATTTCTACCTTCTGCAATAATTTGTTTAGTTATTCAACGTGCAGATGATACAAATGTAAATTACCGTTTTAGAAGCTGTATTCATTCATCAGGCTATATTTTGATAGAGATCTGACTGGCAGGTGTATGTTTTTATATTTCTACCTTCTGCCATAATTTGTTTACTTATTCAACGCGCAGATGATACGAATGTAAATTTCTTGTTTCCAAAGGAAACATGATAGTAGTACAAGTAACAATATAATAGTAAAAATAAATAGTTATTGGTAATAAATAAACAAATATAATAGTTGTTGATATAAATGCATAATTTTTTCTAATGTACTATTTTTTCTCTTTGTATTTTAGTATTTATTTCTTCCTGTTTGTTTTAGATTCCAATTCATATGGTTCCCTTTTAATGGTCTCGTTTAAAGGAGATGTGTTAGCATTAGGTGAAAACAAAAATGGCTGTTTAGGCCTAGAGTTAGATAACACAAGAGAGTCAGTGAAAGTTCAAGGGCTTTCCTTAGTGTCAGGTAAAGAATATTTTAAGTAATTTATATAGGAGATATGTTTCAAAATGGTTTTTTCTACTCGAACTTGTATTTTTGTAGTAATTTGACTTGACAGGTCTGCAATCTTTATGATATTGTCATTTATTCAAATCTTCTTATTTCTAATCAAATTTATCTCTTTATGTATAGAATATTTACTAGCAGTTAGTCCGACAAATTATCTGCTGTTCAGAGAATGTGTGGATTTGATGCAGAAGTCATTGTAATTCAGAGTGACTAACTTCATCATGCTGTTAGCTGTTACTCTGACTGTATGACACCATTTAAAATGGAAAGCCCTCAGTGGATAGATGTGACGTCACATGAGAATAGACTAGACTAGCATAGATATTGTTTGCATGCTTTCTCAGCACCAAAAAAGACAATTTTGCTTTGATTTTCACAATTTGATTGTGATAGAGTAAATTTTGAATTGTAAATGGATATTTGTTAAGTGTTAACAAATAAATAAATATACCAACACAATATTTGATCATAAATATTTTTTTTTTATTCGACAGCATCAAATAGTAAGCTCCAAATAGTTGGATTTGAAAGGATTAACAAAACTATAAAATAAAAACAGATTTGATAAATGCATTCCTATAAATGTAAATCTCCATCAATACCATGGGGTGTTGTTAAGTACAGAAAAATAGTGGTAAGTTGAAAAGATGTTAAAATATCAAGAAATTCTATTTTATTTGTAAAGATATGTGTCAGTAATATATTTGATAATTTTTTGGTGCACGTATTTTGTAGAAATCGTTTTTTTTCTAAAGAAGAATCTAATGATGATTTTACTGTGTTATTTTGTTATATAGTGTAAAGTAATATATCTGTTGGGGAACAGGTGTTTCTTTGTGTGATGTGTTTGGAGACGGCTTGGCATACACCAGGGAAGGCAAGCTCTATGTTTGGGGGGCAAATGTTCATGAAAATACTTGCAGGAAGCCAGTGTTAATAGAAAACCTCCCAAAGATTATTGATGCTAGATGTATACTAGGGCACTATTTAGCGTTGACTGACAATGGCAAGGTAACAAACATTATGACCTTCTTTAATTCAAAACAAGCATAAATATTTTCTCAACTTTTATAGGCAAATAACACAGTTTTGTACTGTCATGTAACTTTTGCTTAATGAATGCTTTGGTGGAAGAACCTGAGCAGTGAGATTTAGTTAGAATAGTACTGTGGCTCGAAAAATATTTTTTTTTGTTTCGGTATATTTCGGAAAATTTGCCTCTGGGAGAGATAAGTTAAATGCAAAGTAAAAGAAAGTATGTATTCAACCCCCAGCTATCGCATCATACTTGAATTGTCAGTTTTTTTCAGAAATTAAGAAATTTTGCAATAATTTTTACTTAGCTCAGCCAATAGTAGTATAAAGTACAATAGTGAAAATTGTTTAACTGAAGGTTTAAAAAATAGCAAATAAATGTGAGACAGACAATATCACTTAATTTGTGGTAGTGCAAAGTACTCAAATATCATTATTTTTTTGCATTTTTCTAAGCGTGGACACTCTAGTCAGTGTCTTACATCTGGTGACAGTGATGGCCTTGAGTTTGACACACTCCCCCCTCACACACTTCCCACAATGCATTGCACATGGCTTACTCCACCATTTTGTAACCTCTCCCACATGTGGTCAGTTTGTGCTCAGGTGTTCAGTGCCTGTGTTATTTTGGTTGCTGGGAGTGAGTACTAAGTATCACCATTTTTTAACATAGTTAACTAAATATATAGCATTTCATTAAGGCTGTTCTACGAAATTAACTCGAAGTGAGTTTGAGTGTACGCTATTTGTTCCTCCGAAATACATGCCTGTGAATAAACTTCCAACGTACAAGGACAGCTCTGGAGCTGTTATATTGAATAATATAGCACCGCCTTAGGAACTAATAAGACCTGTAGTTTTCCCAAGTTGCGATTACCGTAGCACCTAAAGTGAAAGCATTGTTTGATAAAGCTTCTCTACCAACTGTGACAACTTACAGAATGACCCAACTAATAAATTCTTACCATGACAGTTATCGTAAGTTGATATTGTTTAGTGTGGGAAGGACTGTGTGACTAAAAAATATTAAATTCTCAAGCCATAAGTGACAGTTATAACAAAAAGTGTAAAACTGAGCACAAATTCCGGAACGAGAAGGTACAGAGTACTATAAAATTGCAAGTTTGAATGGTAACTTACAAGTAAATATCACAAACTATAGCCAGGCCAAAGGAATGGGGCGGATTGATCAGAGGGACGGAACAACTCTTGTGGAGAGCAGAAGGTACTTTAGGGAGGTCCAGAAACTCCAAGATGCTGGTCCGTGGTTAAAACCCAAATCTAGCCAAAGATGGAAATGGAGAATGTCTGTCTACAAACATCCGTGATTCGAACTTGAAATGTTTATAGTGTAATATCTAAGAAACAGTTTTAAAGGCGGCCCTAAAAACGATCACAAGCAACAAAATTTCACCCTCAAGGAACATCGGAGAAGTTTTGATAAATGATAGAAGAGGATTATCACAGTGATAAGTTTTTGAGCAAGTCAGAATTTTAATAACTCTATTAACATTTATTAAATTTTGAATAATTATTGAATTGAGATTTGTTTAAATAAATTTTGATAACTAATTGATTATTAATAATTAAAAAATATGTAACCACATGGCTTTCTTTTAAAACCATAAAAAGGAAATATATGTGATGGTAATAAAGTAAGGGAAATTCACATACAGAATTCCAGATTTAATTTTCAAGATTAGTATTAAAGTTATCTCTAACCATGATCGGGTGAGATCACATTTTAAGCGCGGTTGAATTGGTGCATTTCAGCCCTATAGTAGCCATCATCACCATGAACAACTAACATGTAAAACGCATGAATATGGTTGCGCTTCATAGGGAGGCAGAACGTGTTTGGGGATAACAGCCCCACAAAGAAAATAGGGTTTGACAGCGGCAAAGTGTGGAAACGCCTTCAGTTGAACAGTGTTAGTATCCTTCATTCTCAAATCATACATGACTCTATGGTTCAAAATAAATAAAAGCAGGTACATAACAGATGGACCTAGACACGTTTTTGAGGTTATCAAATCAACCAGATTTCTATCAGAAAATTTGGTTGAAAGTAGTTGATCTTGTAATCGAATGAAATTCTTTTTTCCCATCAAAAAAACGTGCACTTTAAGATGAAGTTGATGAAAGGAAGCACATCTGAGAATTGGGATTCCGAAGAGCTATAAAAGCAAGAAAGTTAGCCACCTAAACAAAATCAGTAAGGGTTTTCCCACCTCCAAAAATTAACTTTCATGCAACCGATTAGAATGAAAAAATATATATTGGAACACCACTTAAAATACACCACCACCATTGTTTCGGAGATTATCTGATGATGAGGTTTGGGCTAAAATTACTGCTGGAGAAACTCCTGAGGAATGGAACTTTGAAAAATTTCTATACCACACTCAAGCTGTGGAACGCTGCATTAAGTTGGTGACTCAAGCATCTTGAAAAGTCATCGGCGGTAAGTAACAAGATGGTTTCATAAGATCCACCGTAGCGTCCAGAGCTTGGAAACTAAATAAATTTAAAAAAATGTATTTCATTTGTTAAAATTGTTTTTGTGCTATTTTTTTCATTTAAACATGTTATTAAAATTATAAGTTGATAGTCATTTGTTCTTTTATTTATATCCCTTAAATACACATATGATAATTACATTACAAGTGAATGGAGTGTTGAGTAAAAAACCAAAACGGATTGTACTATCAAAATTTAAGTTTGGTACTGAAAGATTAAAAAAATGTTATATATATATATATATATATATATATATATATATATATATATATATATTTAGGTTAGTTTTGGTTGGTAAAGATTATTTAGATTTTTTGGACTAGGAGACTGACAGACTTACCTTGGTAAGAGTCCACTCTGTAGTCTTGAAATAGAAACACATAAAAGCACTTAAACAATGATATATTTCAACCACACAGTGGTCTTTGTCAATCGAAGAGAAAACACAAAAAGAAATATGAGAGAATGAAATAAAATAATTGTAATCACAGATTGTGTATAGAGTAGAAATCAGATGTCACAGATTAAAGATATATATATTGTTTCCATAAACATATGAGTGATTATAGTTTATATAAGTCTGTCAGGGGAAAAGAGATAAGGCTATTTGGAGGGGGGGAAAAAGATGCAGAGAAACCACACAAACTTCCTCATGGCTCCTTCCCATGCAATAGACCTAGATGCAAGACGTGTCCAATACACCCTTCAGCAAATAGTTTCAACAGCCAAACAACAAAAATGGTCTTAAAAATACAGGTTCATCATAATTGTACATCGAAAAATGTCATATACCAGCTACAATGTAAACTTTGCTCAGCACAGTACATAGGCCTGACCACGGATGGTCTGAATATCAGAATGAATGGCCACAGACATGATGTTAAAATTATGAATATGGATAGACCAACAGCTCAACATGCTGCGAGTCAGATATATATATATATATATATATATATATATATATATATATATATATTTTATAAATACAATATCTTTAAAAATTAAAAATATATAATGCATATTAAATTTTTAATGTAGAAGTTTCAGTGAAAGTATATTCTGTTTTTGCATCTGTTTCAGGTTTATGAATGGAGAGGGACCGAAACTTGGGAGAATAAATTAAACACATTAAGCACAACTCCGACAGCCGTAGTGCTAGAGGATGATATTGTGGGCATTGCTTGTGGGCCTCTCCACTCCTTAGCAGTGACCAAACAGGGAGACGTAAGTAGGGGTCCAACTTGTACACTTTTATGCTATGATCAGATGTGTTAAGTAATAGAAAGTACGCTGAGGTCGTGAGATAATGTCTAAGGCTTGTTGCTAATAAGGCAAAGTCGTGAGACAGATATATTAACCCATTTCTTCCCAACGTTGCCTAAACGCAACAGTATATTATATTGCACACAATTCCTTCATATAGTGAGTAATTTTCATTTTGAAGTGTGTTATTTATTCTAAGAATAGAGTATTTTTGCATCATGCATCAATTATTTTGTTTTTAATGATATTTCTTTGTCAATAAAGATTTCAATGTCAATAAAAAATTTTTGATAAAATCAACATCTGTTGATTCTTTGAAGAAAACCTTTCGCTATGTCAGCTATTCTTACCATGTATAGGTGTGAAGAAACAAAAATTATGTCCCATTTATCCCAACTTCCCTGAAGCCATCCTTGTATATAGTTATATCCATGCAATATATAATATTTGTGCCTGTTTGTACGTTGTCGCACTTTATGTTGTGGCTTCAGGAATAAACAAGTTTACTTAAAGCGAATTTTCCCACAGGTTTACAGTTTTGGTCTGAAATATGATGGAACAAATCCAGGAGTGACCAAGATCCCGCTTCCAGGGGAAACCGTTGCCAAGGTAACAATATATAGAGCGGTTTGTGGTGGCCTTAGTTTGTGTTTACTTACTTTTGCTTATATAATAAAAGTTGAACAAACCTGGAAGCTTTGCATTAGCAAAGAATACAACTTCAAGGTCACCTTGTTTATTGGCTTTGGCTTTGTGTTACAGGTTGCTTGTGGCGTTGAACATAGTTTGGCATTAACACAGAGTGGCAAGGTCTACACTTGGGGTTATAATGTCTGGGGTTTGGGAGATGATGGAGGCCAGATAGATGAGTCAGACACACCTCTCCAAGTGGGAGGCAAGATTAGGAGGTAAGGCCAAGCCTCTGTAACTGTACGTTTAAACTTGTGTCAATCCAATGTCTAGAGCATAAGGTTTATGTAGAAATATTATTTGTGAAAGAATTGTTTGCAATCTGTATCCAACATTGATGCAACACAAATTCCAGGTTCGTGGACATTGCTACGAATGGTTGGGAGACAAATGCAGCAGTGACAGACTCTGGAGCTGTTTATATGTGGGGACGCAATGGTTTGTACCAGCTTTATATTTATCTATCATTATTTAAGCAATAAAACCCCATTGCTTGAGGCTAAACACAGACGTTGTCCAATGTAAATCCGTTGCAGTAATTATCCTGCGTCATGATTTCTTAAACTTTTATTAGAACTATTTCTTGGAATAAAAGCATTGGAAATCTTTCAAGCCTTAAAGCAAAGATACGTCCTTGTCCATTGACTTGGAAGGCAATTAACAGTTTCACATCACCAAAGTAAAGTCTCGGCTAAAATGTCATTGATGGATAAATAGAAAAATCTAGACAAATTCTATCCAAGAGGTGTAATTTAACCTGTATTTTCTAAGTGATATTCCCTTAATGTGTCCCCTTTTCTAAAGTGCCTTTTTGGGGAAAGCCAAATGTATTTCTTATTCAGTTTATATAAAGCCGATGCAGTTGTTTCAAATTAAGGGAAAAGTTCCTTTGTGGCCTCCATTACTTTCATGCCTGAGTGACTTCAGTGTCAGGTTAGGTGTCGTGATTCCAGTGCTTTTAATGCTGGCGTAGAAATGTTGCCTATGAATGCCAAATGTATTTCTTATTCAGTTTATATAAAGCCGATGCAGTTGTTTCAAATTAAGGGAAAAGTTCCTTTGTGGCCTCCATTACTTTCATGTCTGAGTGACTTCAATGTGAGGTTAGGGGTCGTGATTCCAGTGCTTTTAATGCTGGCGTAGAAATGTTGCCTATGAATGCCAAATGTATTTCTTATTCAGTTTATATAAATAAATTCACCTGAGTTACCGTCCTGCCGTCACCTTTGCATTAAATTTGTGTAGATTCATAAATACATTTATTTTTAATGTTAAAAAAACAATAACATAATAACAGTATAAGTGTACAACTTGCTACTTTATAAATGGGTCACGCATTTCTTTAAGCAAGATCATGTGTATATAAATGTAACAAACCTGACGCTTGTTACTATTCTTGCACTGCAGGTTTGGTGATGGGTTAAATAACAACCTTAACCACTAACATTTAAGCTTAGTAATTTGTCTTTGCTTAGACAGACGTAGAGACCTGGAAATCTCATGTAATAAACTGGAGGGAAAGTGTAAAAGGAAGTAAATGCTTCATGCATACTAATTGCCCGAGTGCCCTATAAATGGTTGTGGGGTTTGTAGTTGTCATGTTTTTATTTATTGTAATTTCATGAAATATTTTTACAGATAAAGGAAAAGCAGTGGCAACACCCACATTAACACAGCATACAGGGCTGCAGCAAGTTTTCTCCAATATTTCCCCATCAAATTGCTCATGGACACACAAAGACAGCTACTCTGTGTCACACGAAGATCCTGCATTGCTTGGAATGGAAATGGCTGCCACATTCAACGTAGAGGTTTGTTGCAGCCTTTATTTCTCCATAACAAATGAAATAATAATAATTTTATTCCACAATCACAAAACATAAAGTAATTACAAGTATAGCCTTAACAGAGGGAAAATCTTGGCAAAGTTACAAAGACTCCAGTCCTTGTCTTGGTACAAACTCCAGTTCCTCCAGCTTA